>OY804600.1:25676878-26276878 GCA_963680895.1 Fragum sueziense | reverse complement strand
CAAAAAACTAATGACAAAAACCGACCGACAGAGAAACGAAATGCAAAGATACTACTCTTTACTATCATCAGCATTTTCTTCTTTTGTCTCAATGTTTTCTTGGATGTGAAGGATCTTTCAAACAGCCTATCTTTCTCAAAAAACAAAATGTTATTGACAGCTAAACATAAGAGTACACTGTACTTACCACATCTGAAGCTGGCATCCATGCTTCGGCTTTCATCTGAGGCTGTCAATCATGGGTCCCGGATTGGATGGTGTGCTTTCACTGGCGGGAACAGGAATCGAGGAACACGTTCTGAAAAACATCTAGAAGTTGTCAGTGACAATGGCAAAACATGAGAATATACTCACGTCTGAGGCCGTCATCCATGCTTCGGCTGTCATCTGATGCTGTCATCCGCATTGGCCGGAACAGAAATCGAGGACCACGCCCTGAAAAGAACAAGAGAAATTTTGAGAAAGTGACGTCAATACAGCGTCTTGATTGGGACAGGGTTTAAACGATCTAATTGACTTTTCTTGAAACTGCTACGGTCATATTGCTTGCACAGGCATCATGACAGACATTTATTGATACGCCCGAAAAACTAAGGACAAAAACCGGCCAACAGTGTAACGAAACCCAAAAATACTATTCTTTACTATCATCAGCATTTTCTTCTTTTGTCTCAATGTTTTCTTCGAAGTGAAGGGTCTTTTTAAACAACCTGTTTCTATCTCAAAAAACAAAATGTTATTGACGGCAAAACGTAAGAACATACTGTACTTACCAAGTCTGAGGATGTCATCCATGCTTTGGCTGTCATCCGCATTGGCCAAACTCTGAAGACCTGCCCCTTTCATTGGCCGGAAAAGCTATCAAGGACCACACCCTGAAAAGAATAGAGAAATTATAAATAAGTGATGTCAAAACAGTGTCTTGTTTTGTACAGGGTTTAAACTATTGAATTGACTTTTCTTGCAACTGCTACAGTCATATTGCCGAGGCTGAAGCCAATAATTTCAGAGGCAGGATGACAGACATTTACTGATACGCCCAAAAAACTAATGACGAAAACCGACCGACAGAGAAACGAAATGCAAAGATACTACTCTTTACTATCATCAGCATTTTCTTCTTTTGTCTCAATGTTTTCTTGGATGTGAAGGATCTTTCAAACAGCCTATCTTTCTCAAAAAACAAAATGTTATTGACAGCTAAACATAAGAGTACACTGTACTTACCACGTCTGAAGCTGGCATCCATGCTTCGGCTTTCATCTGAGGCTGTCAATCATGGGTCCCGGATTGGATGGTGTGCTTTCACTGGCGGGAACAGGAATCGAGGAACACGTTCTGAAAAACATCTAGAAGTTGTCAGTGACAATGGCAAAACATGAGAATATACTCACGTCTGAGGCCGTCATCCATGCTTCGGCTGTCATCTGACGCTGTCATCCGCATTGTCCGGAACAGAAATCGAGGACCACGCCCTGAAAAGAACAAGAGAAATTTTGAGAAAGTGACGTCAATACAGCGTCTTGATTGGGACAGGGTTTAAACGATCTAATTGACTTTTCCTGAAACTGCTACGGTCATATTGCTTGCACAGGCATCATGACAGACATTTATTGATACGCCCGAAAAACTAAGGACAAAAACCGGCCAACAGTGTAACGAAACCCAAAAATACTATTCTTTACTATCATCAGCATTTTCTTCTTTTGTCTCAATGTTTTCTTCGAAGTGAAGGGTCTTTTAAACAACCTGTTTCTATCTCAAAAAACAAAATGTTATTGACGGCAAAACGTAAGAACATACTGTACTTACCACGTCTGAGGATGTCATCCATGCTTTGGCTGTCATCCGCATTGGCCAAACTCTGAAGACCTGCCCCTTTCATTGGCCGGAAAAGCTATCGAGGACCACACCCTGAAAAGAATAGAGAAGTTATAAATAAGTGATGTCAAAACAGTGTCTTGTTTTGTACAGGGTTTAAACTATTGAATTGACTTTTCTTGCAACTGCTACAGTCATATTGCCGAGGCTGAAGCCAATAATTTCAGAGGCAGGATGACAGACATTTACCGATACGCCCAAAAAACTAATGACGAAAACCGACCGACAGAGAAATGAAATGCAAAGATACTACTCTTTACTATCATCAGCATTTTCTTCTTTTTCTCAATGTTTTCTTGGATGTGAAGGATCTTTCAAACAGCCTATCTTTCTCAAAAAACAAAATGTTATTGACAGCTAAACATAAGAGTACACTGTACTTACCACGTCTGAAGCTGGCATCCATGCTTCGGCTTTCATCTGAGGCTGTCAATCATGGGTCCCGGATTGGATGGTGTGCTTTCACTGGCGGGAACAGGAATCGAGGAACACGTTCTGAAAAACATCTAGAAGTTGTCAGTGACAATGGCAAAACATGAGAATATACTCACGTCTGAGGCCGTCATCCATGCTTCGGCTGTCATCTGACGCTGTCATCCGCATTGGCCGGAACAGAAATCGAGGACCACGCCCTGAAAAGAACAAGAGAAATTTTGAGAAAGTGACGTCAATACAGCGTCTTGATTGGGACAGGGTTTAAACGATCTAATTGACTTTTCTTGAAAATGTTACGGTCATATTGCTTGCACAGGCATCATGACAGACATTTATTGATACGCCCGAAAAACTAAGGACAAAAAACGGCCAACAGTGTAACGAAACCCAAAAATACTATTCTTTACTATCATCAGCATTTTCTTCTTTTGTCTCAATGTTTTCTTCGAAGTGAAGGGTCTTTTAAACAACCTGTTTCTATCTCAAAAAACGAAATGTTATTGCAGCAAAACGTAAGAACATACTGTACTTACCACGTCTGAGGATGTCATCCATGCTTTGGCTGTCATCCGCATTGGCCAAACTCTGAAGACCTGCCCCTTTCATTGGCCGGAAAAGCTATCGAGGACCACACCCTGAAAAGAATAGAGAAATTATAAATAAGTGATGTCAAAACAGTGTCTTGTTTTGTACAGGGTTTACACTATTGAATTGACTTTTCTTGCAACTGCTACAGTCATATTGCCGAGGCTGAAGCCAATAATTTCAGAGGCAGGATGACAGACATTTACTGATACGCCCAAAAAACTAATGACGAAAACCGACCGACAGAGAAACGAAATGCAAAGATACTACTCTTTACTATCATCAGCATTTTCTTCTTTTGTCTCAATGTTTTCTTGGATGTGAAGGATCTTTCAAACAGCCTATCTTTCTCAAAAAACAAAATGTTATTGACAGCTAAACATAAGAGTACACTGTACTTACCACGTCTGAAGCTGGCATCCATGCTTCGGCTTTCATCTGAGGCTGTCAATCATGGGTCCCGGATTGGATGGTGTGCTTTCACTGGCGGGAACAGGAATCGAGGAACACGTTCTGAAAAACATCTAGAAGTTGTCAGTGACAATGGCAAAACATGAGAATATACTCACGTCTGAGGCCGTCATCCATGCTTCGGCTGTCATCTGACGCTGTCATCCGCATTGGCCGAAACAGAAATCGAGGACCACGCCCTGAAAAGAACAAGAGAAATTTTGAGAAAGTGACGTCAATACAGCGTCTTGATTGGGACAGGGTTTAAACGATCTAATTGACTTTTCTTGAAACTGCTACGGTCATATTGCTTGCACAGGCATCATGACAGACATTTATTGATACGCCCGAAAAACTAAGGACAAAAACCGGCCAACAGTGTAACGAAACCCAAAAATACTATTCTTTACTATCATCAGCATTTTCTTCTTTTGTCTCAATGTTTTCTTCGAAGTGAAGGGTCTTTTAAACAACCTGTTTTTATCTCAAAAAACAAAATGTTATTGACGGCAAAATGTAAGAACATACTGTACTTACCAAGTCTGAGGATGTCATCCATGCTTTGGCTGTCATCCGCATTGGCCAAACTCTGAAGACCTGCCCCTTTCATTGGCCGGAAAAGCTATCAAGGACCACACCCTGAAAAGAATAGAGAAATTATAAATAAGTGATGTCAAAACAGTGTCTTGTTTTGTACAGGGTTTAAACTATTGAATTGACTTTTCTTGCAACTGCTACAGTCATATTGCCGAGGCTGAAGCCAATAATTTCAGAGGCAGGATGACAGACATTTACTGATACGCCCAAAAAACTAATGACGAAAACCGACCGACAGAGAAACGAAATGCAAAGATACTACTCTTTACTATCATCAGCATTTTCTTCTTTTGTCTCAATGTTTTCTTGGATGTGAAGGATCTTTCAAACAGCCTATCTTTCTAAAAAAATAAAATGTTATTGACAGCTAAACATAAGAGTACACTGTACTTACCACGTCTGAAGCTGGCATCCATGCTTCGGCTTTCATCTGAGGCTGTCAATCATGGGTCCCGGATTGGATGGTGTGCTTTCACTGGCGGGAACAGGAACCGAGGAACACGTTCTGAAAAACATCTAGAAGTTGTCAGTGACAATGGCAAAACATGAGAATATACTCACGTCTGAGGCCGTCATCCATGCTTCGGCTTTCATCTGACGCTGTCATCCGCATTGGCCAGAACAGAATTCGAGGACCACGCCCTGAAAAGAACAAGAGAAATTTTGAGAAAGTGACGTCAATACAGCGTCTTGATTGGGACAGGGTTTAAACGATCCAATTGACTTTTCTTGAAACTGCTACGGTCATATTGCTTGCACAGGCATCATGACAGACATTTATTGATACGCCCGAAAAACTAAGGACAAAAACCGGCCAACAGTGTAACGAAACCCAAAAATACTATTCTTTACTATCATCAGCATTTTCTTCTTTTGTCTCAATGTTTTCTTCGAAGTGAAGGGTCTTTTTAAACAACCTGTTTCTGTCTCAAAAACCAAAATGTTATTGACGGCAAAAAGTAAGAACATACTGGACTTACTTACTGAGGATGTCATCCATGCTTTGGCTGTCATCCGCATTGGCCAAACTCTGAAGACCTGCCCCTTTCATTGGCCGGAAAAGCTATCGAGGACCACACCCTGAAAAGAATAGAGAAATTATAAATAAGTGATGTCAAAACAGTGTCTTGTTTTGTACAGGGTTTAAACTATTGAATTGACTTTTCTTGCAACTGCTACAGTCATATTGCCGAGGCTGAAGCCAATAATTTCAGAGGCAGGATGACAGACATTTACTGATACGCCCAAAAAACTAATGACAAAAACCGACCGACAGAGAAACGAAATGCAAAGATACTACTCTTTACTATCATCAGCATTTTCTTCTTTTGTCTCAATGTTTTCTTGGATGTGAAGGATCTTTCAAACAGCCTATCTTTCTCAAAAAACAAAATGTTATTGACAGCTAAACATAAGAGTACACTGTACTTACCACATCTGAAGCTGGCATCCATGCTTCGGCTTTCATCTGAGGCTGTCAATCATGGGTCCCGGATTGGATGGTGTGCTTTCACTGGCGGGAACAGGAATCGAGGAACACGTTCTGAAAAACATCTAGAAGTTGTCAGTGACAATGGCAAAACATGAGAATATACTCACGTCTGAGGCCGTCATCCATGCTTCGGCTGTCATCTGATGCTGTCATCCGCATTGGCCGGAACAGAAATCGAGGACCACGCCCTGAAAAGAACAAGAGAAATTTTGAGAAAGTGACGTCAATACAGCGTCTTGATTGGGACAGGGTTTAAACGATCTAATTGACTTTTCTTGAAACTGCTACGGTCATATTGCTTGCACAGGCATCATGACAGACATTTATTGATACGCCCGAAAAACTAAGGACAAAAACCGGCCAACAGTGTAACGAAACCCAAAAATACTATTCTTTACTATCATCAGCATTTTCTTCTTTTGTCTCAATGTTTTCTTCGAAGTGAAGGGTCTTTTTAAACAACCTGTTTCTATCTCAAAAAACAAAATGTTATTGACGGCAAAACGTAAGAACATACTGTACTTACCAAGTCTGAGGATGTCATCCATGCTTTGGCTGTCATCCGCATTGGCCAAACTCTGAAGACCTGCCCCTTTCATTGGCCGGAAAAGCTATCAAGGACCACACCCTGAAAAGAATAGAGAAATTATAAATAAGTGATGTCAAAACAGTGTCTTGTTTTGTACAGGGTTTAAACTATTGAATTGACTTTTCTTGCAACTGCTACAGTCATATTGCCGAGGCTGAAGCCAATAATTTCAGAGGCAGGATGACAGACATTTACTGATACGCCCAAAAAACTAATGACGAAAACCGACCGACAGAGAAACGAAATGCAAAGATACTACTCTTTACTATCATCAGCATTTTCTTCTTTTGTCTCAATGTTTTCTTGGATGTGAAGGATCTTTCAAACAGCCTATCTTTCTCAAAAAACAAAATGTTATTGACAGCTAAACATAAGAGTACACTGTACTTACCACGTCTGAAGCTGGCATCCATGCTTCGGCTTTCATCTGAGGCTGTCAATCATGGGTACCGGATTGGATGGTGTGCTTTCACTGGCGGGAACAGGAACCGAGGAACACATTCTGAAAAACATCTAGAAGTTGTCAGTGACAATGGCAAAACATGAGAATATACTCACGTCTGAGGCCGTCATCCATGCTTCGGCTTTCATCTGACGCTGTCATCCGCATTGGCCAGAACAGAATTCGAGGACCACGCCCTGAAAAGAACAAGAGAAATTTTGAGAAAGTGACGTCAATACAGCGTCTTGATTGGGACAGGGTTTAAACGATCCAATTGACTTTTCTTGAAACTGCTACGGTCATATTGCTTGCACAGGCATCATGACAGACATTTATTGATACGCCCGAAAAACTAAGGACAAAAACTGGCCAACAGTGTAACGAAACCCAAAAATACTATTCTTTACTATCATCAGCATTTTCTTCTTTTGTCTCAATGTTTTCTTCGAAGTGAAGGGTCTTTTTAAACAACCTGTTTCTGTCTCAAAAAACAAAATGTTATTGACGGCAAAAAGTAAGAACATACTGTACTTACTTACTGAGGATGTCATCCATGCTTTGGCTGTCATCCGCATTGGCCAAACTCTGAAGACCTGCCCCTTTCATTGGCCGGAAAAGCTATCGAGGACCACACCCTGAAAAGAATAGAGAAATTATAAATAAGTGATGTCAAAACAGTGTCTTGTTTTGTACAGGGTTTAAACTATTGAATTGACTTTTCTTGCAACTGCTACAGTCATATTGCCGAGGCTGAAGCCAATAATTTCAGAGGCAGGATGACAGACATTTACTGATACGCCCAAAAAACTAATGACGAAAACCGACCGACAGAGAAACGAAATGCAAAGATACTACTCTTTACTATCATCAGCATTTTCTTCTTTTGTCTCAATGTTTTCTTGGATGTGAAGGATCTTTCAAACAGCCTATCTTTCTCAAAAAACAAAATGTTATTGACAGCTAAACATAAGAGTACACTGTACTTACCACATCTGAAGCTGGCATCCATGCTTCGGCTTTCATCTGAGGCTGTCAATCATGGGTCCCGGATTGGATGGTGTGCTTTCACTGGCGGGAACAGGAATCGAGGAACACGTTCTGAAAAACATCTAGAAGTTGTCAGTGACAATGGCAAAACATGAGAATATACTCACGTCTGAGGCCGTCATCCATGCTTCGGCTGTCATCTGATGCTGTCATCCGCATTGGCCGGAACAGAAATCGAGGACCACGCCCTGAAAAGAACAAGAGAAATTTTGAGAAAGTGACGTCAATACAGCGTCTTGATTGGGACAGGGTTTAAACGATCTAATTGACTTTTCTTGAAACTGCTACGGTCATATTGCTTGCACAGGCATCATGACAGACATTTATTGATACGCCCGAAAAACTAAGGACAAAAACCGGCCAACAGTGTAACGAAACCCAAAAATACTATTCTTTACTATCATCAGCATTTTCTTCTTTTGTCTCAATGTTTTCTTCGAAGTGAAGGGTCTTTTTAAACAACCTGTTTCTATCTCAAAAAACAAAATGTTATTGACGGCAAAACGTAAGAACATACTGTACTTACCACGTCTGAGGATGTCATCCATGCTTTGGCTGTCATCCGCATTGGCCAAACTCTGAAGACCTGCCCCTTTCATTGGCCGGAAAAGCTATCAAGGACCACACCCTGAAAAGAATAGAGAAATTATAAATAAGTGATGTCAAAACAGTGTCTTGTTTTGTACAGGGTTTAAACTATTGAATTGACTTTTCTTGCAACTGCTACAGTCATATTGCCGAGGCTGATGCCAATAATTTCAGAGGCAGGATGACAGACATTTACTGATACGCCCAAAAAACTAATGACGAAAACCGACCGACAGAGAAACGAAATGCAAAGATACTACTCTTTACTATCATCAGCATTTTCTTCTTTTGTCTCAATGTTTTCTTGGATGTGAAGGATCTTTCAAACAGCCTATCTTTCTCAAAAAATAAAATGTTATTGACAGCTAAACATAAGAGTACACTGTACTTACCACGTCTGAAGCTGGCATCCATGCTTCGGCTTTCATCTCAAGGCTGTCAATCATGAGGATGGTGTGCTTTCACTGGCGGGAACAGGAACCGAGGAACACATTCTGAAAAACATCTAGAAGTTGTCAGTGACAATGGCAAAACATGAGAATATACTCACGTCTGAGGCCGTCATCCATGCTTCGGCTTTCATCTGACGCTGTCATCCGCATTGGCCAGAACAGAATTCGAGGACCACGCCCTGAAAAGAACAAGAGAAATTTTGAGAAAGTGACGTCAATACAGCGTCTTGATTGGGACAGGGTTTAAACGATCCAATTGACTTTTCTTGAAACTGCTACGGTCATATTGCTTGCACAGGCATCATGACAGACATTTATTGATACGCCCGAAAAACTAAGGACAAAAACCGGCCAACAGTGTAACGAAACCCAAAAATACTATTCTTTACTATCATCAGCATTTTCTTCTTTTGTCTCAATGTTTTCTTCGAAGTGAAGGGTCTTTTTAAACAACCTGTTTCTATCTCAAAAAACAAAATGTTATTGACGGCAAAACGTAAGAACATACTGTACTTACTTACTGAGGATGTCATCCATGCTTTGGCTGTCATCCGCATTGGCCAAACTCTGAAGACCTGCCCCTTTCATTGGCCGGAAAAGCTATCGAGGACCACACCCTGAAAAGAATAGAGAAATTATAAATAAGTGATGTCAAAACAGTGTCCTCGTTTTGTACAGGGTTTAAACAATTGAATTGACTTTTCTTGCAACTGCTACAGTCATATTGCCGAGGCTGAAGCCAATAATTTCAGAGGCAGGATGACAGACATTTACTGATACGCCCAAAAAACTAATGACGAAAACCGACCGACAGAGAAACGAAATGCAAAGATACTACTCTTTACTATCATCAGCATTTTCTTCTTTTGTCAATGTTTTCTTGGATGTGAAGGATCTTTCAAACAGCCTATCTTTCTCAAAAAACAAAATGTTATTGACAGCTAAACATAAGAGTACACTGTACTTACCACATCTGAAGCTGGCATCCATGCTTCGGCTTTCATCTGAGGCTGTCAATCATGGGTCCCGGATTGGATGGTGTGCTTTCACTGGCGGGAACAGGAATCGAGGAACACGTTCTGAAAAACATCTAGAAGTTGTCAGTGACAATGGCAAAACATGAGAATATACTCACGTCTGAGGCCGTCATCCATGCTTCGGCTGTCATCTGATGCTGTCATCCGCATTGGCCAGAACAGAAATCGAGGACCACGCCCTGAAAAGAACAAGAGAAATTTTGAGAAAGTGACGTCAATACAGCGTCTTGATTGGGATAGGGTTTAAACGATCTAATTGACTTTTCTTGAAACTGCTACAGTCATATTGCTTGCACAGGCATCATGACAGACATTTATTGATACGCCCGAAAAACTAAGGACAAAAAAGGGCCAACAGTGTAACGAAACCCAAAAATACTATTCTTTACTATCATCAGCATTTTCTTCTTTTGTCTCAATGTTTTCTTCGAAGTGAAGGGTCTTTTTAAACAACCTGTTTCTATCTCAAAAAACAAAATGTTATTGACGGCAAAACGTAAGAACATACTGTACTTACCACGTCTGAGGATGTCATCCATGCTTTGGCTGTCATCCGCATTGGCCAAACTCTGAAGACCTGCCCCTTTCATTGGCCGGAAAAGCTATCAAGGACCACACCCTGAAAAGAATAGAGAAATTATAAATAAGTGATGTCAAAACAGTGTCTTGTTTTGTACAGGGTTTAAACTATTGAATTGACTTTTCTTGCAACTGCTACAGTCATATTGCCGAGGCTGAAGCCAATAATTTCAGAGGCAGGATGACAGACATTTACTGATACGCCCAAAAAACTAATGACGAAAACCGACCGACAGAGAAACGAAATGCAAAGATACTACTCTTTACTATCATCAGCATTTTCTTCTTTTGTCTCAATGTTTTCTTGGATGTGAAGGATCTTTCAAACAGCCTATCTTTCTCAAAAAACAAAATGTTATTGACAGCTAAACATAAGAGTACACTGTACTTACCACGTCTGAAGCTGGCATTCATGCTTCGGCTTTCATCTGAGGCTGTCAATCATGGGTCCCGGATTGGATGGTGTGCTTTCACTGGCGGGAACAGGAATCGAGGAACACGTTCTGAAAAACATCTAGAAGTTGTCAGTGACAATGGCAAAACATGAGAATATACTCACGTCTGAGGCCGTCATCCATGCTTCGGCTGTCATCTGACGCTGTCATCCGCATTGGCCGGAACAGAAATCGAGGACCACGCCCTGAAAAGAACAAGAGAAATTTTGAGAAAGTGACGTCAATACAGCGTCTTGATTGGGACAGGGTTTAAACGATCTAATTGACTTTTCTTGAAAATGTTACGGTCATATTGCTTGCACAGGCATCATGACAGACATTTATTGATACGCCCGAAAAACTAAGGACAAAAACCGGCCAACAGTGTAACGAAACCCAAAAATACTATTCTTTACTATCATCAGCATTTTCTTCTTTTGTCTCAATGTTTTCTTCGAAGTGAAGGGTCTTTTAAACAACCTGTTTCTATCTCAAAAAACAAAATGTTATTGACGGCAAAACGTAAGAACATACTGTACTTACTTACTGAGGATGTCATCCATGCTTTGGCTGTCATCCGCATTGGCCAAACTCTGAAGACCTGCCCCTTTCATTGGCCGGAAAAGCTATCGAGGACCACACCCTGAAAAGAATAGAGAAATTATAAATAAGTGATGTCAAAACAGTGTCTTGTTTTGTACAGGGTTTAAACTATTGAATTGACTTTTCTTGCAACTGCTACAGTCATATTGCCGAGGCTGAAGCCAATAATTTCAGAGGCAGGATGACAGACATTTACTGATACGCCCAAAAAACTAATGACGAAAACCGACCGACAGAGAAACGAAATGCAAAGATACTACTCTTTACTATCATCAGCATTTTCTTCTTTTGTCTCAATGTTTTCTTGGATGTGAAGGATCTTTCAAACAGCCTATCTTTCTCAAAAAACAAAATGTTATTGACAGCTAAACATAAGAGTACACTGTACTTACCACATCTGAAGCTGGCATCCATGCTTCGGCTTTCATCTGAGGCTGTCAATCATGGGTCCCGGATTGGATGGTGTGCTTTCACTGGCGGGAACAGGAATCGAGGAACACGTTCTGAAAAACATCTAGAAGTTGTCAGTGACAATGGCAAAACATGAGAATATACTCACGTCTGAGGCCGTCATCCATGCTTCGGCTGTCATCTGATGCTGTCATCCGCATTGGCCGGAACAGAAATCGAGGACCACGCCCTGAAAAGAACAAGAGAAATTTTGAGAAAGTGACGTCAATACAGCGTCTTGATTGGGACAGGGTTTAAACGATCTAATTGACTTTTCTTGAAACTGCTACGGTCATATTGCTTGCACAGGCATCATGACAGACATTTATTGATACGCCCGAAAAACTAAGGACAAAAACCGGCCAACAGTGTAACGAAACCCAAAAATACTATTCTTTACTATCATCAGCATTTTCTTCTTTTGTCTCAATGTTTTCTTCGAAGTGAAGGGTCTTTTTAAACAACCTGTTTCTATCTCAAAAAACAAAATGTTATTGACGGCAAAACGTAAGAACATACTGTACTTACCACGTCTGAGGATGTCATCCATGCTTTGGCTGTCATCCGCATTGGCCAAACTCTGAAGACCTGCCCCTTTCATTGGCCGGAAAAGCTATCAAGGACCACACCCTGAAAAGAATAGAGAAATTATAAATAAGTGATGTCAAAACAGTGTCTTGTTTTGTACAGGGTTTAAACAATTGAATTGACTTTTCTTGCAACTGCTACAGTCATATTGCCGAGGCTGAAGCCAATAATTTCAGAGGCAGGATGACAGACATTTACTGATACGCCCAAAAAACTAATGACGAAAACCGACCGACAGAGAAACGAAATGCAAAGATACTACTATTTACTATCATCAGCATTTTCTTCTTTTGTCTCAATGTTTTCTTGGATGTGAAGGATCTTTCAAACAGCCTATCTTTCTCAAAAAATAAAATATTATTGACAGCTAAACATAAGAGTACACTGTACTTACCACGTCTGAAGCTGGCATCCATGCTTCGGCTTTCATCTGAGGCTGTCAATCATGGGTCCCGGATTGGATGGTGTGCTTTCACTGGCGGGAACAGGAACCGAGGAACACATTCTGAAAAACATCTAGAAGTTGTCAGTGACAATGGCAAAACATGAGAATATACTCACGTCTGATGCCGTCATCCATGCTTCGGCTTTCATCTGACGCTGTCATCCGCATTGGCCAGAACAGAATTCGAGGACAACGCCCTGAAAAGAACAAGAGAAATTTTGAGAAAGTGACGTCAATACAGCGTCTTGATTGGGACAGGGTTTAAACGATCCAATTGACTTTTCTTGAAACTGCTACGGTCATATTGCTTGCACAGGCATCATGACAGACATTTATTGATACGCCCGAAAAACTAAGGACAAAAACCGGCCAACAGTGTAACGAAACCCAAAAATACTATTCTTTACTATCATCAGCATTTTCTTCTTTTGTCTCAATGTTTTCTTCGAAGTGAAGGGTCTTTTTAAACAACCTGTTTCTATCTCAAAAAACAAAATGTTATTGACGGCAAAACGTAAGAACATACTGTACTTACTTACTGAGGATGTCATCCATGCTTTGGCTGTCATCCGCATTGGCCAAACTCTGAAGACCTGCCCCTTTCATTGGCCCGAAAAGCTATCGAGGACCACACCCTGAAAAGAATAGAGAAATTATAAATAAGTGATGTCAAAACAGTGTCCTCGTTTTGTACAGGGTTTAAACTATTGAATTGACTTTTCTTGCAACTGCTACAGTCATATTGCCGAGGCTGAAGCCAATAATTTCAGAGGCAGGATGACAGACATTTACTGATACGCCCAAAAAACTAATGACGAAAACCGACCGACAGAGAAACGAAATGCAAAGATACTACTCTTTACTATCATCAGCATTTTCTTCTTTTGTCTCAATGTTTTCTTGGATGTGAAGGATCTTTCAAACAGCCTATCTTTCTCAAAAAACAAAATGTTATTGACAGCTAAACATAAGAGTACACTGTACTTACCACATCTGAAGCTGGCATCCATGCTTCGGCTTTCATCTGAGGCTGTCAATCATGGGTCCCGGATTGGATGGTGTGCTTTCACTGGCGGGAACAGGAATCGAGGAACACGTTCTGAAAAACATCTAGAAGTTGTCAGTGACAATGGCAAAACATGAGAATATACTCACGTCTGAGGCCGTCATCCATGCTTCGGCTGTCATCTGATGCTGTCATCCGCATTGGCCGGAACAGAAATCGAGGACCACGCCCTGAAAAGAACAAGAGAAATTTTGAGAAAGTGATGTCAATACAGCGTCTTGATTGGGACAGGGTTTAAACGATCTAATTGACTTTTCTTGAAACTGCTACAGTCATATTGCTTGCACAGGCATCATGACAGACATTTATTGATACACCCGAAAAACTAAGGACAAAAAACGGCCAACAGTGTAACGAAACCCAAAAATACTATTCTTTACTATCATCAGCATTTTCTTCTTTTGTCTCAATGTTTTCTTCGAAGTGAAGGGTCTTTTTAAACAACCTGTTTCTATCTCAAAAAACAAAATGTTATTGACGGCAAAACGTAAGAACATACTGTAATACCACGTCTGAGGATGTCATCCATGCTTTGGCTGTCATCCGCATTGGCCAAACTCTGAAGACCTGCCCCTTTCATTGGCCGGAAAAGCTATCAAGGACCACACCCTGAAAAGAATAGAGAAATTATAAATAAGTGATGTCAAAACAGTGTCTTGTTTTGTACAGGGTTTAAACTATTGAATTGACTTTTCTTGCAACTGCTACAGTCATATTGCCGAGGCTGAAGCCAATAATTTCAGAGGCAGGATGACAGACATTTACTGATACGCCCAAAAAACTAATGACGAAAACCGACCGACAGAGAAACGAAATGCAAAGATACTACTCTTTACTATCATCAGCATTTTCTTCTTTTGTCTCAATGTTTTCTTGGATGTGAAGGATCTTTCAAACAGCCTATCTTTCTCAAAAAACAAAATGTTATTGACAGCTAAACATAAGAGTACACTGTACTTTCCACGTCTGAAGCTGGCATCTATGCTTCGGCTTTCATCTCAGGCTGTCAATCATGGGTCCCGGATTGGATGGTGTGCTTTCACTGGCGGGAACAGGAATCGAGGAACACGTTCTGAAAAACATCTAGAAGTTGTCAGTGACAATGGCAAAACATGAGAATATACTCACGTCTGAGGCCATCATCCATGCTTCGGCTGTCATCTGACGCTGTCATCCGCATTGGCCGGAACAGAAATCGAGGACCACGCCCTGAAAAGAACAAGAGAAATTTTGAGAAAGTAACGTCAATACAGCATCTTGATTGGGACAGGGTTTAAACAATCTAATTGACTTTTCTTGAAACTGCTATGGTCATATTGCTTGCACAGGCATCATGACAGACATTTATTGATACGCCCGAAAAACTAAGGACAAAAACCGGCCAACAGTGTAACGAAACCCAAAAATACTATTCTTTACTATCATCAGCATTTTCTTCTTTTGTCTCAATGTTTTCTTCGAAGTGAAGGGTCTTTTTAAACAACCTGTTTCTATCTCAAAAAACAAAATGTTATTGACGGCAAAACGTAAGAACATACTGTAATACCACGTCTGAGGATGTCATCCATGCTTTGGCTGTCATCCGCATTGGCCAAACTCTGAAGACCTGCCCCTTTCATTGGCCGGAAAAGCTATCAAGGACCACACCCTGAAAAGAATAGAGAAGTTATAAATAAGTGATGTCAAAACAGTGTCTTGTTTTGTACAGGGTTTAAACTATTGAATTGACTTTTCTTGCAACTGCTACAGTCATATTGCCGAGGCTGAAGCCAATAATTTCAGAGGCAGGATGACAGACATTTACTGATACGCCCAAAAAATTAATGACGAAAACCGACCGACAGAGAAACGAAATGCAAAGATACTACTCTTTACTATCATCAGCATTTTCTTCTTTTTCTCAATGTTTTCTTGGATGTGAAGGATCTTTCAAACAGCCTATCTTTCTGAAAAAATAAAATGTTATTGACAGCTAAACATAAGAGTACACTGTACTTACCACGTCTGAAGCTGGCATCCATGCTTCGGCTTTCATCTCAGGCTGTCAATCATGGGTCCCGGATTGGATGGTGTGCTTTCACTGGCGGGAACAGGAATCGAGGAACACGTTCTGAAAAACATCTAGAAGTTGTCAGTGACAATGGCAAAACATGAGAATATACTCACGTCTGAGGCCGTCATCCATGCTTCGGCTGTCATCTGACGCTGTCATCCGCATTGGCCGGAACAGAAATCGAGGACCACGCCCTGAAAAGAACAAGAGAAATTTTGAGAAAGTGACGTCAATACAGCGTCTTGATTGGGACAGGGTTTAAACGATCTAATTGACTTTTCTTGAAACTGCTACGGTCATATTGCTTGCACAGGCATCATGACAGACATTTATTGATACGCCCGAAAAACTAAGGACAAAAACCGGCCAACAGTGTACCGAAACCCAAAAATACTATTCTTTACTATCATCAGCATTTTCTTCTTTTGTCTCAATGTTTTCTTCGAAGTGAAGGGTCTTTTAAACAACCTGTTTCTATCTCAAAAAACAAAATGTTATTGACGGCAAAACGTAAGAACATACTGTACTTACCAAGTCTGAGGATGTCATCCATGCTTTGGCTGTCATCCGCATTGGCCAAACTCTGAAGACCTGCCCCTTTCATTGGCCGGAAAAGCTATCAAGGACCACACCCTGAAAAGAATAGAGAAATTATAAATAAGTGATGTCAAAACAGTGTCTTGTTTTGTACAGGGTTTAAACTATTGAATTGACTTTTCTTGCAACTGCTACAGTCATATTGCCGAGGCTGAAGCCAATAATTTCAGAGGCAGGATGACAGACATTTACTGATACGCCCAAAAAACTAATGACGAAAACCGACCGACAGAGAAACGAAATGCAAAGATACTACTCTTTACTATCATCAGCATTTTCTTCTTTTGTCTCAATGTTTTCTTGGATGTGAAGGATCTTTCAAACAGCCTATCTTTCTCAAAAAATAAAATGTTATTGACAGCTAAACATAAGAGTACACTGTACTTACCACGTCTGAAGCTGGCATCCATGCTTCGGCTTTCATCTGAGGCTGTCAATCATGGGTCCCGGATTGGATGGTGTGCTTTCACTGGCGGGAACAGGAACCGAGGAACACATTCTGAAAAACATCTAGAAGTTGTCAGTGACAATGGCAAAACATGAGAATATACTCACGTCTGAGGCCGTCATCCATGCTTCGGCTTTCATCTGACGCTGTCATCCGCATTGGCCAGAACAGAATTCGAGGACCACGCCCTGAAAAGAACAAGAGAAATTTTGAGAAAGTGACGTCAATACAGCGTCTTGATTGGGACAGGGTTTAAACGATCCAATTGACTTTTCTTGAAACTGCTACGGTCATATTGCTTGCACAGGCATCATGACAGACATTTATTGATACGCCCGAAAAACTAAGGACAAAAACCGGCCAACAGTGTAACGAAACCCAAAAATACTATTCTTTACTATCATCAGCATTTTCTTCTTTTGTCTCAATGTTTTCTTCGAAGTGAAGGGTCTTTTTAAACAACCTGTTTCTATCTCAAAAAACAAAATGTTATTGACGGCAAAACGTAAGAACATACTGTACTTACTTACTGAGGATGTCATCCATGCTTTGGCTGTCATCCGCATTGGCCAAACTCTGAAGACCTGCCCCTTTCATTGGCCGGAAAAGCTATCGAGGACCACACCCTGAAAAGAATAGAGAAGTTATAAATAAGTGATGTCAAAACAGTGTCTTGTTTTGTACAGGGTTTAAACTATTGAATTGACTTTTCTTGCAACTGCTACAGTCATATTGCCGAGGCTGAAGCCAATAATTTCAGAGGCAGGATGACAGACATTTACTGATACGCCCAAAAAACTAATGACGAAAACCGACCGACAGAGAAACGAAATGCAAAGATACTACTCTTTACTATCATCAGCATTTTCTTCTTTTTCTCAATGTTTTCTTGGATGTGAAGGATCTTTCAAACAGCCTATCTTTCTCAAAAAACAAAATGTTATTGACAGCTAAACATAATAGTACACTGTACTTACCACGTCTGAAGCTGGCATCCATGCTTCGGCTTTCATCTGAGGCTGTCAATCATGGGTCCCGGATTGGATGGTGTGCTTTCACTGGCGGGAACAGGAACCGAGGAACACATTCTGAAAAACATCTAGAAGTTGTCAGTGACAATGGCAAAACATGAGAATATACTCACGTCTGAGGCCGTCATCCATGCTTCGGCTTTCATCTGACGCTGTCATCCGCATTGGCCAGAACAGAATTCGAGGACCACGCCCTGAAAAGAACAAGAGAAATTTTGAGAAAGTGACGTCAATACAGCGTCTTGATTGGGACAGGGTTTAAACGATCCAATTGACTTTTCTTGAAACTGCTACGGTCATATTGCTTGCACAGGCATCATGACAGACATTTATTGATACGCCCGAAAAACTAAGGACAAAAACCGGCCAACAGTGTAACGAAACCCAAAAATACTATTCTTTACTATCATCAGCATTTTCTTCTTTTGTCTCAATGTTTTCTTCGAAGTGAAGGGTCTTTTTAAACAACCTGTTTCTATCTCAAAAAACAAAATGTTATTGACGGCAAAACGTAAGAACATACTGTACTTACTTACTGAGGATGTCATCCATGCTTTGGCTGTCATCCGCATTGGCCAAACTCTGAAGACCTGCCCCTTTCATTGGCCGGAAAAGCTATCGAGGACCACACCCTGAAAAGAATAGAGAAATTATAAATAAGTGATGTCAAAACAGTGTCCTCGTTTTGTACAGGGTTTAAACTATTGAATTGACTTTTCTTGCAACTGCTACAGTCATATTGCCGAGGCTGAAGCCAATAATTTCAGAGGCAGGATGACAGACATTTACTGATACGCCCAAAAAACTAATGACGAAAACCGACCGACAGAGAAACGAAATGCAAAGATACTACTCTTTACTATCATCAGCATTTTCTTCTTTTGTCTCAATGTTTTCTTGGATGTGAAGGATCTTTCAAACAGCCTATCTTTCTCAAAAAACAAAATGTTATTGACAGCTAAACATAAGAGTACACTGTACTTACCACATCTGAAGCTGGCATCCATGCTTCGGCTTTCATCTGAGGCTGTCAATCATGGGTCCCGGATTGGATGGTGTGCTTTCACTGGCGGGAACAGGAATCGAGGAACACGTTCTGAAAAACATCTAGAAGTTGTCAGTGACAATGGCAAAACATGAGAATATACTCACGTCTGAGGCCGTCATCCATGCTTCGGCTGTCATCTGATGCTGTCATCCGCATTGGCCGGAACAGAAATCGAGGACCACGCCCTGAAAAGAACAAGAGAAATTTTGAGAAAGTGACGTCAATACAGCGTCTTGATTGGGACAGGGTTTAAACGATCTAATTGACTTTTCTTGAAACTGCTACGGTCATATTGCTTGCACAGGCATCATGACAGACATTTATTGATACGCCCGAAAAACTAAGGACAAAAACCGGCCAACAGTGTAACGAAACCCAAAAATACTATTCTTTACTATCATCAGCATTTTCTTCTTTTGTCTCAATGTTTTCTTCGAAGTGAAGGGTCTTTTTAAACAACCTGTTTCTATCTCAAAAAACAAAATGTTATTGACGGCAAAACGTAAGAACATACTGTACTTACCACGTCTGAGGATGTCATCCATGCTTTGGCTGTCATCCGCATTGGCCAAACTCTGAAGACCTGCCCCTTTCATTGGCCGGAAAAGCTATCAAGGACCACACCCTGAAAAGAATAGAGAAATTATAAATAAGTGATGTCAAAACAGTGTCTTGTTTTGTACAGGGTTTAAACAATTGAATTGACTTTTCTTGCAACTGCTACAGTCATATTGCCGAGGCTGAAGCCAATAATTTCAGAGGCAGGATGACAGACATTTACTGATACGCCCAAAAAACTAATGACGAAAACCGACCGACAGAGAAACGAAATGCAAAGATACTACTATTTACTATCATCAGCATTTTCTTCTTTTGTCTCAATGTTTTCTTGGATGTGAAGGATCTTTCAAACAGCCTATCTTTCTCAAAAAATAAAATATTATTGACAGCTAAACATAAGAGTACACTGTACTTACCACGTCTGAAGCTGGCATCCATGCTTCGGCTTTCATCTGAGGCTGTCAATCATGGGTCCCGGATTGGATGGTGTGCTTTCACTGGCGGGAACAGGAACCGAGGAACACATTCTGAAAAACATCTAGAAGTTGTCAGTGACAATGGCAAAACATGAGAATATACTCACGTCTGAGGCCGTCATCCATGCTTCGGCTTTCATCTGACGCTGTCATCCGCATTGGCCAGAACAGAATTCGAGGACCACGCCCTGAAAAGAACAAGAGAAATTTTGAGAAAGTGACGTCAATACAGCGTCTTGATTGGGACAGGGTTTAAACGATCCAATTGACTTTTCTTGAAACTGCTACGGTCATATTGCTTGCACAGGCATCATGACAGACATTTATTGATACGCCCGAAAAACTAAGGACAAAAACCGGCCAACAGTGTAACGAAACCCAAAAATACTATTCTTTACTATCATCAGCATTTTCTTCTTTTGTCTCAATGTTTTCTTCGAAGTGAAGGGTCTTTTTAAACAACCTGTTTCTATCTCAAAAAACAAAATGTTATTGACGGCAAAACGTAAGAACATACTGTACTTACTTACTGAGGATGTCATCCATGCTTTGGCTGTCATCCGCATTGGCCAAACTCTGAAGACCTGCCCCTTTCATTGGCCCGAAAAGCTATCGAGGACCACACCCTGAAAAGAATAGAGAAATTATAAATAAGTGATGTCAAAACAGTGTCCTCGTTTTGTACAGGGTTTAAACTATTGAATTGACTTTTCTTGCAACTGCTACAGTCATATTGCCGAGGCTGAAGCCAATAATTTCAGAGGCAGGATGACAGACATTTACTGATACGCCCAAAAAACTAATGACGAAAACCGACCGACAGAGAAACGAAATGCAAAGATACTACTCTTTACTATCATCAGCATTTTCTTCTTTTGTCTCAATGTTTTCTTGGATGTGAAGGATCTTTCAAACAGCCTATCTTTCTCAAAAAACAAAATGTTATTGACAGCTAAACATAAGAGTACACTGTACTTACCACATCTGAAGCTGGCATCCATGCTTCGGCTTTCATCTGAGGCTGTCAATCATGGGTCCCGGATTGGATGGTGTGCTTTCACTGGCGGGAACAGGAATCGAGGAACACGTTCTGAAAAACATCTAGAAGTTGTCAGTGACAATGGCAAAACATGAGAATATACTCACGTCTGAGGCCGTCATCCATGCTTCGGCTGTCATCTGATGCTGTCATCCGCATTGGCCGGAACAGAAATCGAGGACCACGCCCTGAAAAGAACAAGAGAAATTTTGAGAAAGTGATGTCAATACAGCGTCTTGATTGGGACAGGGTTTAAACGATCTAATTGACTTTTCTTGAAACTGCTACAGTCATATTGCTTGCACAGGCATCATGACAGACATTTATTGATACACCCGAAAAACTAAGGACAAAAAACGGCCAACAGTGTAACGAAACCCAAAAATACTATTCTTTACTATCATCAGCATTTTCTTCTTTTGTCTCAATGTTTTCTTCGAAGTGAAGGGTCTTTTTAAACAACCTGTTTCTATCTCAAAAAACAAAATGTTATTGACGGCAAAACGTAAGAACATACTGTAATACCACGTCTGAGGATGTCATCCATGCTTTGGCTGTCATCCGCATTGGCCAAACTCTGAAGACCTGCCCCTTTCATTGGCCGGAAAAGCTATCAAGGACCACACCCTGAAAAGAATAGAGAAATTATAAATAAGTGATGTCAAAACAGTGTCTTGTTTTGTACAGGGTTTAAACTATTGAATTGACTTTTCTTGCAACTGCTACAGTCATATTGCCGAGGCTGAAGCCAATAATTTCAGAGGCAGGATGACAGACATTTACTGATACGCCCAAAAAACTAATGACGAAAACCGACCGACAGAGAAACGAAATGCAAAGATACTACTCTTTACTATCATCAGCATTTTCTTCTTTTGTCTCAATGTTTTCTTGGATGTGAAGGATCTTTCAAACAGCCTATCTTTCTCAAAAAACAAAATGTTATTGACAGCTAAACATAAGAGTACACTGTACTTTCCACGTCTGAAGCTGGCATCTATGCTTCGGCTTTCATCTCAGGCTGTCAATCATGGGTCCCGGATTGGATGGTGTGCTTTCACTGGCGGGAACAGGAATCGAGGAACACGTTCTGAAAAACATCTAGAAGTTGTCAGTGACAATGGCAAAACATGAGAATATACTCACGTCTGAGGCCATCATCCATGCTTCGGCTGTCATCTGATGCTGTCATCCGCATTGGCCGGAACAGAAATCGAGGACCACGCCCTGAAAAGAACAAGAGAAATTTTGAGAAAGTAACGTCAATACAGCATCTTGATTGGGACAGGGTTTAAACAATCTAATTGACTTTTCTTGAAACTGCTATGGTCATATTGCTTGCACAGGCATCATGACAGACATTTATTGATACGCCCGAAAAACTAAGGACAAAAACCGGCCAACAGTGTAACGAAACCCAAAAATACTATTCTTTACTATCATCAGCATTTTCTTCTTTTGTCTCAATGTTTTCTTCGAAGTGAAGGGTCTTTTTAAACAACCTGTTTCTATCTCAAAAAACAAAATGTTATTGACGGCAAAACGTAAGAACATACTGTAATACCACGTCTGAGGATGTCATCCATGCTTTGGCTGTCATCCGCATTGGCCAAACTCTGAAGACCTGCCCCTTTCATTGGCCGGAAAAGCTATCAAGGACCACACCCTGAAAAGAATAGAGAAGTTATAAATAAGTGATGTCAAAACAGTGTCTTGTTTTGTACAGGGTTTAAACTATTGAATTGACTTTTCTTGCAACTGCTACAGTCATATTGCCGAGGCTGAAGCCAATAATTTCAGAGGCAGGATGACAGACATTTACTGATACGCCCAAAAAACTAATGACGAAAACCGACCGACAGAGAAACGAAATGCAAAGATACTACTCTTTACTATCATCAGCATTTTCTTCTTTTTCTCAATGTTTTCTTGGATGTGAAGGATCTTTCAAACAGCCTATCTTTCTGAAAAAATAAAATGTTATTGACAGCTAAACATAAGAGTACACTGTACTTACCACGTCTGAAGCTGGCATCCATGCTTCGGCTTTCATCTCAGGCTGTCAATCATGGGTCCCGGATTGGATGGTGTGCTTTCACTGGCGGGAACAGGAATCGAGGAACACGTTCTGAAAAACATCTAGAAGTTGTCAGTGACAATGGCAAAACATGAGAATATACTCACGTCTGAGGCCGTCATCCATGCTTCGGCTGTCATCTGACGCTGTCATCCGCATTGGCCGGAACAGAAATCGAGGACCACGCCCTGAAAAGAACAAGAGAAATTTTGAGAAAGTGACGTCAATACAGCGTCTTGATTGGGACAGGGTTTAAACGATCTAATTGACTTTTCTTGAAACTGCTACGGTCATATTGCTTGCACAGGCATCATGACAGACATTTATTGATACGCCCGAAAAACTAAGGACAAAAACCGGCCAACAGTGTACCGAAACCCAAAAATACTATTCTTTACTATCATCAGCATTTTCTTCTTTTGTCTCAATGTTTTCTTCGAAGTGAAGGGTCTTTTAAACAACCTGTTTCTATCTCAAAAAACAAAATGTTATTGACGGCAAAACGTAAGAACATACTGTACTTACCAAGTCTGAGGATGTCATCCATGCTTTGGCTGTCATCCGCATTGGCCAAACTCTGAAGACCTGCCCCTTTCATTGGCCGGAAAAGCTATCAAGGACCACACCCTGAAAAGAATAGAGAAATTATAAATAAGTGATGTCAAAACAGTGTCTTGTTTTGTACAGGGTTTAAACTATTGAATTGACTTTTCTTGCAACTGCTACAGTCATATTGCCGAGGCTGAAGCCAATAATTTCAGAGGCAGGATGACAGACATTTACTGATACGCCCAAAAAACTAATGACGAAAACCGACCGACAGAGAAACGAAATGCAAAGATACTACTCTTTACTATCATCAGCATTTTCTTCTTTTGTCTCAATGTTTTCTTGGATGTGAAGGATCTTTCAAACAGCCTATCTTTCTCAAAAAATAAAATGTTATTGACAGCTAAACATAAGAGTACACTGTACTTACCACGTCTGAAGCTGGCATCCATGCTTCGGCTTTCATCTGAGGCTGTCAATCATGGGTCCCGGATTGGATGGTGTGCTTTCACTGGCGGGAACAGGAACCGAGGAACACATTCTGAAAAACATCTAGAAGTTGTCAGTGACAATGGCAAAACATGAGAATATACTCACGTCTGAGGCCGTCATCCATGCTTCGGCTTTCATCTGACGCTGTCATCCGCATTGGCCAGAACAGAATTCGAGGACCACGCCCTGAAAAGAACAAGAGAAATTTTGAGAAAGTGACGTCAATACAGCGTCTTGATTGGGACAGGGTTTAAACGATCCAATTGACTTTTCTTGAAACTGCTACGGTCATATTGCTTGCACAGGCATCATGACAGACATTTATTGATACGCCCGAAAAACTAAGGACAAAAACCGGCCAACAGTGTAACGAAACCCAAAAATACTATTCTTTACTATCATCAGCATTTTCTTCTTTTGTCTCAATGTTTTCTTCGAAGTGAAGGGTCTTTTTAAACAACCTGTTTCTATCTCAAAAAACAAAATGTTATTGACGGCAAAACGTAAGAACATACTGTACTTACTTACTGAGGATGTCATCCATGCTTTGGCTGTCATCCGCATTGGCCAAACTCTGAAGACCTGCCCCTTTCATTGGCCGGAAAAGCTATCGAGGACCACACCCTGAAAAGAATAGAGAAATTATAAATAAGTGATGTCAAAACAGTGTCTTGTTTTGTACAGGGTTTAAACTATTGAATTGACTTTTCTTGCAACTGCTACAGTCATATTGCCGAGGCTGAAGCCAAAAATTTCAGAGGCAGGATGACAGACATTTACTGATACGCCCAAAAAACTAATGACGAAAACCGACCGACAGAGAAACGAAATGCAAAGATACTACTCTTTACTATCATCAGCATTTTCTTCTTTTGTCTCAATGTTTTCTTGGATGTGAAGGATCTTTCAAACAGCCTATCTTTCTCAAAAAACAAAATGTTATTGACAGCTAAACATAAGAGTACACTGTACTTACCACATCTGAAGCTGGCATCCATGCTTCGGCTTTCATCTGAGGCTGTCAATCATGGGTCCCGGATTGGATGGTGTGCTTTCACTGGCGGGAACAGGAATCGAGGAACACGTTCTGAAAAACATCTAGAAGTTGTCAGTGACAATGGCAAAACATGAGAATATACTCACGTCTGAGGCCGTCATCCATGCTTCGGCTGTCATCTGATGCTGTCATCCGCATTGGCCGGAACAGAAATCGAGGACCACGCCCTGAAAAGAACAAGAGAAATTTTGAGAAAGTGACGTCAATACAGCGTCTTGATTGGGACAGGGTTTAAACGATCTAATTGACTTTTCTTGAAACTGCTACGGTCATATTGCTTGCACAGGCATCATGACAGACATTTATTGATACGCCCGAAAAACTAAGGACAAAAACCGGCCAACAGTGTAACGAAACCCAAAAATACTATTCTTTACTATCATCAGCATTTTCTTCTTTTGTCTCAATGTTTTCTTCGAAGTGAAGGGTCTTTTTAAACAACCTGTTTCTATCTCAAAAAACAAAATGTTATTGACGGCAAAACGTAAGAACATACTGTACTTACCACGTCTGAGGATGTCATCCATGCTTTGGCTGTCATCCGCATTGGCCAAACTCTGAAGACCTGCCCCTTTCATTGGCCGGAAAAGCTATCAAGGACCACACCCTGAAAAGAATAGAGAAATTATAAATAAGTGATGTCAAAACAGTGTCTTGTTTTGTACAGGGTTTAAACTATTGAATTGACTTTTCTTGCAACTGCTACAGTCATATTGCCGAGGCTGAAGCCAATAATTTCAGAGGCAGGATGACAGACATTTACTGATACGCCCAAAAAACTAATGACGAAAACCGACCGACAGAGAAACGAAATGCAAAGATACTACTATTTACTATCATCAGCATTTTCTTCTTTTGTCTCAATGTTTTCTTGGATGTGAAGGATCTTTCAAACAGCCTATCTTTCTCAAAAAATAAAATATTATTGACAGCTAAACATAAGAGTACACTGTACTTACCACGTCTGAAGCTGGCATCCATGCTTCGGCTTTCATCTGAGGCTGTCAATCATGGGTCCCGGATTGGATGGTGTGCTTTCACTGGCGGGAACAGGAACCGAGGAACACATTCTGAAAAACATCTAGAAGTTGTCAGTGACAATGGCAAAACATGAGAATATACTCACGTCTGAGGCCGTCATCCATGCTTCGGCTTTCATCTGACGCTGTCATCCGCATTGGCCAGAACAGAATTCGAGGACCACGCCCTGAAAAGAACAAGAGAAATTTTGAGAAAGTGACGTCAATACAGCGTCTTGATTGGGACAGGGTTTAAACGATCCAATTGACTTTTCTTGAAACTGCTACGGTCATATTGCTTGCACAGGCATCATGACAGACATTTATTGATACGCCCGAAAAACTAAGGACAAAAACCGGCCAACAGTGTAACGAAACCCAAAAATACTATTCTTTACTATCATCAGCATTTTCTTCTTTTGTCTCAATGTTTTCTTCGAAGTGAAGGGTCTTTTTAAACAACCTGTTTCTATCTCAAAAAACAAAATGTTATTGACGGCAAAACGTAAGAACATACTGTACTTACTTACTGAGGATGTCATCCATGCTTTGGCTGTCATCCGCATTGGCCAAACTCTGAAGACCTGCCCCTTTCATTGGCCGGAAAAGCTATCGAGGACCACACCCTGAAAAGAATAGAGAAATTATAAATAAGTGATGTCAAAACAGTGTCCTCGTTTTGTACAGGGTTTAAACTATTGAATTGACTTTTCTTGCAACTGCTACAGTCATATTGCCGAGGCTGAAGCCAATAATTTCAGAGGCAGGATGACAGACATTTACTGATACGCCCAAAAAACTAATGACGAAAACCGACCGACAGAGAAACGAAATGCAAAGATACTACTCTTTACTATCATCAGCATTTTCTTCTTTTGTCTCAATGTTTTCTTGGATGTGAAGGATCTTTCAAACAGCCTATCTTTCTCAAAAAACAAAATGTTATTGACAGCTAAACATAAGAGTACACTGTACTTACCACATCTGAAGCTGGCATCCATGCTTCGGCTTTCATCTGAGGCTGTCAATCATGGGTCCCGGATTGGATGGTGTGCTTTCACTGGCGGGAACAGGAATCGAGGAACACGTTCTGAAAAACATCTAGAAGTTGTCAGTGACAATGGCAAAACATGAGAATATACTCACGTCTGAGGCCGTCATCCATGCTTCGGCTGTCATCTGATGCTGTCATCCGCATTGGCCGGAACAGAAATCGAGGACCACGCCCTGAAAAGAACAAGAGAAATTTTGAGAAAGTGATGTCAATACAGCGTCTTGATTGGGACAGGGTTTAAACGATCTAATTGACTTTTCTTGAAACTGCTACAGTCATATTGCTTGCACAGGCATCATGACAGACATTTATTGATACACCCGAAAAACTAAGGACAAAAAACGGCCAACAGTGTAACGAAACCCAAAAATACTATTCTTTACTATCATCAGCATTTTCTTCTTTTGTCTCAATGTTTTCTTCGAAGTGAAGGGTCTTTTTAAACAACCTGTTTCTATCTCAAAAAACAAAATGTTATTGACGGCAAAACGTAAGAACATACTGTAATACCACCTCTGAGGATGTCATCCATGCTTTGGCTGTCATCCGCATTGGCCAAACTCTGAAGACCTGCCCCTTTCATTGGCCGGAAAAGCTATCAAGGACCACACCCTGAAAAGAATAGAGAAATTATAAATAAGTGATGTCAAAACAGTGTCTTGTTTTGTACAGGGTTTAAACTATTGAATTGACTTTTCTTGCAACTGCTACAGTCATATTGCCGAGGCTGAAGCCAATAATTTCAGAGGCAGGATGACAGACATTTACTGATACGCCCAAAAAACTAATGACGAAAACCGACCGACAGAGAAACGAAATGCAAAGATACTACTCTTTACTATCATCAGCATTTTCTTCTTTTGTCTCAATGTTTTCTTGGATGTGAAGGATCTTTCAAACAGCCTATCTTTCTCAAAAAACAAAATGTTATTGACAGCTAAACATAAGAGTACACTGTACTTTCCACGTCTGAAGCTGGCACCTATGCTTCGGCTTTCATCTCAGGCTGTCAATCATGGGTCCCGGATTGGATGGTGTGCTTTCACTGGCGGGAACAGGAATCAAGGAACACGTTCTGAAAAACATCTAGAAGTTGTCAGTGACAATGGCAAAACATGAGAATATACTCACGTCTGAGGCCGTCATCCATGCTTCGGCTGTCATCTGATGCTGTCATCCGCATTGGCCGGAACAGAAATCGAGGACCACGCCCTGAAAAGAACAAGAGAAATTTTGAGAAAGTGACGTCAATACAGCGTCTTGATTGGGACAGGGTTTAAACGATCCAATTGACTTTTCTTGAAACTGCTACGGTCATATTGCTTGCACAGGCATCATGACAGACATTTATTGATACGCCCGAAAAACTAAGGACAAAAACCGGCCAACAGTGTAACGAAACCCAAAAATACTATTCTTTACTATCATCAGCATTTTCTTCTTTTGTCTCAATGTTTTCTTCGAAGTGAAGGGTCTTTTTAAACAACCTGTTTCTATCTCAAAAAACAAAATGTTATTGACGGCAAAACGTAAGAACATACTGTACTTACCACGTCTGAGGATGTCATCCATGCTTTGGCTGTCATCCGCATTGGCCAAACTCTGAAGACCTGCCCCTTTCATTGGCCGGAAAAGCTATCAAGGACCACACCCTGAAAAGAATAGAGAAATTATAAATAAGTGATGTCAAAACAGTGTCTTGTTTTGTACAGGGTTTAAACTATTGAATTGACTTTTCTTGCAACTGCTACAGTCATATTGCCGAGGCTGAAGCCAATAATTTCAGAGGCAGGATGACAGACATTTACTGATACGCCCAAAAAACTAATGACGAAAACCGACCGACAGAGAAACGAAATGCAAAGATACTACTATTTACTATCATCAGCATTTTCTTCTTTTGTCTCAATGTTTTCTTGGATGTGAAGGATCTTTCAAACAGCCTATCTTTCTCAAAAAATAAAATATTATTGACAGCTAAACATAAGAGTACACTGTACTTACCACGTCTGAAGCTGGCATCCATGCTTCGGCTTTCATCTGAGGCTGTCAATCATGGGTCCCGGATTGGATGGTGTGCTTTCACTGGCGGGAACAGGAACCGAGGAACACATTCTGAAAAACATCTAGAAGTTGTCAGTGACAATGGCAAAACATGAGAATATACTCACGTCTGAGGCCGTCATCCATGCTTCCGCTTTCATCTGACGCTGTCATCCGCATTGGCCAGAACAGAATTCGAGGACCACGCCCTGAAAAGAACAAGAGAAATTTTGAGAAAGTGACGTCAATACAGCGTCTTGATTGGGACAGGGTTTAAACGATCCAATTGACTTTTCTTGAAACTGCTACGGTCATATTGCTTGCACAGGCATCATGACAGACATTTATTGATACGCCCGAAAAACTAAGGACAAAAACCGGCCAACAGTGTAACGAAACCCAAAAATACTATTCTTTACTATCATCAGCATTTTCTTCTTTTGTCTCAATGTTTTCTTCGAAGTGAAGGGTCTTTTTAAACAACCTGTTTCTATCTCAAAAAACAAAATGTTATTGACGGCAAAACGTAAGAACATACTGTACTTACTTACTGAGGATGTCATCCATGCTTTGGCTGTCATCCGCATTGGCCAAACTCTGAAGACCTGCCCCTTTCATTGGCCGGAAAAGCTATCGAGGACCACACCCTGAAAAGAATATAGAAATTATAAATAAGTGATGTCAAAACAGTGTCCTCGTTTTGTACAGGGTTTAAACTATTGAATTGACTTTTCTTGCAACTGCTACAGTCATATTGCCGAGGCTGAAGCCAATAATTTCAGAGGCAGGATGACAGACATTTATTGATACGCCCAAAAAACTAATGACGAAAACCGACCGACAGAGAAACGAAATGCAAAGATACTACTCTTTACTATCATCAGCATTTTCTTCTTTTGTCTCAATGTTTTCTTGGATGTGAAGGATCTTTCAAACAGCCTATCTTTCTCAAAAAACAAAATGTTATTGACAGCTAAACATAAGAGTACACTGTACTTACCACATCTGAAGCTGGCATCCATGCTTCGGCTTTCATCTGAGGCTGTCAATCATGGGTCCCGGATTGGATGGTGTGCTTTCACTGGCGGGAACAGGAATCGAGGAACACGTTCTGAAAAACATCTAGAAGTTGTCAGTGACAATGGCAAAACATGAGAATATACTCACGTCTGAGGCCGTCATTCATGCTTCGGCTGTCATCTGATGCTGTCATCCGCATTGGCCGGAACAGAAATCGAGGACCACGCCCTGAAAAGAACAAGAGAAATTTTGAGAAAGTGATGTCAATACAGCGTCTTGATTGGGACAGGGTTTAAACGATCTAATTGACTTTTCTTGAAACTGCTACAGTCATATTGCTTGCACAGGCATCATGACAGACATTTATTGATACACCCGAAAAACTAAGGACAAAAAACGGCCAACAGTGTAACGAAACCCAAAAATACTATTCTTTACTATCATCAGCATTTTCTTCTTTTGTCTCAATGTTTTCTTCGAAGTGAAGGGTCTTTTTAAACAACCTGTTTCTATCTCAAAAAACAAAATGTTATTGACGGCAAAACGTAAGAACATACTGTACTTACCACGTCTGAGGATGTCATCCATGCTTTGGCTGTCATCCGCATTGGCCAAACTCTGAAGACCTGCCCCTTTCATTGGCCGGAAAAGCTATCGAGGACCACACCCTGAAAAGAATAGAGAAATTAATTGCCGAGGCTGAAGCCAATAATTTCAGAGGCAGGATGACAGACATTTACTGATACGCCCAAAAAACTAATGACGAAAACCGACCGACAGAGAAACGAAATGCAAAGATACTACTATTTACTATCATCAGCATTTTCTTCTTTTGTCTCAATGTTTTCTTGGATGTGAAGGATCTTTCAAACAGCCTATCTTTCTCAAAAAACAAAATGTTATTGACAGCTAAACATAAGAGTACACTGTACTTTCCACGTCTGAAGCTGGCATCTATGCTTCGGCTTTCATCTCAGGCTGTCAATCATGGGTCCCGGATTGGATGGTGTGCTTTCACTGGCGGGAACAGGAATCGAGGAACACATTCTGAAAAACATCTAGAAGTTGTCAGTGACAATGGCAAAACATGAGAATATACTCACGTCTGAGGCCATCATCCATGCTTCGGCTGTCATCTGACGCTGTCATCCGCATTGGCCGGAACAGAAATCGAGGACCACGCCCTGAAAAGAACAAGAGAAATTTTGAGAAAGTAACGTCAATACAGCGTCTTGATTGGGACAGGGTTTAAACAATCTAATTGACTTTTCTTGAAACTGCTATGGTCATATTGCTTGCACAGGCATCATGACAGACATTTATTGATACGCCCGAAAAACTAAGGACAAAAACCGGCCAACAGTGTAACGAAACCCAAAAATACTATTCTTTACTATCATCAGCATTTTCTTCTTTTGTCTCAATGTTTTCTTCGAAGTGAAGGGTCTTTTTAAACAACCTGTTTCTATCTCAAAAAACAAAATGTTATTGACGGCAAAACGTAAGAACATACTGTACTTACCACGTCTGAGGATGTCATCCATGCTTTGGCTGTCATCCGCATTGGCCAAACTCTGAAGACCTGCCCCTTTCATTGGCCGGAGAAGCTATCGAGGACCACACCCTGAAAAGAATAGAGAAATTATAAATAAGTGATGTCAAAACAGTGTCTTGTTTTGTACAGGGTTTAAACTATTGAATTGACTTTTCTTGCAACTGCTACAGTCATATTGCCGAGGCTGAAGCCAATAATTTCAGAGGCAGGATGACAGACATTTATTGATACGCCCAAAAAACTAATGACGAAAACCGACCGACAGAGAAACGAAATGCAAAGATACTACTCTTTACTATCATCAGCATTTTCTTCTTTTGTCTCAATGTTTTCTTGGATGTGAAGGATCTTTCAAACAGCCTATCTTTCTCAAAAAACAAAATGTTATTGACAGCTAAACATAAGAGTACACTGTACTTACCACGTCTGAAGCTGGCATCCATGCTTCGGCTTTCATCTGAGGCTGTCAATCATGGGTCCCGGATTGGATGGTGTGCTTTCACTGGCGGGAACAGGAATCGAGGAACACGTTCTGAAAAACATCTAGAAGTTGTCAGTGACAATGGCAAAACATGAGAATATACTCACGTCTGAGGCCGTTATCCATGCTTCGGCTTTCATCTGACGCTGTCATCCGCATTGGCCGGAACAGAAATCGAGGACCACGCCCTGAAAAGAACAAGAGAAATTTTGAGAAAGTGATGTCAATACAGCGTCTTGATTGGGACAGGGTTTAAACGATCTAATTGACTTTTCTTGAAACTGCTACGGTCATATTGCTTGCACAGGCATCATGACAGACATTTATTGATACGCCCGAAAAACTAAGGACAAAAACCGGCCAACAGTGTAACGAAACCCAAAAATACTATTCTTTACTATCATCAGCATTTTCTTCTTTTGTCTCAATGTTTTCTTCGAAGTGAAGGGTCTTTTTAAACAACCTGTTTCTATCTCAAAAAACAAAATGTTATTGACGGCAAAACGTAAGAACATACTGTACTTACCACGTCTGAGGATGTCATCCATGCTTTGGCTGTCATCCGCATTGGCCAAACTCTGAAGACCTGCCCCTTTCATTGGCCGGAAAAGCTATCGAGGACCACACCCTGAAAAGAATAGAGAAATTATAAATAAGTGATGTCAAAACAGTGTCTTGTTTTGTACAGGGTTTAAACTATTGAATTGACTTTTCTTGCAACTGCTACAGTCATATTGCCGAGGCTGAAGCCAATAATTTCAGAGGCAGGATGACAGACATTTACTGATACGCCCAAAAAACTAATGACGAAAACCGACCGACAGAGAAACGAAATGCAAAGATACTACTCTTTACTATCATCAGCATTTTCTTCTTTTGTCTCAATGTTTTCTTGGATGTGAAGGATCTTTCAAACAGCCTATCTTTCTCAAAAAACAAAATGTTATTGACAGCTAAACATAAGAGTACACTGTACTTACCATGTCTGAAGCTGGCATTCATGCTTCGGCTTTCATCTGAGGCTGTCAATCATGGGTCCCGGATTGGATGGTGTGCTTTCACTGGCGGGAACAGGAATCGAGGAACACGTTCTGAAAAACATCTAGAAGTTGTCAGTGACAATGGCAAAACATGAGAATATACTCACGTCTGAGGCCGTCATCCATGCTTCGGCTGTCATCTGACGCTGTCATCCGCATTGGCCGGAACAGAAATCGAGGACCACGCCCTGAAAAGAACAAGAGAAATTTTGAGAAAGTGACGTCAATACAGCGTCTTGATTGGGACAGGGTTTAAACGATCTAATTGACTTTTCTTGAAACTGCTACGGTCATATTGCTTGCACAGGCATCATGACAGACATTTATTGATACGCCCGAAAAACTAAGGACAAAAACCGGCCAACAGTGTAACGAAACCCAAAAATACTATTCTTTACTATCATCAGCATTTTCTTCTTTTGTCTCAATGTTTTCTTCGAAGTGAAGGGTCTTTTTAAACAACCTGTTTCTATCTCAAAAAACAAAATGTTATTGACGGCAAAACGTAAGAAGTTGAACATACTGTACTTACCACGTCTGAGGATGTCATCCATGCTTTGGCTGTCATCCGCATTGGCCAAACTCTGAAGACCTGCCCCACACGGACAGTGTACTTTCATTGGCTGGAAAAGCTATCAAGGACCACACCCTGAAAAGAATAGAGCAGAATTTCTTCTCAAAGATTGTGATCATCATTTGTCTGATCTTCATACCATTGGTGACCCCATGCAGAGCTCCAGATAAGAGGGGGTGATGACTTTTCAAAATGAAATATTTCACCAAAATGTCATCAAACCCTATGAACAGGGTACTCATTAGAATCGTCTCGTCGAGACTATTCAAATGAGTACCCACAACATAGGGTTTGGATTTGAAATAAAAAAGTTAGAAAGTCATCACCCCCTCTTATGTGGAGCTCTGCCCATGTTTGGAAAAAGTGGCCCCACATTTTAAGCTGGAAGGACCAATGCCCCCAACCCCCCTCCCCATAGGATTAAAAGCTTGTCAGAACTCTGCTGGATGTGTAAAAGGACATGAGAGTGAGGCCAGGTTGAAAAAAATCTAAAAGTAGGTCAAACTCAAAGGTCAAGGTCACAAGTTCCAAGGTCATGGTCAAATGTGAACGGTGTTGGTAGGTGTCCCTGTGTTACATATCAAGGCTGTATGTACAAAAAGACAGATGAGACTGAGGAATTGATAATGCTAAGCGCGAAAACTAATGACGAAAACCGAACATCAAAGTAACGAAACGACAAGACGCCCTCAATTCTTTACTTCCATCACCATTTTCTTCTTTAGTATCAATGTTGTTGTTTTTTGGATGTGACACAATTTCAAACAGCCTATTTTTCTAGAAAACCAAATTGTTATTGACTGCAAAACATTTGTATTTTTCCACGCTCTAAATATTGATACCGGAAGTTGTGGCGACATGTAAAGAAACAAAATAGTCCTGTAAAGAAATGTGGATTCTGACTCAAAAATGCGAAAACATGTCACTCGTAAGTATCCAATGAATACCTGTAATCATAATCATGCAAATTGCGATAAGTGACCAGAAGATGGGCCATGTTTCTTAAAAGAACTATTTTAGCACCCCACGAAGCGGAAGAGTGAGAATTTTCATTATCGTAAGAAATACTCAACTCCCCAACTTTTTAAAATATTTGGAAAAGTTTATATTATTTCGTTGTTTAAATTCGACTAATGCCTTTACAAAATAACAATGTTCTGATATGACCTTAATTCCACTTCAAAATCTTTGCAAAAACAAACATTTCAAAATCCGCATAGACTGAACTAGTCCTATTTTTAAGCCTTAACCGTGCAGGTTACATAACACAAGCGAAATACTATTATCTGATTATTTGGTGGGCTAAAAGCCATTTTAAGGTAATTAATGTAAAATTCACTCACTTGAATTTGAAATCGTCGGATGCAGCATTTTAAAAAAAAAAGTTCGGAAAAGTTTTCCGTCTGGTTAAATCCATTCCAAAGCAGTGGCGCCTTTTGACCACCCACAAGATAAAGGCTTTGGAAAACACTGTGGAAAATGAAGAAATTGCTTGTAACAAGCAATTTCTTCATTTGCCACAATATTTTTAACCAAACATACCAAAAAGTGTAACATTTTGTTTACATAAAATTGTCGTCTGCAATATCTCCAAATTTGAAATAGTCTAAAAAAAACAAAAAAAAAACTAGTTAAACTTACTAGGCATATATGCGCATATCCATTTCCCAGTTCTGTTGTCCACCTGTCCTCAGGTAAGAATGGTGGGAAAATCGAGAGTGACCGATTTTTTTGAATATCATCACTTTTCAATAAAAACCTCGTAAATGCACATTGTTTACAGCTGCAGTTACGAGATTTTTTCTATTGAAAAGCAGAGATATGCTGTTTATGAACTCGTCCATTTGCACGGGATTTCAGCACGTGGTTTCTTACACGAAGCATGTTTGCACGGATGAACTGGTAACAAAATACTAGTAATTAATCCGATTAACTAAGAACCTATGATAGATAGATAGTCTTGCATCAATAATTTGTCTTATTACACGATTTTAATTTCAAATCAATAACCTGACATCCCTATGTTGATAGTTAATGAACTAACCCATTTTTGATCGGCCACACTTTTTTTTTGAACACCTATAAGTAACGCCCAAATTTGCCAATAACGGTAAACCCTGTATTGTTGTTTTCATAGGCCCTAGGCTAAACATACAGGGGCTTCATAGGGAACGTGCGAAAACGGTCTATGACACGGGAAAAAGCAAGGAATTTTGTGCTAAAAAAAGACTGGGTTACCATTATGTTTTGATAAGTCGTCGTTGTTGTTATAAAGTTCCTAACTACGGCTTGAATCAAGCCGTAGTTACGAGATTTTACAAGAACACATACGCAATACTACTGTTTGTCCGAAATTACGCCACGGTTAACCGGATAAAAATCTTTCCCTATTGGGCCTTAACCCTTCTGCCAAACAAGGCCTGACCCGGTTTCTCGAAAAAACAACAACAACTTAAGTTCGTTCTCAGAGTCAAATCTGAGCACCGTACTCAAATCACGCGAAATCCACATGCACTTCAATCGAATATCCTTCAACATTGGAGAGTATTCCATCGAAGTTGAGCATGTACTCATGAGTATGTACTTGAGTTTTTTTTTTCGAGAAACAAGGGCCAGGTTTTGACGTCCCTGCTAGATATGGCTTGGGAAAACATTGAGACAAAAGACGAAACTGCTGATAACCAATCGTTGAGTACGGGATCTAAACCTTTAAAGATTATGGACAAGAAATAGCTGTACTTTCGGGCAAGAAAACTGTTGTACATTTTTTTTGTTGGGGGGGGGTAATTTAGAGTAAATGATTTTCTACTTATCTCTCAATGTTTTCTTCTATCCTTGGAATTAGAGACGTAAAATAAAAACACTTTTAAAATAAGGGTTATATCATTTTATTCATCAAACACACATTAACACTTTCCCAAACAAGATCTGGTTTTGACGTCCCTAATACAAAGAGTGGGGAAACATTGAGACAAAAGAAGAAAATTATGCTGATAATCAGCATTTTCTCCTTTGGTTGTCTCTGCAATATTATTAAAAATAGTTACATATTGTCTAAATATTAAATCAATTGGTTTGTCATCTGAAACGGCTTTCAAATAGGGAACGACTTATTTAAGTAAACTGTGACGTAATTTCGGACAAACAATAGCGTTTCCTTGGCGTTGTTATAAAATCTCGTAACTACGGCTTGATTCAAGCCGTAGTTACGAGATTTTATAACAAAATCGACGGTCATGAAAACATAATGTCTATTTTCAGCACAAAATTAATTGCTTTTGGAACAGCCCAAGTTTTCGCTGTTTGGAAAATATTTCAACATCATACCCCCTTTTCGTGCCTCTTTCGTTTTTAATTTGGTTAGGATTCGTGAACACTTTTTATACCCGTAAAATCCCTGTTTTGTTGGTATAATTTAGGCCTAGTCTTTAATTGTACACGTAGAAAAAATAACCCTTTCCGAAAGGACAAAGAAAATGGCCTGATCTTATGGTTCTCTCTGTCTAAGTCTATGTGTCTGTCTGTATGTGTGTCTGTATGTGTCTGTCACCGTGTCTCTCCGTCTGTTTATCTGTCTGCGTGTCTGTCTGAGAGTCTGTCTGAGTGTCTGTCTGTCTGTCTATCTGTCCGTCCGTCCGTCTGTCCGAAAACTTAACATTTGTATTTTCTCCAAAAGTATTTGACATAGGTTACGAAGCTCAAATTTGGTATGCAACTTTCTTTCAATATTATCTATCTGTTCCATGCAATATGACCTTTCTCAAGGTCATCCGTTGGCCCTTATGAACCCTTTACTCAACGAAAACTTTATATTAAAACATTTTAGAAAAAATGCCAATTCGGGGGCATTTGTGTTTCACAAACACATCTTGTTATCCTTACATTTTTGTCCGGAACATATCTTCTAAACCATATGTGCTAGCAACTTCAAACTTTGTACACTGATAGATCTCATTGAGGAGACGTGTCATGCACAAGAATTGTTACTCTGCCACACCCACTTTTTGAGTTATTGCCCTTTGTTATTTTTACCCTTAAATTTTTTTCAGAACATATCTTCTAAACCTTAAGTGCTAGCAACTTCAAACTTTGTACTCTGATAGATATCAGTAAGGAGAAGTGCCATGTCTATAAACCGTTACTCTGCTACGCTGACTATTTGAATTATTTTCCTTTGTTGGTTTTATCCTTACATTTTTGTCCAGTACATATCTCTTAAACCATCAGTGCCAGCAACTTCAAACTTTGTACACTGATAGATCTCATTGAGGAGAAGTGTCATGCATAAGAATGTTACTCTGCCACGCCCTCTTTTTGAGTTAGTGTCCTTTGCTGTTTATATGCTTACATTTTTGTCCGGACCATATCTCCTATACCATAAGTGCTAGCAACTACAAACTTGGTACACTTATAGATCTCATTGAGAAGAAGTGTTATGTTCAAGAATCGTTACTCTGCCACGTCCACTTTTGGAGTTATTGCCCTTGGTTGGTTTTTACCCTTATATTTTGTCCATTTTGTCCAAAACCTGAAGTGCTAGCAACTTCAAACTTTGTATACAGTTACAGAACTAGTAAGTAGGAGATATACCGATATTATAAGAAAGGATTTTTTGTTATCCGGTGGGGGACTCCTGTATTTCATCGCAATACGATCGACATGCTCTTATTTTTCATATCATTCCGCACCCCTGTACAGAGACGAAATTAAAGAGCCTCTGCGAAAGAGAGTGCTCGTTCTTAGCTGCACCTTGTATTCCCTATTTTTGTTCTTATCGTTTCTGAGTCATTACTCATGAGTCATATTGTGTCCCATCACCAGGCTATGGGTTTTTTAATCCATTACCACACATCGACTCTTTTTGACTCCCAAAACGATAACGGCTTTGGAAAACATTGTCGAAAATGAAGAAATTGCTTGTGACAAACAATTCTTCATTTCCCACAATATTTTCTTTTCCAAAAGACCAGAAAATTTTAAATTTCATTCACTTGGAATTGTCGTCAGCAATCTTTGAATTTGATCCGCAAAACGAATCCTGTCTGAGAAGATTTGTAAAAATCCTTTAACTCTTTCCCAAACAAGACCTGGCCCCGGTATCTCGAAAAAACTTAAGTACGTTCTCATGCTCAAATCTGAGCACCGTGCTCAAATCGCACGAAATCCACGTGAACTTCAATCGAATACCCTTCAACGTTGGAGAGTATTCCTTTGAAGTTGTAGTAAATTTGAGCATGGACTCATGAGTTTGTACTTAAGTTTTTTTTTTTTTTTTTTTCGAGAACCCGGGGCCTGGTTTTGACGTCGCTAATAGGAAAGGCTTGAGAAAACATTGAAACAAAAGAAGAAACTGCTGATAACCAGCAGTTTCTCCTTTTGTCTCAATATTTTCTTAGCTATATTGTACAAAAATCCTTTCTTTTTCAATGTCCATTTTGTCGTCTGCAGCAACTTTCAAATTGGACCATCCTAAATTTTTGTCGTTTGGGAAAGGGTTAAGTTTCGTAATGTTCTGTTCGCATCCGTCGAATCCTTCGACGGTAGCCGAATCGTTTATCAGGCCTGGTTTGAATGGATTACTAGAAACATTGAATAAAAGCGAATGAAGCCCCTCTTACAACCCGTCGCGCGTCCTTCTAAATCGTACGTTTTAACCCTTTCCCAAACAAGACATGTTTTTGACGTCCGAAATAGAAAAACTTAGGAAAACATTGAAACAAAAGAAGAAACTGCTGATAACCAGCAGTTTCTCCTTTTGTCTCAATATTTTCTATGCAATATTTTACACAAATTCTATCTTGAATAACTTTCATTTTGTCATTCGTTTCAGTTTTTGAAGTGGATCACCCTAACATTTTGCCGTTTGGGTTTTAATTGATTTCTAGGAACATTGAATAAAAGCGATTTAAGCCTCTCTTACAACCCGTCACGCATCTTCGCAAGCAAAGGGTGACATCTACGACGTAACGTCGTTTCTGTATTCACAAACGTAGGTGGGCACAACCTTGGCTAGCGAAGATGCCCGTCACTCGTCCTTATTAATCGTACGTTTTAAAAATCTCCAGTATTTTTTCTAGGAAAGATCACTCCTTCTTGTTTATTTTTTTATTCTGTATAATTTTCCCTGTGTCACATGCACGTCTGTCGTACGCATGCGCGGATCCAGAGGGGGGGGGGGTCAGGGGGTCGTGACCCCCCTGGAATTTGGCGAAAAAAAAAGGTTATCAAAAAGATTAATGGTTATGTCCCAAATAAGCTGATGCATTCGTCCCTGTGTGCCACGACAAACTGTTGTTATATTTAGTCCTTCATGGTATGACATGTATCTGCATGCACGGCTCCAGAGGGGGTCCTGACACCCCCCCTTGAATTTGGCGAAAAAAGGGTTAAAGATCGGATGACCCCCCCCCCCCCCCCTACACACACACACACACCCCACCCCCGGGAAAAATACCTGGATCCACATTTGGTACGTGCTCAGTACTAGCGTTCTAAAAGACGCAGACTTTGCTACGTGCAAACAATTTCTCGAACAAGACCTGGTTTTGACATCCCTGATAGAAAAGACTTGGGAAAAGATTGAGACAAAAGATGAAACAGCTGATATCAGATAATCAGCAGTTTCTCCTTTCGCCCCAATATTTTCTGTGCTATTTTGTACACACCATTTCAGCATCCATTTTGTCATCTCTAGCAGATTTTGAATTGTACCATCCTAAAATTTTGCTGTTTGGGAAAGGGTTAATCTATGATCCCAACCTGTGGCATATAACAATCACAGTGTATAATCATGTGACTCAGAATTTCCGATAATCTTCAATATTTTTGTTAATACTTGACCAATTTGAATTCGGTTTGAAGCAGAGAAGGTGGAACAATGCCAGGAATAAGCTGCGCATGTTGAATTTTTTGAAAAATCAGCTGATAAAAAAGTTATTGAACATCAACCAAAATTTTGATTGATCTTCAATAACTTTTTAATCGGCTGATTTTTCAAAAATTCATCACATCTATCTAACATGTGACGTATGTCCACCTTCTCTGCTTCAAACCGAATACAAATCGGTCTTGTATTAACAAAATTATTGAAGATTTTATGAAATTGTTGTATCACGTGATTATCCATTTTTGACAATGTTGACTGTGAAGGATGATGAAAAGGGCAGAATTTTGCTGCTTTTCGACGAAAACCTCGTAACTGCAGCTTGTTTTCAGCTGCAGTTACAAGGTTTTCGTAGAAAAGCGACGATATGCTGGTTATTGGCAATTTTCTTCCTTTGTTACAATGTTTTCCAAAGCTCTTTTACTAGTATCCACTGTCCTGTCTTGGAATGGGTGGAACAAAGAAATAATGGATGCATTTAGTACATAAATATGAGTTTATTTGCATAGATTTTGCATACTAGTATGTCATGTTTATTTATAAATATTTATCAATTTCACTAAAATCCCACTAAAAGATCTGTTCGTTCAGTCCCCTTAGATCTATAAATAGCAAAATAATCTTCTAAAATCATGCTAATACAACTAATCATCTATTGCTAAATGTGACTGTATTCCCATACAACGCATTAACCCACTACCACACAGTATTTCTTTTTAACTCCTTATGAGATAATGGCATTGGAAAACATTGTGGAAAATGAAGAAATTGCTTATGACAAGCTATTTCTTCATTTCCCACAATGTTTTCTGTCCTCAAAGACCAAAATGCGTAACATTTAATAAACTTGAAATTGTCGTCTGCAATATCTTTGAATTTGGATAAGTCTAAAATTTTGCTGTCTGGAAATGGGTTAAGATGAAACAAACATTTCATGAAAGGGCCATAACTCTAAATAAAGCTCACCCTTTTCCAAACGACCAAGAATAAGGCTGGTCCAGACTCAAAGCCACTGCAGACGACAAAATACATATGAGTCAGGATCTGGAAAAACGTCCCTTATAGCACTTGAGACAGCCACGTTTCATGATCAACCTGCGCCTAAGTGCAATCAGACGGGGATCCATACTGCTGTCTAAAAATGGCTACAGGTCGTAAATATGCTTTTCGAGACCAATATACCCCCCGAAACCCCTCTGGATCCACCACTGGATGTGTGAGAAATTTTGACTCTAATCTGAATGCGCATTCAGCCCAGACAGACTAGGGCCGATACTTTTCACCTTCATGTAATTTTCTAAATCTGGAATATTTTCCATATCTTACTATGTTTTCATTTTTAACATGCAGGACCTGATTCAACATTGCGGAAGCTGATCAGTTTGTCAAAATTTGGATTTTGGATTTCTGATAAAGTCCCTTTTAGCGTGATGGGTCGCATATTCATCCAAATACTGGGGACAAATGGACTGACAAGCGAACTCCAAAACACCCCCCCCCCCCCCCCCCCCCCTCCCACTACAAAGTGGGGCTGGAAGGAGGGAGTGTTTTGAAAAATAATCACAACCTTAAGTCACTGCCTTAACATTAGTATAGGTAAATCTGACAAATTTATGTAAAGATATATCAAAAATGTTGTGTATCTTTTGTTATGTTGAAAGGTCGAAAATGCCGTAACTACAGCCTAAAATAGCTGTAATTACAGCATATTTTAATGTTAACAATACATACAAATCAACATCAAGGGCTTATAAATATTACTTATTTCATATATCAGATAACTTCAACACAATCCATAAACTAAAGATAGAGGAAAATGCAACATTTATGTGTGGTTACCTTTGTAATAAGAAGTAATTGGCATAATTTTGTTGTACTAATCACATAATATATCGTAAAACAAGAAATGTACGTGGACAACGAAGCTTGCCTATAGATACGTAGCTTGCCTATAGACACGAAAGCTTGTCGCAAAAAAAAAAGCCTAAGGTCAAAGGTCAATAGGTAAAAGGTCATGGTCTCAAGGTCAAGCATGAGGTATCCATATGTGAAATATCAAGGCTCTGTATGTAATAGTGCATGAGATATAGACCAGGTTAAAGTTTTTCAAAAGTAGGTCAAACTCCAAGGTCAAGGTCACTAGGTCATGGTCCCAAATGAAAGGTCTTGAGATATAGACCAAGTTAGAGTTTTTCAAGTGAAGACGGTACGGTACTGGACGCGACACCAACACTAAGGCTGTGACATTAGCTCCCCGGACATAAAGTCCCAGCTTGCTAAAAACAAAATTATAATTGAATGAAGTAAACATAAATTGATAAAATAGATCCTTTCAATGTCAGATTATTCTTAAAATATCAACAATCAAACAGAATACAACCCTTTGTGGCATTGCAAGTTTACAAAGTTGAAGTTTCAAGTTGATAGCATATATGGTACAGAAAATATAACATGACAAAAAATCCTGAAGGATGCACAGACAGATGGAAAGACTTACAGAGTGATAAGTTGACTAAAATAACCCCCTAAATAAAACTTAATTTTGAGGGGTATAACATCCCTTTTAAAAACAACAAAAATTTGGACTATTCCAATTTAAAATGTGCTACAGAAAAAAAATGGGTATTGATACAGATAGAATTTGTGCACAGTATCTCTTTCCCAAGCGACATAATTTTAGGGTAATCCAATTTAAAAGCCACTGCTGACGACAAAAGAGAAGTTGCTAAAGATAATATTTGTGTATAATACAGCACGGAAAATATTGAGACAAAAGGAAAAACTGCTGGTTATCAGCAGTTTCTTCTTTTGTCTCAATGTTTTCCCAAGCCATATCTATTATGGACGTCAAAACAAGGTCTTGTTTGGGAAAGGGTTAAACAGCACAGATGACAATCTAAGCAAAAGAAGAATATGCTGCTTATCAGCATTTTCTTCAGTCCCAATGTTTCCCATGCCTTTTCTACTAGGGACATGAATGCAATATCTTGTTTGGAAAAGATACTAGGGTAAACTCAGACCATAGGCCAAAGCCCTGGTTTATTTCAATCTTTCCATATCATACCCATGTTTTTGACAAACATATCTATGCCCAGAGTTGTAAATAAAATAGCATGTATTTTGTATTCTGAAACAGTATCAAATTCAGGCCAGTCTTGAAAGTAAAATTGTTTCTTTTTTTTTGTTTGATAAAGGTTTAGATTAAAAAACAGGATAACATTTTGGTAACTATACCTATCTTGGACATGCTCGTCTGTCAGCCTTCCCATTTGATATTTTAACTTCTTACAAGTTCGAAAAGCGAAATTCCTTTTTAAAAAGGAAAGACAGATTACAAGGTCAAAATAATTAATAATACATTATTTTGACCTTGACCTTGGTCATTATAATGGTACACGAGTATCTATAATATCATGTTTGCTAGACAAGAATGAATTATACTTAGACCGGACATTGTTGGCCTAGCAGTACTGTTGTAGCATTACCGGTAGAGATTCTGCAACTAGTAAAATGTGGTGTAAAAACGTTTAGGCCTTCTGATATCCAAAATTATTGTTGAAGTCAATACACAACAATCAATTTTGTATTCATATGTAAATAACATATGACCAAGGTGACTTTTAGCGGCTTTGTTGGTTGAGTTATCACATATTAACCCTTTCCCAAATGATAAAATTTTAGGGTGATCCACTTCAAAAACTGCCACATATGACAAAATGGATGTTATTGAAGATAGGATTTATTTAAAAAATGGCATAGAAAATATTGAGACAAAAGGAGAAACTGCTGGTTATCAGCAGTTTCCTCTTTTGTTTCAATATTTTCCCAAACCTTTTCTATTAGGGATGTAAAAACCAGGTCTTGTTTGGGAAAAGGTTAAGGTATGTGTCACATAAAAAGAAGAAGAAGAATCTGCCGTCAGCTAAAAATTTGTAACTCCATACCAACAAATCCAACCAAGTCGACAAAGAACAGCATGTTATAAAGACCAGACAGGTTACAAAGTGAATTTTAGCCTTAGCTAACAAAGATACCATAACACAGAGCTACAGATAAGCAGGGATGAAGACATTCTGACTTTTTTTTATTTCAATATCAAACCCTATGTTGTGGGTACTCATTTGAATCGTCTCAAAACGATAATTCAAATGAGCATCCACAACATAGGGTTTGATGAATAATAAATGAAATATTTACTCCCTCTTATCTGCAGCTTTGAAACCAACAATGCTTTTCAACAAAAACCTTGTAACTGCAGCTTATGTTAAGCTGCAGTTACAAGGTTTTTGTCGAAAAGCGATAAGAAAATGATAAAAGACTTGGCACTTGATCACCCTCCTTTACACAACAGTCGAGCATTTCTGTCATATCTTACGAACACGTATCTCGTCATGTTCGTCCAGTTCAAGTCGCACACCTTGCGCAGGTTTTGTTGGCGTTGAGCAAGATACCGGTTCTGAGACTCGATTTTCTCCAACTAGGCTGTTACTTGAAATTGGTTAAGGAAATAACATTTGATCTACTTTTTATATATTAAACACCCTTATAAAACGGTGTTTAAGTTTTATCATGGCGACATAAGCCCTAGCCATTGATTCCTAATATTCTGTAACCAGCTTCAAATTACTGGACAAATTTGCATGCTGTTATCAAGAAATCATTTGAGCCATGGTTTGGATTCATTTCTTCTTTTGTGACCCTTTCCATTTAAATAAGCCTAAATTCTATTTGTGAATCATAAAGGTGTTATTTATCTATTATTCTAAAGGATACACTGATCCCGCATCTGATCCTGGTCCTTTAGAAAACATGGCGCCAAAACTCAGATCTTGCTGAAACCTCTTCAACCATTCCTTCTGTTCTGCTAACCGCTCATCCGTGGAGAATTTGAACTGATTACTGGAGCCAGAAGACCTCTGATTGGCCAATGAAGAGACTGGGGGCGGAGCATATGAATTTGGTAATCTCTCATTGGTTGAAAATGCTTGAGGGGGAGGAGTTTCAGATGAGGGGATGTCCAATAAACTGGATCTGAAGTTTCTTAGTTGTTCTCTGCAAAATAATATAATCAAATAAACAAATCTGATTAAATGAATAACAGGAACACAAAATAGTGGTTGGCCACTTGTTGCTCAAGTAAGAATCCAAACTTCTTCAGTGGATCATTTGTGCAAAAAGGACACTTTTGATGCTCATTAACCATAAATAAATAAGACAGCAAAGAAACATTTGTTTGGAAAAAGGAGAATTTGCTTCTCTTATGGTTGCCAATACTACTAGATTTCTGTCAGATTTCTGTGGAAGGGTATGGGTAAGATATAAGTAAGTCATATAAATTTCATGTCATTATTTTTGTTGATAGATTGGTAATATATTTGCAATTTTTTTAGTTTCAACTATTCACAAAAAATCGCTTTAAATTCAGGGGGTACTTGTAATAACAGTTATGAAAAGAGTAAGGTCAACTGACCTAGAGTGAAAAAACATTGTGGTTTATTATGTGACAAAAAAAGAGTGAAACTATATGTTTTGCCATATAGACTGAGATAGCAATTTTGCAGACTAGTCGAAATTGCAAAAATACACTTGCAAGTCCTTTACACTTGCAAGTCAATATTGTAGGGAAAAGGATATTTTTATCAATGTTCTGCAAATCTATTTTTTCTTTACTTTTATTGAAGATCTAAGACTAGATAAGCCATCTATTGTGATTATTGTGAAAAGTTAAACCCTTTCCAGCTGTATATTCAAACAACAAAAAATATTTGAAATGCAGTAATATTTCAAATGTTGCAGAATTCATTCAAAACATTTTTGTCATATCATTCACCTTTACCAATAATTATGATAAGGTATATTTTGAGAATTTTGTGTGAAAGACTGTGACCCATTTCTAAATCATGCTTTGTGAAAACAAGATCCTGATGCTGATGTGATTTAAAATAAAAGATACATTAAAAATGTTTCCTAGCACATTTTTACCTGAGCTTGACTAAATCAATCAGTTTAGGATTGATGGACTGAATCCTACAAAGCAAGTATCCCTTCATTTCACTTTTATGAAAGAATCAAAGCAGCTTTAAACCATTAGATGTTTAAATTTTGAAAATAACAACACCTCATTTTGACATCCTAAACCAAGAATGTTTGATTAAAGCATTGTTGGAAAAGACCAATATGTTGATAACTAGCATTTTTCCTTTACTTTCAATACATTCCATGATATATCATAAACATTTCGTGCTGAGCTTTCGCATCTACTTCATATTACACTAGCACTGATGCCATGATTAAGTGACTGCCTATGTGATTAAAGCTATCTGGCATTTTTTCATTTTGCCTCAACATTTTCTTTGCTATATAGCACTCAAATTCTGTCTTTATCAACTTCCACTTTGTGGTTTTCAGCAGCTTTCAAATTGGACTGTCCATAAATTTTGTTGTTTGGGAAAGGGTGAAATATATCAACCCTTGTCATTGTAAATTTTAAGAGACAGGCAGTATAGAATAAGGCCAGACTGCACATATGTGTAGGCTGGTCTGGTTTTATTCTGCCTGTCAAAGAGACCGAACAATTCAGGGACATGAGAATGACCAGGGCAATTTGTTTTTTTTTTGTTTTATTGGGTTTTACGCCGTTTTCAACTACTAAGGTCATATCGCGGCAGCTGGAGCACCTAACCATGGATTCCTGTCGTTTCTCATACAAGTACTACCACAACACCCTTACCGAGCCTCCAGCTGCTCCCCGACATAGGTTTATGATATCAACCATTAATGGGTGACAATTTTGCCAGTAAGGGTATTTGCTGCGGCCGGGTATCGAACCCGGGACCTCTCGAATAAGAGGCAGATGCACTACCAACTGCGCCATACTTTCTTTCATAATTTCAACACAAGCAAGATTAACTCACCTGACAGGTGTGTGACCAAATGTTATGGAGGCTGACTGAACATAACCGGTGGCACTTGTCAACGGCGGCTTCCGATCTGAAAAAAAAATACAAGGAGATATCACTTAATTCATTACCAGACAGCAAAATTTTAGTCTGGTTCAAATTCAATGATGTTGCAGATGACAATTTCCTGTGTGATGGAATTGTACATTCATTACTCTTTTTGGGTAGAAAATATAGCAGCCGATAAGTTCAAGTGAATGAAATTTTACATTTTTTTGTCTTTCTGAGTAGAAAACATTCATTTTCAACAATGTTATTGAAAACCTGTAATGGGTGGGTCATAGAACCAGTTTATATTTACCTCCAAAATATTTCCTCCATTTTCTCTCTAATGATTGTTCTGCATTCAATACAAGACTTGCATAGTCGACACGATGCTGAGGATTATAACTGAAATCAGAGAATCAAAGGTTTAAATACTAAAACAGTATAACGTCGGTGCTATGACAAAATTGCGTAGCTAAAATTTTGCTCGAAAACCATTTTTTTCAGGAGAGCCAAAAACTTTTTTAGAACTCTTTACCACTTTAAAAGATATGCAGACAAAATTGCGTAACTCAATAACTACATGAACAATTCAGCTTCTTTAAGGTAAAATAAGGTAATTGAACATAACTTACTGTTCATTTATTGGTCAAAGTAGAAGAAATACAGAGGAGAATGCCATTTCTCAACCTTTTATTACTCTCGTGTAAATAATTTGTCTATGTACAACGCATTTTTGTCAGCTAAATCGAGTTACGCAATTTTGTCAAATGGTAATTGAAATGGTTCTAATAGGTGTAGAGAAACGCCGTTTTGACAGAATATGCGCTCCTACATACTTAGTAGAAAGCATTTATAAACGAAAATTGACAAAATTGCGTAACTAATTTGTTACGCAATTTTGTCATAGCACCGACAATAAATTCTATGATCTTTGAAGGGAAATAGTAGAATTATTAATAGCAATTCTCAGTTATACATGAGTGCAAAACACCTACTCAAATAAATATTTGAAGGAAAGACGAAAATCCTTTTAATTTCTGATATAACAGTTTTTTTAATAAACTGAGATCATGTTGAAAGAGAAATAAGACAATGGGATGGAAAAATTACTTTTGACCAACGCACTGTTCAAAATTTACTTCATAATCATCATCTCAATTCTTTGTTGTGTCTGTGGTCCAGATGTAAAGAGTCAATTCATAATCAAGAGGTTCTGAATTCCATTTTGAGTAGAGAAGGATGATGTTTGATTAACCCTTTCCAATACAAGACCTGGTTTAGACGTCCCAGGTGGAATAAGCTTGGGAAAACATTGCAACAAAAGAAGAAACTGCTGATGACCAGCAGTTTCTCCTTTTGTCTCAATATTTTCTATGCCATATTTTACACAAATTCTATCTTTAATAACGTCTATTTTGTCATTTGTGGCAGTTTTTGAAGTGGATCACCCTAAAATTTTGGCATTTGGGAAAGGGTTAAAAATGTCTGACATTACCACTGTATTTCCCAGGGAGCTGAGTCGAAACTGACTACTACAAGTCTCTAGATAGCATCAATGATGTGAAATAAGAGGCAATCTACTCACATATAAGGGTTGTTTGAAGTTTGTGTACTAGTAGGCTGCCAGGCTTGTAAAGGACTATTACTTCCCATGGTGCTGTAATCATTCAGTAAAGTATGGCAGACTTAACAACAACAATAGAGGTGTACTAATATTTTACTCACATATAAGGGTTGTTTGAAGTTTGTGTACTGGTAGGCTGCCATGCTTGTATAGGACTATTACTTCCCATGGTGCTGTAATCATTCAGTAAAGTATGGCAGACTTAACAACAACAATATAGGTGTACTAATATTTTACTCACATATAAGGGTTGTTTGAAGTTTGTGTACTAGTAGGCTGCCATGCTTGTATAGGACTATTACTTCCCATGGTGCTGTAATCATTCAGTAAAGTATGGCAGACTTAACAACAACAATAGAGGTGTACTAATATTTTACTCACATATAAGGGTTGTTTGAAGTTTGTGTACTAGTAGGCTGCCATGCTTGTATAGGACTATTACTTCCCATGGTGCTGTAATCATTCAGTAAAGTATGGCAGACTTAACAACAACAATAGAGGTGTACTAATATTTTACTCACATATAAGGGTTGTTTGAAGTCTGTGTACTGGTAGGCTGCCAGGCTTGTATAGGACTATTACTTCCCATGGTACTGTTACCGTTTAGAACAGAGGGTGTACTGTTCACAGGAAGGTAGGGAGATTGACTCGGACCTATAAAGATACAGTAAAATTCTTTATCATACAGGACCCATCAAGCAGTGAAAAACCAGAAGGGAAGAGTTAAAAGTATCTACCATAGTCAGTATGCGAGAGGTTGAAACTTTTCTCTCTAAAATGATTTTTTTATCCAGAATGTTTCTCCTACGTCCTGCATATGGTTGACCTCTACTGAGAGTGATCTAATTTTCTTATACATGTGAATTGGTTTCAAATTGTATATTATTAAAGTTGTCAAAACTAGAAATCTATCACTGAAGGTGATAAAAATACCCACGCCACCACCTTTGTTCGGACAAGCGTTTTTGTTGAATCAGGAGCCATACTCAGAAATTTGTCAATCTGATTTTCTTGAAATTTGGTCCAATCAGGGGCCATAACTCAGAAAGTATCGGTCTGATTTCCGTCAATTTTGCACCTTGCATATATACTGGTCGTAATGCATACCTGTGCCAATTATGAAGCAAATCGTTCAGTAAATGTAGGAGGAATTGTTTTTGCATTTTTGTCAAATCAGGGGCCATAACTCAGAAAGTGTCGTTCTGATTTACGTGAAATGTGCGTCTTCCACATTTACAGAAGTTAATGCACACCTGTGCTAAGTACAAAGCAAATCAGACAGTAACTAAGGGAGGAGTTGTCCGGACAAACATTTTTTGGTAAAATCAAGGGCTATAACTGAGAAAGTAATAGTCAGATTTTCAGGAAATTTGCGTCATGCACATCTACAGGTCCTAATGCACACCTATGCCAAGTAAGAAGCAAATCGGACAGTAAGTGTAGGAGCAGTTATCCGGACAAGCATTTTTGGGTCAAATCAGGGGCTATAACTCAAAAAGTATTGGTCCGATTTCCATGAAATTTGCGTCTTGCACATTTACAGGTCACAATAAACACTTGTGCCAAGTATGAACTAAATCGGTCCACAAGTATAGGAGGAGTTATCCGGACAAGCATTTTTTGGTCAAATCAGGGGCCATAACTCAGAAAGTATCGGTCCGATTTTCGTGAAATTTGCGTCATGCACATCTACAGGTCCTAATGCACACCTGTGCCAAGTATGAAGCAAATCGGACAGTAACTGTAGGAGAAGTTGGCCGGACAAGCATTTTTGGGTCAAATCAGGGGCCATAACTCAGGAAGTATTGGTCCGATTTCCGTGAAATTTGCGTCTTGCACATCTACAGGTCACAATGAACATTTGTGCCAAGTATGAACTAAATCGGTCCACAAGTGTAGGAGGAGTTATCCGGACAAGCATTTTTTGGTCAAATCAGGGGCCATAACTCAGAAAGTATCGGTCCGATTTTCGTGAAATTTACGTCTTGCACATCTACAGGTCACAATGAACATTTGTGCCAAGTATGAACTAAATCGGTCCACCAGTGTAGGAGGAGTTGTCCGGACAAAGTTTTGGAGACAGACCAACAAACCAACCATCCAACCAACCACTGGACCGACAGGCTGATTCCAGTATACCCCCTCCAAACTTCGTTTGCGGGGGTATAATTACATCTGAGGAAGAAATATTTTCATTTGAAGAATAAAGTAACAGCCCTAAATCTGAATCTGGGATAGCAGCTTTCAATTCAAAGGTCTATAATTCTTGTCATCTGGGAGAGGGTTAACCCATTCCCCACACAGTGACACTTTGACGCCCCTCCAGAACAAGAGCTGTCCGAAGACAGCGCGCTCGACTTTCTAAGTTGCTTAGTATAAAGGGGGCATAACTCCAAATATAGTGGAGCCAGGGTCATGGGCCCTGGTAGTAAGGTAGAGGGTGTGATGGTGAATAAGTATTCCAAGTTTGGGTTGAATCCCTTGGATAGTATGGAAGTTATTGATGTTTGAAAAAACTTTAACCTTTGTTGCAACGCCGACGCCAACGCCGACGCCTAGGTGACAGTATAAGCTCTCATTTTCTTCAAAAAGTCAAGCTAAAAAGGCTTGGAAAAACATTGTGAAAAATGAAGAAATTGCTTGTGACAAGCAATTTCTTCATTATCCACAATGTTTTCTAACCTTAAATGCAAAGATTTTAATAATTTCACCAACTTGAAATCAACACTTGTAACACCTTTCTTATTGGAGCAGTCCAAATATTTTTGATCTGTTAGTGGGTTAATTACTACATACCCAACATATTGGGTCCAGGTCCAGGCACTGGGGTACTCGAAGCACTTTGATTCGCTCTCAAGTTTTTGATGATGTGTGTGAGTTCGGTGTTTATTTTCACGAGCGACTTTGCAAGTGGGTCACCATCAGATAATGCCCGCAAATCTGCACGCTCATTCGATACAAACTGAGAAGAATTAACTCGCTGATTCAGAGGCTCCACTTGCTTTTGTAAAACTGAAATGAAATGAAATATGTTTGTAAAATGTGTATGCCCCCTTAAGGTGGCCAAATTCGATTCGACTGCGCATTCAAAACGCGCATGTTGTCGTAAATAAGATACCGACATAAAGTTTCAGAAAAATTGTAGAAAGTTAGATCCGTTACATTTTTTTTGTGATAAACAATACTAAATTTTGCATCAGTTTTTCATCGAACACGAATAAAACGTGAAAATATATCAGGCCGTGTTTGAAAATGTTTTGATGACGTCATTTAAACACGTGCGTTTCGGCGTTCAACGTAACGACATCAGTAATACGGTTTAGGTAAGATTCACAAAATCGGCCGATTTCTGACGAATGTATCATTAGAAAAGTCCAATTTGGTTCGAATTATCGGAATCTACTGACTTTTGTCTAATACGTTCCACTTTTACACTACAGTTCCAGACATTACACCAATGTTAGATAAATATATACTAAGCAAAACAATTGAAGGATATTAAAATTCTACAGCTATTTTTGAAATTTTGATAAAATATTACATAATACTCTTATGCTTTTTATCATAACATACATTCGCTCTCATATTTTATGCTGCCATATCGAGTCATGCTTCAGTGGTCACGCCAAAATGGGACAATTTACAACACAAGGGTCAACAACCAAACTTAACGTGTTCTTTACGTGCTGTTTTTCACATGAAGGCATACTCTGGGCTGCTTCATTGAGTAAATTAACACGTGCTTGCCTATAATCAATTCATTAAAAAGGATTGTACGTAAATGGCTGACAGATCTGCAGCGTTGGCAGGCCGTTGGTCAAATGAACGTATGGGAACGTCAGGTTGACGTCGCTGGTAGATTTTGATTTTGCCATGTGTATTCAGTCGATTATATCAAAGGTATTACAATGCAGTCGAAATTATGAAACGGTGTGACGGGGGACGTAAATTAACGACGTTTATGGCTGATGACCGTTACATTCTCAAAAACTCGTAACGTTTAAGGACTCCATGTTTTCCAAAATTACTCACGAGTCTAACAGATGTGTGAGGGGTAAACCTTAGAATTCAGTCTATGATGAACGGATCGAATAATCATGAGTCTAATGCCAGTAGACCTTTGACAGCTAACGCTGTAACATAACAACACTAACGTATGGACCAGAACCGATATGAGATGTTAACAACAGCACTGGAGTACAGTGCTCATCACCAACCAAATTTTGTTTCTGTCATCGCATGTTGACAGCAGAATTCTTGTTCTTTCGATATAAGAACGACAGATAACCCGAGTGCAATGTCCCAACACGTTATGCATATTGTGTCGGGAGCGTTATGGAGATGACGGGAATCTTACGTAGTCTAGAGACAAAGGAGTTTGTGCTAAATGACACTGACTGACTAACGATATTTGACAACGTGATAAACGGACATCCTGTAACTTTTACACGGGAAAAAGGAGATGAACACACGTTCTCTGACGCCAACGTAAAATTGATTGGCGTCGGTATTGTAAAACACCATCTTAAACAGATTTGGATTCAATTCATGGACTTGCCATCCCATTTACATGACCTTTATCCTATCGAGCATAATTGAAACACGTTTGGTAGACGTCCACGTGACCGACAACAACAACCGACCAAGCCGGGATATTACAACATGCACGTATTCGGGAATGGAATACGGTACCACAACTTGTAGTAATTTGATATTTAATGAATTTGCGAGGTACTTGTAAAGCTTTGGTTGACTTCCGGTGTGAAAATATCCGTTATTCGTGAAGTGTGACTTTTCAGTGGTAGGGTACCAGTGTTTAACCGGATATTGTAGAGAAACCGGAAACGATTGCACTGAATTGTGTTTTTGATTCTCAAGATTATAGGTTACTATGAAGCAATTTGTAGATTTTTGTTCGAATATATGTCTTTGTTATTTTTTACAAATAGTGTAATTTGAATATCCCTCAATTGTTTTGCTTATTATAGATTAGCCTTCTCCAAAGCCATTTAGGCCTAAAATTTCCCTTTCCCACAAAAGAATAAAACAATTTTGAGACGACAAACATTTGTTTAAAAATCAATTTAATTCTTTAATCAAAAAGCAACATGTTACGGTCCTGATTATGACTGAACTATTTGGTCAATACTTCCTATAAGTTCTACTAACGGCTATACGAAATTGAGCTGAAAGGCTGCTTTTCAGTGGAAAAAACACGTTTGAGACGGTCTCCCGTTCATATACAGTGGTGATATTCGTTTTTTTATTTCTTTATTTTACAGATCATTTCCAGGGTCATCAATTACCAAATTATTATCAAATTCTCTTGTGCAGAAAATCCTAAAATTTTAACATTTGCGTCAAAAATCAGCTAAAACAGTGCTGTTCCGGTGTCCCAGGGTAACGTGTCCCCTGGGTAACGTGGCCCCGGGGACACGTTACCCAGGGGTAATGTGTCCCCGGGGACACGTTACCCAGGGTAATGACCCTGGGTAACGTGTCCCACCCCCTGGGTAACGTGTCCCCCCCATTGGAATTTTTTTTTTTAACATTATTGTGTATTTTTAATGCATATTTTGTTTCATAATTATTTATTCTTTTAAAATAAGTTATTTTAAACATGAAATTTAAATATTTTTTTTTTTTTTATTCTTTCACATTTCCAAAGAAGGAAAATATCTAATGGCATTGTAATTTTTTATTAAATCACTTTCTCCAAATATTTTTCAACTATCATTATTACTATTATTAATATTTTGTGATAATACCAAAGTAAATTGCGCAGAAATAATGTGAAAAAATTTTAAGAGGAGAGAGGGGGGGGGGGACACGTTACCCCTGGGTAACCTGTCCCCGGGGACATGTTACCCAGGCCTGGGTAACGTGTCCCCCCCTTTGATTTTTTTCCTTTTTAATTATTATGTATATTTTAATGCCTATTCAGTTTTATAATTAATGAATCTTTTAAAATAAGCTATTTCTAACAAAAAATAAAAGAACTTAATTTTTTTCATTATTTCACTTTTCAATGAGAAGTGCGACAGGCTACCCAGGCCTGAGTAACGTGTACCCCCCTTGGATTTTTTACCTTTTTAATCATAATGTGTATTTTTATATCATTACAAATATTTCGTGATAACACCAAAGGAAATTGCGCAGAAATAATGTGAAAAAATTTTAAGAGGAGGGAGGGGGGGACACGTTGCCCCTGGGTAACCTGTCCCCGGGGACATGTTACCCAGGCCTGGGTAACATGTCCCCCCCTTTGATTTTTTTCCTTTTTGATTATAATGTATATTTTAATGCCTATTTAGTTTTATGATTATTGAATCTTTTAAAATAAGCTATTTCTAACAAAAAAAAAAAAAACTTAATTTTTTTTATTCTTTCACTTTTCAATGAGAGGTGGGACAGGCTACCCAGGCCAGAGTAACGTGTACCCCCCCTTGGATTTTTTTCCTTTTTAATCATATGTGTATTTTTATATCATTATTAATATTTTGTAATAACACCAAAGGAAATTGCGCAGAAATAATGTGAAAAAATTTTAAGAGGGGGAGGGGGGACACGTTACCCCTGGGTAACCTGTCCCCGGGGACACGTTACCCAGGCCTGGGTAACGTGTCCCCCCCTTTGTTTTTTTTCCTTTTTAATTATAATGTATATTTTTAATACCTATTTAGTTTTATAATCATTGAATCTTTTTGAATAAGCTATTTTAACAAAATAAATAAAAGAATTTTTTTTTTCATTCTTTCACTTTTCAATGAGAGGTGGGACAGGCTACCCAGGCCTGGGTAACGTGTCCCCGGGGAGAGGTTACCCATTTATTCACATTATTTCTGTGCAATTTTAGCTTAATTTAAAAGATTCAATAATTTTAAAACTAAATAGGCATTAAAAATATACATTATAATTAAAAAGGAAAAATATCAAAGGGGGGGGACATGTTACCCAGGCATGGGTAACGTGTCCCCGGGGACAGGTTACCCAGGGGTAACGTGTCCCCCCCCCCTCTTCCTCTTAAAATTTTTTCACATTATTTCTGCGCAATTTCCTTTGGTGTTATCACGAAATATTAATAATGATATAAAAATACACATTATGATTAAAAAGGAAAAAAATCCAAGGGGGGTACACGTTACTCAGGCCTGGGTAGCCTGTCCCACCTCTCATTGAAAAGTGAAAGAATGAAAAAAATTAAATTCTTTTATTTATTGGTAAAAATAGCTTATTCAAAAAGATTTAATGATCATAAAACTAAATAGGTATTAAAAGTATACATTATAATTAAAAAGGAAAAAAATCAATGGGGGGACACGTTACCCAGGCCTGGGTAACGTGTCCCTGGGGACAGGTTACCCAGGGGTAACGTGTCCCCCCCTCTTCCTCTTAAAATTTTTTCACATTATTTCTGCGCAATCTCCTTTGGTGTTATCACGAAATATTAATAATGATATAAAAATACACATTATGATTAAAAAGGAAAAAAATCCAAGGGGGGTACACATTACTCAGGCCTGGGTAGCCTGTCCCACCTCTCATTGAAAAGTGAAAGAATGAAAAAAATTAAATTCTTTAATTTATTGGTAAAAATAGCTTATTCAAAAAGATTTAATGATTATAAAACTAAATAGGTATTAAAAGTATACATTATAATTAAAAAGGAAAAAAATCAAAGGGGGGGGACACGTTACCCAGGCCTGGGTAACGTGTCCCCGGGGACAGGTTACCCAGGGGTAACGTGTCCCTCCCTCTTCCTCTTAAAATTTTTTCACATTATTTCTGCGCGATTTCCTTTGGTCTTATCACGAAATATTAATAATGATATAAAAATACACATTATGATTAAAAAGGAAAAAAATCCAAGGGGGGTACACGTTACTCAGGCCTGGGTAGCCTGTCCCACCTCTCATTGAAAAGTGAAAGAATGAAAAAAATTAAATTCTTTTATTTTTTGTTAAAAATAGCTTATTTTAAAAGATTCAATAGTTAGAAAAATAAATAGGCATAAAAAATACACATTATAATTAAAAAGGAAAAACATCAAAGGGGGGGACACGTTACCCAGGCCTGGGTAACGTGTCCCCGGGGACAGGTTACCCAGGGGTAACGTGTCCCCCCTCCTCCTCTTAAAATTTTTTCACATTATTTCTGCGCAATTTCCTTTGGTGTTATCACGAAATATTAGTAATGATATAAAAATACACATTATGATTAAAAAGGTAAAAAATCCAAGGGGGGTACACGTTACTCAGGCCTGGGTAGCCTGTCCCACCTCTCATTGAAAAGTGAAATAATGAAAAAAATTAAGTTCTTTTATTTTTTGTTAGAAATAGCTTATTTTAAAAGATTTAATAATTATAAAACTAAATAGGCATTAAAATATATATTATAATTAAAAAGGAAAAAAACCAAAGGGGGGGACACGTTACCCAGGCCTGGGTAACATGTCCCCGGGGACAGGTTACCCAGGGGTAACGTGTCCCCCCCCCCCCCCTCTCTCCTCTTAAAATTTTTTCACATTATTTCTGCGCAATTTACTTTGGTATTATCACAAAATATTAATAATGGTAATAATAATAGTTGAAAAATATTTGGAGAAAGTGATTTAATAAAAAATTACAATGCAATTAGATATTTCCCTTCTTTCGAAATGTGAAAGAATAAAAAAAAAATAAATATTTAAATTTCATGTTTAAAATAACTTATTTTAAAAGATATAATAATTATGAAACAAAATATGCATTGAAAATACACAATACGATTAAAAAAAAAAATTTCCAAGGGGGGGGACACGTTACCCAGGGGGTGGGACACGTTACCCCTGGGTAACGTGTCCCCGGGGACACGTTACCCAGGGGGACACGTTACCCTGTTACACCGGCACTTTTGAGACAGCCCCACATTCATATACTATGGTGACTTGTTTTTTATTTCTTTATTTTACAGATCATGACCAGGTCCATCAATTTACAAAATATTATCAAAATCTCTTGTGCAGAAAATCCTAGAATTTTAACATTTGCGTCAAAAATCAGCTGAAACAGTACTGTTCCAGCACTTTTGAGACAGCCCCCCCCCCCCATTCATATACTACGGTGACTTTTTTTTTTTTCTTTATTTTACAGATCATGACCAGGTTCATCAATTTACAAAGTATTATCAAATTCTCTTGGGCAGAAATTCTCTATTTTTTAACATTTGTGTAAAAATATTCAAATTTCCCATTGGTCTCCATGTTAAAAATAGCCATTTCAGTGCTGGTTTTGAGACGGCCCTCATTCTTTCCTTAGACGGTGACTTATCTTTTTTATTATCTTAATTTGTCTGTAAGGATTCACTTTATAACATGTGACATTATGAGTCAATTCTCTAGGGCAGTTTTCTAGTTATGGAATCGCATTCGGCTACCTTAAGGGCCAACCTTTCATGTAAGCATCTCACAATTGAAGCAATTAACTCCATAAATATGGTCGACAGAAATACAGTTCTTATGTACTGTACTTCTCAATAATTAGATCTATCCATTTATGAATTTCATGATTCTACCTTGCACTCCATGTTAAGATGCAGAAAAAATAAGTATGAGAATCAACAAAGGGCAATAACTGTTATGGTTCTTTTGCACTGCAGCATGAAAACATTTCATGTTTTCATGCTCTATAACAATGCAATGTCGCCGAAATAATAATGTTCATAATTATTTAAGATTTATAAAAGATGAATTTAGTTTTAGGTCTGCTGAAGCATGCCATTGATAGGTACTGCTTCTTCCGCAAATGAACAATGTTTTGAATACTTCCATACCATAAATGACACAGTATCGAAGAGGTCTACTATACCTTGCAGTACATTATCCACACTATTATCTGTACTGCTGATGCCGCTACTCCCGTCATCATCGCTCAAGTCAAAGTTTGGCATCTTTACACCACGATAGTTATGCTCAAATGGTGACCACTCTAAATCTGAATCACTGTTGTATTGCTGAAACAAGTGTTTTGAGAATAGTAAATTTTGAGAAATGTTTGGGTTTGAGTTTATTGGGGTTTTACGCCGTTTTCAACTACCAGGGTCATATCGTGGCGGCTGGAGCACCTACCCATGGATTCCTGTTGTTTCTCAAACCAGTACTACCACAACACCCTTACCGAGCCTCCAGCTGCTCGCCCACTTAGGTTAACGATTTCAAACCCATTGGTAGGTGACAATTTTGTCAGAAAGGGTATTAGCCGCGGCCGGGTATCGAACCCGGGACCTCTCGAATGAGGGTCAGATGCGCTACCAACTGCGCTAAGGCCGCGGCCGAGAAATGTTTGGAAAGAGAATGATGCTAACATATAGGTAAATGCATTTAAATGGTAATGATTCCTGTAAGACTTGATCTTTTGGCAGAGTTGCTAAAGCTTGTGAAAAAAGCAATGTTTATTAACAAATAAAGCCACAATACTAGAATTTGACTAAATACTGAAATGACATTCTTCTTATAATATGTACACATACAAATTCTGTTACCTCATGCATAGCTCTAGATTTTAACTTTGTGAGATATTTCTCCTTTTCCTTCACCAGTCTGTGTCCAGCGTTCATCTGTATTGCAACCCTATCTAACTCCATGGCTTCTTTCTCAAGCTTCTGTTTGACGTCGTCCAGAACAGTGGCGCTCTCCGGTGTCATACTCTGTGAAAATCAAATAAGAGTGTAATGTTGTTGTTTTTTTTCATCTTAAAAATTTACATTTATGTTCTATCTCTATGGTCCAATACACATTCCCCATTTTTTAGTGGACCTTGCATTAAAGTTTTTTTCTCTGAAGATTCGTGTTATAGACACCCTATTGTAATTTTATATGTAACCCTTTCCCAAACCACAAAATTTTTGGCTGGTCCAATTTAAAATCTTCTGCAGGCGTCAAAATAGATGTTGATAGAGAGAGGATTTGTGTATAATATAGCCAGGAAAGCATTGAGGCAAAAGGAGAAAATGCTGGTTATCAGCATTTTCTTCTTTTGTCTAAATGTTTTCCCAAGCCATTCATGATAAGGACGTCAAAACCAGGTCTTGTTTGGGAAAGGGTTAACAAATGAATACAATGAAATATGTCACATACCCTCCCTTCATAACCCATTCCCAAACAACAAAATCTAGATTGGTCTCAAGTCAAAGGTTGAAACAACAATATCAAGTGACTGAAGTTTGACATATATTGGGTCTTTCTATGTAGAAAACATTGTTGTAAATGAAGAAATTGCTCGTCACAAGCAATTTCTTCATTTGCCATAATGTTTTCCAACAGTGGGAATGGGTTAATTAAGGCTGTGTAACAAGTTGTTAGATGCAGTTAGGAAGCTATAAACCTACCCCTTGTTTATGACGTAGAATGTCCCTGGTCAGTTCTTGTTTAGCTGCCTATAGTGCTGCCTGCCGTCATTTTAATGATTGCCTCTGTTTACGCAAAAAGTCTTAATACTTCCCCAAACAATGACACCCACCAAGACAAATGCTTGGGAAAACATTGTTGATAATGAAGAAATTGCTTGTCACAAGCAATTTCTTCATTATCAACAATGTTTTCCAACTCAAAATGCAAATATCTTTTAGATTTCAACAACTTGAAACTCTTGTCTGCAGCACCTTTCAAATTTGAACAGCCCAAAGTTTTGCCGTTTGGTAATGGGTTAAATCAACCTACCCCTTGTTTATGACGTAGAATGTCCCTGGTCAGTTCTTGTTTTGCTGCCTGTAATGCTGCCTGCCTTCGTTTCAATGATTGTCGCTGTTTACGTAAAAAGTCTTTCGAAACCTGTATGGCATTCTTTTCTTTGGACACTGTTTCCATCAAACCACTATAATCGTCAAAAATAAAAGGAATTGCAAATAACAAAACTAATATTATTGATTGTATACAGTTTTTATATCAAGGCAAAGTCATCATTGATAGAAAAAGAAGGAAATCTTGTTTATTAGCTTTAATCTTTTCTCCTTAATTTTTTTCCAAAACATTTTCATTCAATAGTTCAAACCCAGACTTGATTTGCAAAATTTTGTTATGGTGTATGAAAGAAATTTCACAAATTACTTACATATGAATAAGTCCATGAAAGCACAAGTAAATATCTTAATGATACATACTAAAATTTTGATTTTTTTCTAAACAAACCCTAATTTTGCTGGCCATAATAGGAAAAGCGGGAAAACATTGAGGCAAAGAAGAAAAAGCTAATAACAAGCATATCTTTCTTTTGCCTCAACATGTTATGTGCTATTATGTATATCCTAATAGGAATGTCAAAATAAGGGCTTGTTTTGGAAAAGTTTTGGAAAAGTGGTTTACATGACACAACATCATTCCATACTCACCCATTTTGTGGCAATTTAAAGGGAGGTAAATCTTCTCCTAAACTGTCATCTGAGAGCAGGTCATTCCAAATATTCTCTGTAACCTGTATTTGAGAGAAGAAAATTATTTAACGCTTCGCCAAATAAGACCTTGTTTTGATGCCCTTGACAGATAACCTTTGGGAAAACATTAACACAAAAGAAGAAAATGCTGAAAAACACTTTATCCCTACAAATTTTGTTGTCTGCAGAAGCTGATAAATAAAATCGCACTAAAATTGTGCTGTCTGGAAAGGGGCGTCCGTGGCCGAGTGGTTAGAGTCGCTGACTCAGGATCACTTGCCCCTCACCTCTGTGGGTTCGAATCCCGCCTGGGACGTATGAACTTTCATGTGAGGAAGCTATCCAGCTGGCTTGCGGAACGTCGGTGGTTCTACCCAGGTGCTCACTTGGGGGTCTTCCTCCACCATTCAAAGCTGGAAACAGGTCAAAAGAAGGGAGTTCCTTCCTGGGCACGCCCAGTCTACTACTCGGTCATATGGGCAACCGGCAACCGAGGATAAATAACCTAAAAACATACATGCTGTCTGGTAATGGTTTAAACATGGACTGGTTACTTTTCTACATTTTCTTTGCATCAAATACATCATACATGCAATAAAGGAAAATTCCACGGAGCAACAAGTATATGCCAAAAGGGTCTAATTGCCAGTTAAAAAAGGGTCTTTATCTAAGGGTTGAGATTTCAGAAATAAATGGAGTGATCCAAATATTAATGGTCAGGTGCACAAGTAGATACCTTAGTGACAATTTGCAGACAAAAATTAGACAGGTGAATGAACAAGTAGCAGTCATGCAAAAAGACCATCTGACCGTCAGACATGTCTGAAGAAATTTCCTGTCATCTGACAATTTTGCCCTTCAGTCAGTACCATTGTATAACAAAAATTTTGATCTATAGGATAGTGAATGGTTCCTGACAAATAATTTATTAAAGTCTGACAGATTATTCACTACTGTCAGACTGAATGTCTTGACAAAAAAAAATACTAGTCCTTTGACATGTCTGAAGTAGAAGGTTGAAGTTTCTATGTTCTATGTATAACTTTAGTTATCTGGGATTGTATAGTAGAATTAACTTCGACTTACCTCACTTTCAGCATGACTTCTGCGTACTTTGGCTTTTCTTTTATTTCTGGTGCCTTCTGAAGAGAAACACATGTAATTGCAATGTCAGCTTTTTATGTTTAGTCAATTAATAATGTAAAGTAATTCACTTCATAAGTAGTCTTGCCCAGTCTATATTTTTATCAACCAGTCCAGGCTAAAATTGAATCTCTTCACTCCTAAGTAATTTTCTGAATATGAATGTTTTCTAAAATCTTACTACATTTGTATTTTCCAAATATGACAACTGGTTGACCTCTGCCGAGTTTGGTTCATTTCTCGAAATTTGATTCCATTAACTAAACACAAGGTCCTTTTTAGCATGACAGGACATTTTATTTTGAATGACAAAGTACAAATTAATTACCTCTGTGACTGAATTCTTCATCACTTAACCCATTCTCTGTAAGTCTTGATGATCGACCATCAATACTTCTCCGTAATTTTGTCTCCGCAACTGACTTCTCTTCATCAGCGGCATCAATCAGTTTCTGTTGTATGGAGCTCAACTCTTTTGTTTTCTTCTCAAACTTCTCCTTCATCTCACTGGAAGAATAATCAAATAAATTAATTAATGATTGATTGGATTGAATGTAGTTTTATATCCCACTCAATAGCCAAGGTCATACATTCGCTTTTCAACAAAACCCTCATAACTGCAGCTTATTATAAGCTGCAGTTATGAGATTTTTATTGAAAAGCAGAGATATGGAGACTTGACCTCAATTTTAAGCCATTACCACACATGCACTTTGACCGGTAGCAAGATAACTCGTACCAAGTCAAACTCGTACCAAGTCAAACTCGTACCATTTTAGTCAACTCGTTCCAAATTTTAGTCAACTCGTACCAAATTTTGGTCAACTCGTACCAAAAAGGGAAAAATACAGGAGTCAACTCGTACCTTTTTTAAAATATCATTTTCCCCCAAATGTTCTCTATATATTTTTGTACTTATTTATTTGCTAGCACCGGAATTAACATTTGTTATCCAAAAATGCTATTGAAAGACTTTGTTAACGTTTTTACTGCTAGAAAACATCAATACAAACATTTATTAGATCGAAATTTTGACCGAATACAAATATTTATTGAAATCGTATTTTCATCTAAACCTTTACAAGATCAAAATTTTTACCGAATACAAATATTTAGTGAAATCGTATTTTCAACTTTTTTTTAAAATGTATGCATAGATTACAATGACTAAACATTTAAGAAAAAAGAGAAATGGTGAATATTACAATTTTCGCATTTCCCTTTTTGTTTTTTCAAGGTATCATCGACAAGAAATGGAGATTGAAATTGTTGTTGGGATCGTACTGAGGATGTAGAAACCAACAATCAGCATTTTCATCTTTTACCTCAATTTTTTCTGTGCTATATTGTTCCCAAATTTTACCTATAGTAACATTTATTTGGTCATCTTTTGAATTAGAACAACCTAACTAACATTGTGCCGTTTGGGAAAGGGTTAAGGCTGTCAAAGTAAAGTTTTTCAATATTTTCCCACAATAACTGTTATGTACAAAGCCATGTCATTTATTCACGTGCAGATTACTCAGACACGGGACTGAAGAAGGAGCGGGGTACGGTGAACTCAGCTTTATAAAAACTGTTATATTATTGAAATCATATGATAATATTTGGTATAGAATATCATGACAATTGTAAATTCAATTAAGTTTTGTTGATTTGTATATGGGAAGTATTGTTATTAATTATTTGAAAGTATTTTATTTAATTGGAATAAGTGTGCTTTTGTGCCATGTTTGCTCAACCATGTTGTTGAATTAGACTGTAAATATTTACATGTATATTTATTTATCGCAGTTTGCGGGTTTTTCATTATCAGGATCTTAAATTAATTGTCTTTTATGTATTTTGATCAAAGAAGTCATTTTTAACAGTTTGTTATTGTGCTTTAAATAAATCAATAAAAGACTTGATTGCGTGTTCCGTTTAATTAGCTTATTACCACGTGATGACGCATTTTGGAGGCACACATTATAAAGGCTTTGGAAAACATTCTGAAAAAAGAAATTGTTTCAAACAAACAACTTCTTCATTTCACACAATGTTTTCTCTCCCAAAAGACGTAAAATTTCTATCACTTGAAATTGTCATCTGCATTATATCTGTGAATTTGATCATGTCTGAAGTTTGGTCTTCTGGTAATGGGTTAACATAATCATTCTGTCTTTTCGGTTGGCACCATCGTCTGAAGAGGAAGCCCGGCAGTAGAACAAGTTTCTATAAGATATAATGCAGATGACAATAAGCTTCTATAAGCTTGTTCCTATGTTGCGCCAAGAGGCAGTTTTATTTCTTTATATATGATGACAAAATATCAAACTGTCCAGTATAATTGCTTTTTATTATAAACTGGCTCTGTGCATAATAAAACTTAAAACATAGAAAAGAAAATATGGTTGCTGAACTAAATGGACAGACAATTTAACTGCACATTATTTCATCGCTAAGGTAAAGGGTAGCCACGCGTCAGTAAATAGTAGCCACGCGTCCTAATTAAAGTAGCGTGTGATACACACCCTTAATTATTGGAAAAGGGGTTAAATAATATAAGGTTTATAAAATGTCACCAAGTGGCATTCTTACCATTTTCTACAATACTCGTATTAATTTAAGAGCAGGCGAGTCCGAATCTTTATTCAGAATGTTGTATTTAAATTTACCATGAGTTGATTTATCATATACTTTTACAGGGTGTTTACCTCATTTAAATCGATTTACTATTACCTGTTAACCATGTGATGAGATTAGAAAAACTTTAGAAACCAGACTATTATCATTGTTTTCTCCATAACAAAACCCTTCCATAGAAGAACCCTATCATAAATAATCATTTTAGTCCCTTCAGCTTGATTTGGGGTCCTGTTATACTGAGATAAAAGGTATACAGAATCCACGCGTCAGTAAACAGTAGCCACGCGTCATAATTAAAGTAGCCTGTGATTCACACCCTTAATTTCGATTAAGATAAAGTAAAATAATTTTTTTATCGTTTAACAAACAATACCTAGTTTTGAAGACCTTAATGAAATAGGCTTGAGGGATTTTTTTTAAAGTAAAACAAGAAAATTACGATTATCAAAATTCATTGCTATCTTGTAAATTATTAGGCCGAGTTCGTAAAAAGGCCGAGTTCACTGTGAACCGCTCCCTATTCAAGTCCCATGCCTGTAAGATACGGCCGTTGAGGGACCTGTACTTCTTACGTTGTACTCGTCGCAGCTGCATCTCTGACACCATGGAGACCTGTCTCTCCACCAGTGTAGCACACATTATTAAGTTAAACAATAAGAGAATATGCCGCATTTAGATCTGTGTGGCATAATTGTTATGTCATCCAATGTAGAATTATATTAATTAAAAGATTCGCGTGTTTCTAATTAGGGATTAAAATTTGGACTTTCTCGCTTTGATTATAATTATTTTTTCTGTCGGAGTGCTTCTTTGTATTATATGTATTTTTCACTCTTTATACAAGAAAACATCATCATATATCTGAAAAAAGGAGAAAAAAATGATTGTTGAACTAATATGAAATATGAAGATTAACTATCTTTTGCTTGGGGGAAATGAAAAACTGAGATAAAACAAGAGGACCATGATGGTCCTATATCGCTCACCTGAACCAAAATGATATAAGCAACACTTTTCTTCAATTCAAAAAATATTTATGACTTTAAGACTGAAAACGAACTTATGGTCAATAACATTGTGAAAATCGAACTAATCCAAAATTTCATCGTGCCCAACATTGTGTCCAAGATTTGTCTTGTTTGATAAATAATTGTAGATTCTGGAGTATAAACAAGGTCGAAAACAGCCGAAAACAGCAATTTTGTCAAATTCAAGGGCACATAACTCTCAACTTTCTAGTCAGATCAGGCTGAAAATCAAACTCATCCGAGATCTTATGATATCCAACATTGTGTCCAAGATTTGTCTTAATTGATAAATAATAGTAGATTATAGAGTGTAAACAATGTCAAAAACAGCCGAAATCGGCAATTTTATCAAATTCAAGGGCACATAACTCTCCATTTTTTTATCAGATTGGACTGAAAATCAAACTTATCCAAGATCTTATGGTCTCAAACTTTGTGTTCAAGTTTTGTCTTAATTGATAAATAATAGTAGATTATAGAGTGTAAACAATGTCAAAAACAGCCGAAATCGGCAATTTTATCAAATTCAAGGGCACATAACTCTCACCTTTCTGGTCAGATCAGACTGAAAATCAAACTCATATGAGATCTTATGGTCTCCAACCTTGTGTCCAAAATTTGTTTTGATTGGTCAAAAATTGTAGATTCTAGAGTGTAAATAAGGTCAAAAACGGCAATTTTGTCAAATTCAAGGGCTCATAACTCTCATCTTTCTGATCAGATAAGACTGAAAATCAAACTCATCCCAGATCTTATGATCCCCAATATTGTGTCCAAGTTTTGGATTGATTGATCAATAATTGTAGATTCTAGAGTGTAAACATCGTCGAAAACGGCCAAAAATGACAATTTTGTCAAATTCAAGGGCAAGTAACTCTCGACTTTCTGATCAGATCAGACTGAAAATCATACTCATCCGAGATCTCATGGTCCCAAACATTGTGTCAAAGTTTTGTCTTGATTGATGAATAATTGTAGATTCTAGAGTGTAAACAAGGTCAAAAACAGCCGAAAATGGCAATTTTGTCAAATTCAAGGGCACATAACTCTTGTCTTTCTGGTCAGATCAGACTGAAAATCAAACTCATCCGAGATCTTATGGTCTGCAATGTTATGTCCAAGATTTGTCTTGATTGATCAATAATTGTAGATGCTAGAGTGTAAACAATGTCAAAACTAAGTATTTTTCGCATTCAAGGGCAGATAACTCCTGACTTTCTGGTTCGATCTGACCCATAATCGAACTCATCCGAGATCTTATGGCCATACATGTTTTGACCAAGTTTGGTCAAGATTGGCTTATATTTGTAGATGCTAGAGTGTAAACACGAAATTGTGAACGGACGGACAGACGGACAGACAGACGGACGACGGACAAAAAGTGACCACAATAGCTCACCTTGAGCACTTCGTGCTCAGGTGAGCTAAAAAGGTACGAGTTGACTCCTGCATTTTACCATTTTTGGTACGAGTTGACTAAAATTTAGAACGAGTTGACTAAAATGGTACGAGTTGGATTTGGTACGAGTTTGACTTGGTACGAGTTATCTGTAAACCCTTTGACCCCACATAATAAAAGCTTTCGCAAACATCACCGAAAATGAAGAAATTGCTTGTGACAAGCATTTTCTGCATTCGCCACAATACCTACCCAGATGGACCATAAATGTAAAATTTCAGTCACTGAAAATTGTCAGTCTGAATTTTGCCACCTGGTAATGGATTAAGTCTCATCCAAGAGACTGGTGAGGCAGAGGTTCAAACATAAGACCCCTATGTTACAAGTCAAGCCTGTTACCACAGCACCAAATCTGCCAAGAAAATAAATGAATGAGGGCATGAATAAATGGTTGTAACATAATAAATGTACAACTATTTGGGCTCATAAAAAAATCATTATTCAACTGATTATTTTAAGCATATATTCTTTTTCTTTTGGTGTTTTCTGAAACTCTCCTTACTACTTTCCAAATCAAGCTCTCGGATTGATATCTATAGAAATATTGTCTGTGTTCTACCATATGTTAAAGTGACATTTCAGAATTTTTTGTCATAAATTTTACTTTTACTTTTATCTGAAAGAGCATATTTCCTTATGAAAATTCTGAAAATTTCAAGCCAAAGTATTGTGCCGTTTACGAGAAATTTATATTTTTGTGTTAAAATTGAACAAATTGTTGTGGACAACAGTTCGGATTTATATGCAATTTATCGATTATGTCTCAACTTTAAATGCGTGTTTCTCGCTTATCAGTAAGAACTTCCAAAAACTGATTGCATTTATGTTCATAAGGATAATCAGTTTTAGTATCAAGACATACTTTAAAAAATTGAAATGAAAATGAAATGTCCCTTTAACCCATTCCCACCCAATAACACTTTTTGATGCCTCAGTAGATAAAGGCTCAGGAAAATATTGTGGAATTTGGGTAAACATACCTAAGGCAATTTTGGGAAAGGGTTAACTTACCTAAGTTTTCTGTTGCTTGTATCTCTATTTAATTTCATCTGTAAGATTTCTGCCTCAAGATTTCTCCTTTCTGCCTTAACCTTCTCCAGTGCTTCATCCTCAGATTTTAGTTCTGTGTTGAGCTGTACTCTTTCTTCCTTCATTCTTGGATTTCGGCATTGAAAAATATTTAGGCAAAAGAAGAAAATGCTGATAACCAGCATTTTCTTCTTTTGCCTCAATATTTTTGGGCTATGTTGAACACAAATCCCTTTTTATAAGCATTCGTTTGTCATCTTCAGCAGCTTTAACCCTTTCCCAAACGACAAAATTTTAGAGTGATCCACTTCAACAACTGCCTCAAAAGACAAAATGAATGTAAGTATAGATATGATTTGTGTAAAATATGGCACAGAAAATATTGAGACAAAAGGAGAAACTGCTGGTTATCAGCAGTTTCTTCTTTTGTTTCAATGTTTTCCCAAGCCTTTCCTAATAGGGATGTCAAAACCAGGTCTTGTTTGGGAAAGTGTTAAAGTGGGACAAGCTCATAATTCTGTCATTTTGTAAAGAGTCATGGAGAATCAAAACCAGGGTTTTTTTTGGAAAATAGGCTTTAAAAATCAACATACCTAAGTTTTCTGTTGCTTGTATCTCTATTTAATTTCATCTGTAAGATTTCTGCCTCTAGATTTCTCCTTTCTGCCTTAACCTTCTCCAGTGCTTCGTTCTCAGATCTAAGTTCTGTGTTGAGCTGTACTCTTTCTTCATTCATTCTTAGACTTTAGCATTGGAAAACATTCATGCAAAAGAAGAAAATGCTGATAACCAGCATTTTCTTCTTTTGCATCAATATTTTTGGGCTATGTTGAACACAAATCCCTTTTTATAAGCATCCATTTTGATATCTTCAGTAGCTTTCAAACAGCAGTAGCTTAAAATTTTCTCATTTTGGAAAGAGTTATGGGCTGTAAATACCCGACATTGTTTACAAAAAGGTTTGAAAAGTAAACATACCATAGTTTTCTGTTGCTCGTATCTCTATTTAATTTCATCTGCAAGATCTCTGCCTCGAGATTTCTCCTTTCTGCTTTAACCTTCTCTAAAGCTTCGTTCTCAGATTTTAGTTCTGTGTTAAGCTGTACTCTTTCTTCTTTCATTCTTTCTAGCTCATTTGTACTGAGTTGTACGGCTCGGTTAGAAAATTGGATAACTCTAAAATAATGCTTTTTTGGTCAAGGTTCAGGGCTGTCAAACAAGTTCTTGTTCGGGAAAGGGTTAATATTATACCTTAGTTTTCTGTTACTCGTGTCTCTATTTAATTTCATCTGTAAGATTTCTGCCTCCAGATTTCTCCTTTCTGCCTTAACCTTCTCAAGTGCTTCATTCTCAGATCTAAGTTCTGTGTTGAGTTGTACTCTTTCTTCTTTCATTCTTTCAAGCTCATTTGTACTGAGTTGTACGGCTCGGTTAGAAAATGCCTCCTGAAATGAAAAGTTTTATAGACACTTACCAATCATTTCCGAAAAAGCAAACATTCACACTTTTCGAATTCAAATTATGCAGCATTACAGCAAAGTGGATGTTGATTAAGATAGGATTTATGAACATAAAGCACAAAAAGTATTGAGAGAAAGTACTTAAAGTAATTAATTAATTAATCAATTAATTACATGCACTTCTTTTCTCATGATACTTTTGTCAAAGACATCTAAATCAGGGTTTTAGCTCAATGGATTATTCTCTCTAATAAATATTCTAAACCAGAATTATCTTAAAAGATTATTAACCCATTACCACACAGTGACTCCTTTTGACTCTCCACAAGAAAATGGCTTTTGAAAACATCGTGGAAAATGAAGAAATTGCTTGTGACAAGCAATTTCTTCATTTCCCACAATGTTTTCTACCCAAAAAGTCATACAATTTCCAAGTTTCATCACATTGAAAATGTCGTCTGCAACTTCTTTGAAATTGGATCAGTCCAAAATTTTGCTGTTTGGTAATGGGTTAAAGTGCAAGAAAGCACCACTGCAAATTCTGATTGAAAGTATGATATTACAAACTCCATTATTTACTCACATCTTGTTCATCCTCAAACTTGTCCCTATCTTCTACAAATCTCTTTCTTCTGTCTGCAAGCTTCTTCTCCTACAAGTAAATGATAAATAATGACATGCTTTTAAAAAGGGTCTATACTAAACAAAGACTTCTTGACAAGCTAATGCCTAAAAGCTTTTTACACACAGAATGATTGAGATGGGCTGTGGCAAAATTTATAAACAAACTTACATTGTCACCAATTAATTACAAATTAAATGTTTAAGTCATAGTTAATTCTATACTATATTTTATAAAAAGAACCATAATTGTTCAAGTTCTGAATTCTTTTAGTGTAAAGAGTAAAAGTAAGCATCTTTTATAGTTAAGTCACGGTGTAATGGATTATATTTACAAAATATCCCCATAAACACAACAACATCAAACATGGTTCATACAAAAGTTTTATGAAAAAAATCAAGGGCTTTTTAAGGGTTTTTCAAGGACTCAAACTCAAAAATTAAGGGCTACTACTCCATAATCTCAGATTTCAGGTATGTTGTCGGATTGCATACATGTCAGGTAAAAAATGTAGGTCTGGTACATGAACCATTTGTTACAAGATGGAATGGTAAAGAAAGGCCATAAAAATAAGTTTCTTAATTTATCTCATCCATTTATAAGAACAAAGATATCCAACAGCACAATACCAAACATAAATTCTTGTCAAAAGCCCAGGGTCCAACATTAACTTTTTTGGTTACCAGACAGTCGGGCTTGTTGCTGCCAGATGCTGCTAGCCCTGACCAAATATGTGCTGGTCCTGACCAAATATTTGGATAATTTGGAAAAGGTGTAAACAACAATAATCGTTTCATAAGCTGAAAGACAAGTTTTGAGTCACAAATAAATGAAAATTTGAAGGGCAAGTGTTCTTGTTGTGTCACATATCCTATAATTTTCATTATGGTAATAGTGACTGAGATTTGAAAAGAGGCTGACCAGTCGGTCTTGCATTTTGGGGATCTAACTAGCCCTGACCAAGCAGCAGGCAGTTAATGTCTGTCGAGCACAGGTTAATATTGAACCCTGAAGCTCCTTCAAAAGAAGAGTAGATATTGAGTTGGATATGAAATTCAAGGGTTTTTTAAGGACTTTATCCTGTTTTTAAGGGGTTTATAAAGCCCATACCAATTTTCAAGGGTTTTATAAGGCTAAGATCAAATTCAAGGGTTTTTCAAGACCTGTGCGAACCATGTGGAATTCCAAAATACTGCAATTTTGCATGTGGTAGTTCAAATCTTGCAGGTATCTCACACCTGCAATATTCCCACCAAGATATACAAGATTGTTTTGAAAGAAAAGATGTGTATTGTGAATCACATAGGCCCTAAATGGCCAATGTTAACTTTACGAACAGACAGATAGGCACGAGTAAAACAATATGCGCCCAATCTTTCAATAAAGGGGCATAATAAGAATGCATTTCTGTTTAACAATTGTCATGCTTATGCTAGAATATTCCAGTTGGTTTGGCAAGCAGAATAGAACAAGACCAGCCTGCACATATGTCCAGCCTGGCTTTATTCTATACTTACTGATTCTTTAAAATGAGCATGACATAGATATGTAAAATTTGTAAACATGCCAAAATAGAAACTAGATTATACCTGTAGTTCCAAGTTCTTGAGTGATTTATCTATCTCTGCCTTCTTTCTCTCAAAGTTAGCCCTGTTCTCTTGCAATTCCTCTTCCTTAAAAAGTAAAGCAAATTGATTCAAGTAAAATAAAGATGTATGTTCATCTTAAATATACCGTCACCTATTTTCTGTTTTAAGGTAGTTAGAGAAAGTCCACCCCTAATGAGATTCACTCCACGTCAGAATTTTTCATGGGATGTTATTAACATTAGTTACATGTCTGAACCTAATCAGGCAAATTCATACACATGCCAACATGCCAACATCGCATGAATATGATTAGGGGTGGTCTACCTTAAATATACTGCAAATATCAAGCAATAGTATAAAATTTGTGAAGCCAATTGATATCAAAACTATGCAAAGAAAGAGGAGCTAAGTAGGCAGTACTGGCTAACTATTTCATTGTCATTAAACATGTAATGCAAAGAGTAAGAATAGTATCCAAGCCTTCTCTTTCTCTCATTGATTTTTCAAAGCTATATGAATATAAGTAAATATATGCAATAAGACAAGAAGGCCGTTGGCCCTAGGTCGCTCACCTGAAATTATTGAGAATTAGTCAAATTTCTCCTTTTCTGGTGCCATGGCAACCAGAGTTTTTAGTCAATTTCAATTCTTTTAGCAATTTATAAGAGGACCTCCTACGGAATATTTTTGCCAAGTTTAGTTGAAATTAGCCAGGTAGTTTAGGAGGAGATGTCGTTCAAAGATAGTATTGAGAATCAGTCAAATTTCTCCTTTTCTGTTGCCATGGCAACCAGAGTTTTTTATGGATTTCAATTCTTTTAGCAATTCTACAAGAGGGTCATCTAAGGAACATTCCTGCCAAGTTTGATTGAAATTGGCCTGGTAGTTTAGGAGGAGATGTCGTTCAAAGATAGTATATCGATTCAGTCAAATTTCCCCTTTTCTGTTGTCATAGCAACCAGAGTTTTCTATGAATTTCAATTCTTTTAGCAATTCTGAAAGGGGGTCACCTAAGGAACATTCCTTTCAAGTTTGGTTGAAATTGGCCAAGTAGTTTCGGAGGAGATGTCGTTCAAAGATAGTATTTAGAATCAGTCAAATTTCTCCTTTTCTGTTCCCATGGCAACCAGAGTTTTTTATGGATTTCAATTCTTTTAGCAATTTAGAAAGGGGGTCACCTAAGGAACATTTCTGCCAAGTTTTGTTGAAATTAACCCAGTAGTTTAGGAGGAGATGTCGTTCAAAGATAATATTGAGATTCAGTCAAATTTCTCCTTTTCTGTTGCCATGGCAACCAGAGTTTTTTATGGATTTCAATTCTTTTAGCAATTCTGAAAGGGGGTCACCTAAGGAACATTCCTGCCAAGTTCGGTTGAAATTGGCCAAGTAGTTTAGGAGGAGATGTCATTTAAAGAAATTGTTGACGGACGACGGACGGACGACGGACAAAAGGTGATCACAATAGCTCACTTGAGCACCTTGTGCTCAGGTGAGCTAAAAAACATATAAATATAATCTAAAAATATAAATCATTATAAACTAGCCAGTCTTAGAAAAATATTCATGATTACAACATATACAAGAAAACTGGCAGTACTGAAAAAATAGAATTCTCTGTAAAAGGGTATCAATTTATATATGCTTTCTGTGTGTGTGTGTCTTTATCCTTTTAGAAATGGCAAAATTTAGGGTGGTACAATTCTAAAGCTACTGCAGATGACAATTTTGGTGTTACTAAAGGTAAAATTTGTGGATAATATAGCACAGATAACTTTGATGCAAAAGAAGAAGAAAATGCTGATGATCATCATTTTCTTCTTTTGTCTCAATGTTTTACCAAGTCTTTTCTATTGAGATCTAAAAAATGGGTCTTGTTTGGGATAGGATTAACATTCTCCCCAAAAACAAGGAATTTTCTGCATAGTTTAAAACTCAAGCCTATTGCACAAGTTTATCATGACAAAAGAAGAACATACTAGTAATTAGAATTTTCTTCATTTGTCTTGATCTTTTCCCAATCTTTTCCCTTTAGGGGCATCAGAACCAGAGCTTGTTTGGGAAAGGACTGACGTATAATGTTGAGCTGGATTTTCAGGAAATAAGAGCCATTAACCCATTCCCACACATTGACGCCTTTTGAAGACAAAGGCTTTGGAAAACATCCAGGAAAATGAAGAAATTGCTTGTGACAAGCAATTTCTTCATTTCCCACAATACTTTTAACCCATTAAGACCAAATAAATATAAGTTTCATACACTTCAAATTGCCGTCTGAAACATCTTAGGAATTTGGACCAGTGTAAAATTTTGTCATCTGGCATTGGGTTCAAGCATTTGAGAAATCATGCTTTCAGATCAGCTTTTGTTTTGGTTACATAACTTCAGATAATGAATATACTATAAGTCTAAGAGAACTGTGTGAATCTGGATCAGAAGGTGTGTTTGTGCAGGCTGATCTAGATCCAGATTGGTGTAAAATATTTTAACTCTTTCAGTCTTTCCCAAAATATTATATACCTAATTTTGATGTCCACAACAGAAAAGACTTTGAGAAAATATTGAGGCAAAAAGAGAAAATGCTGATAATCAGCATTTTCTTGTTTCACCTCAATATTTTCTGTGCTATATCATGCACAAATCTAATCTTTAAAAGCATGCACTTTGCTATCTGAAGCCCCTTTCAAATTAGAAAAGTCTTTCTAAATTGTTACCATTACGGAGGAATATATTCAGATTTATAATTTGATTCCAGATTCCTTGCTATTTTTTTCTCTAACTTGGTGATACTTGTGAATATGGTTACATAATATATAATGAACATGCAGGTGATAATGAAACAATACATTATACATAGAGGGTATACACGAAACCATCAAATTCAAAACTAAGGTTAATTTCAATGTCAAAATTGGTCAAAGTTGAGGCAGGTATGAACTGATACAATTTTAAAGTAGAGTCATTTTGCTTGAAAATAGATGCTTGTGAGCTATGTATATCAAAACTTGATATCAAATTCATATCTTCCTTCTCCTTTTTTCAAACTAAATTAAAGATTGGTACAGAAAATAACATGTTGCAAAAAGATGAAATAACATAGATGGGTGGTCAAAACCTCATAACTTCAGCTTAATCAAGCTGTAGTTACGAGGTTTTGACCTCCCACCAAAGACAAGATTCCATTCATTGAAAATAATATATCTGTTGTTCTAAAATTCACAAACAAATTAAAATTGCAAAAAGAATTTGTATGGTTTCTTCAAAACAAGGTAGTATTCATGATATATACAACATAAATATCACCTCCTTTTCTAATGATGTTTCTACTTCTTCTCGTCTTCTGTCTAAATCTTTACGGAAATTGGCCAACTATACATACAAAACTAAGCAAGTAAGCAATAGCTCTATGAGGAACTTAACATGCCAACTACTTAATTCACTTTCTAAACAAAACTGCGACCACTTAGAAATTTGCACTTTAAAAGCTCAAAACAATCTCATTGGAAAAGTTATTACTTCTTTCAAAATAGTTGATATTTAACCCTTTCCCAAACTACAAGGATTTAGACCATTCATATTTAAAAGAAGTTATAGAGGGGTATGTATCAACCCTGAAAATATTCAGGTAAAAGGAGAAAATCCTGGTCATCAACATTTTCTTTTTTTGCTTCAAATTTCCTCAAGTCCTGCATTTTAGGAATGTCAAAACTAGTTCTTCTTTGGGAAAGGGTTAATCAACAGAAATCAGAAACATAAGTATTAAATCTAATATGGTCTATCTAGTTCTACCCAACACAACAATCAGTGACTCAATTTCTTTTTCAAATCAACATATCTTTGATGGGTCTTAATCTAACATCCTAATGGAATTTTAAAAGCAGGTAATGAATCACATCATGGGAAAAGTTATCAAGAAAGCCCATACCTCATCCTCCAGCTGTTCAGACAATGTTTCCTTCTTCTTGCTGAATTCTCTCTTCAATTCTTCAATGTCATTCAAGTTGTACAACAAAATAAATATCTATAGAAACAGGAAATTTGAATATAAGGGTAGGAAAATATTGAAGGAAAAGGAGAAAATGCTGGTTATCAGCATTTTCTTCTTTTGCTTCAATGTTTTCAGAAAGCCTCCTGAACTAGGAACATCAAAAAGCAGGTCTTTTAGGAAAGTGCTATCAAGAAAGTCCATACCTCATCCTCCAGCTGTTCTGACAATGTTTCTTTCTTCTTGCTAAATTCTCTCTTCAGTTCCTCAATATCCTTGTCATGTTGTCTCTGTACTTTACGACGCTCAGCTTCATTGTTCTGCTCCAACAGTTTTTTCTCCTCTGACTCCTGGGAAAAACAGAATTAGAGGATTCAAGTTTGAGCCTACATTAATGGCCGTGTAATATCAACCCTTTCCCAAACGACAAAATTTTAGGGTGATCCACTTCAAAATCTGCCACAAATGACAAAATGGATGTTATCCAAGATAGGATTTGTGTAAAATATAGCACAGAAAATATTGAGACAAAAGGAGAAACTGCTGGTTATCAGCAGTTTCTTCTTTTGTTTCAATGTTTTCCCAAGCCTTTTCTATTAGGGACGTCAAAACCAGGTCTTGTTTGGGAAAGGGTTAATAATTCTCTATTACTCATTGATTTTAAGTTTCAATTGAATGGAAAAGAGATAGTGATAGCACACACTTTCATGTAGTACAAACTTATTTCATATGTAATGTAATAGTCAAAGGTTCAAGCCGATTATATAAATAACTATCAAAATGATTTTGAAACTTCAAAGGACAGCTCTCTTCACAGTCAATATCATATTGTGTAACATAAACTTATCATTTTCACTGCTACCAGATTTTTTAAACATCTTTTGGCTGCTTTAAAACAATCTGGTTTCAAAGTTAACCACCCATTCCCAGTCCTAAATACCCTATATGACATAGGGGATAATCATATGTTTCAGTGTAAGATCGATTTATATTTCATTGAGTGAACAACAAAAGCTTTATTTTCACGAGTGGCGAAGCCACGAGTGAAAATGTAGCTTTTGTTGTTTATGAAATGAAATCTAAATCGATCTTACTCGAAAAACAAACGATTATTTTATTTCTTTAATGCAAAAATTAGACAAAATGCAAAAATATTATACAAATTTTCTTAAAGCGTGTCATTTTACATGTGTCGCTTATGATGATGTCGCTTATTTGGCCCTGCTTTTATAACGTCAGATAGGGTGAAATGAGCGAAAGCAGGGCACAAAGTTTTGATAATATCACTGGATATGCGGTGAGTTTATCAAATAATAATCTACCGTTATTTCCCAATAATCCACCGAAAAGCATTAAAGAAAAAATATCACCCACCTTTGATCCATATTTAAATCTCTCAGTTTTCTAAGTTGTGTACTGTGTTCGTCACTAAGTTTGGACAACCCTCCCATGCTGCTGTCCTAGCCCATTTATTACCAGATTGCAAAATTTTAGACTTGCCAAAATTCAAAGATGTTGCAGATGGCAATTTCAAATGAATAAAATTCTAATTTTTTTGGTCTTTCTAGGTAGAAAACGTTGTGGGAAATGAAGAAATTGCTTGGTACAAGCAATTTCTTCATTTTCCACAATGTTTTCCAAAGCCTAGATCTTATGGGGCGTCAAAAGGTGGCGCTTTCTTGGAATGGATTATTTACCACTTCTGAGTGAGTCAAAAGCACACTGTATGACAAACCATTGCCTACCTTTGATCCATATTCATCTCTCAGTTTTCTAAGCTGTGTACTGTGTTCGTCACTTAGTTTGGACAACTCTTTCTGGTGCTGCTGTCTTAATTCTGATCTCCTTTCACTTAACACTTCATCAAGCTATAAAATAAATACAAGAAAGTGAAAAATGCATGTATTTCACTTAACCCTTCAAGGGTGGTCCATTTGATAGCTGATAAAATTGATACATGTACTGATAAAGGGAGCATTTGTGCATAATAAAGCAGAGAAAAGGGTAAAAATTCAAATTTCTGGTACCAATCAATAACCTGACACTGAAATGAGGCTTATGATCAAAGTGTATATCATAAATGACTTCCCCTAAAATGCCTGATTTCTAAAGTCAACACCTTGCAAGCATTAATGCATTAATCATTTTTTAGACTATTTCATTAAAAGTTTTGGTTCTATAGTGTGATTTAGAGCAACAGATAAGAGGTGATAAAGGCTTTCTAAATTTCTAACTTCAAATCTAAACCCTATGTTGTGTGTACAATGAAAGAAAATTTACATTTTGGAAAGGCAAAACTACTGTAGAATGCTACATTACTTACTCCTTTCTCTAAATCTGTAATGGCAGCTTGACGTTTCTTGGCTGACTCCAGTTCTTGCTCCATGTGTTCTTGTTCCTGTTCTTGTAGATGGCGAAGATCTTCTCTCATACGCTTCATGTCCTGAATATTACAAACAGACAGTATTTACAATATAATCTTAACCCTTTTTTAAACAGCAAAATTTTTGAGTGCTCCAATTCAAAACTTGCTGCAGACGACAAAATCAATGCTAATAAAGGTTGGATTAACATAACATACAGCCAAGAAAATATTGAGGCAAAAGGAGAAACTGCTGTTTATCAGCAGTTTCTTCTTTTGTCTCAATGTTTTCCCAAATCATTTCTTCCTCTGACGTTAAAACCAGGCCTTGTTTGGGAAAGGGTTGAACATCCGCCCCCCCCCCCCCCCCCCCCCCCCCACTGTGATGGCAGCTTGATGTTTCTTGGCAGATTCTAGTTCTTGCTCCATGTGTTCTTGTTCCTGTTCTTGTAGGTGACGAAGATCTTCACGCATACCCTTCATGTCCTGAATATAACAGTATTCAAAATGTGTTCATGAACTTCCCACCATGGTATTGCCAAAAAATATTTCATTGTTGCCTGAATGGAAAATTTCAACACAGTGATATAACTCTGTCATAAACAATTAACTCTATCTTTGTTTTGATATGCAAATCTATGATTGCTACTCAAAGTCGATATTATGGTTACAAATGAATGTGTAAAGTTTCAGAGCGATAGCATCAATAGAAACATAGATATGACACTTTCATGTAAACATTACATCAACACAGGCGTGACCAGAATAACCCCACTATTCTACAAAAAGTCACTCAAAAAATTGTGAAAACCTTTAAAAGTTTAGTACCTACCTTTTCATGCTGTTCATTTAGTCCTTCTTTGGTCTCATTTAAGCTTTCCTTGTGTTTTCTCTCTATGTCTTCCTTCAACCTATCTATTTCTAGTTTATATTTGGCCTGCAAGGTTTCTAGAGTTTGGTTCTTTTCCTGTTCTAAACGTTTCTTCTCGGCCTCTGTTGCATCTTCCACCTAGTAAGACAGATCAATTGATTTATTTATTGTTTAATTGATTGATTGAGCTTTAACCCTCACCTATACAACACATTTTTAGGATGATTCAATTGAAAGCTTCTGCAGATGACAATCTGAAGTGATTTTTTTTACATTTTTTGTCTTTCTTTCTGTGTAGAAAACATTGTGGTAAATGAAGAAATTGCTTGTCACAAGCAATTTCTTCTTTTTCCACAACATTTTCCAAAGCCTTTACCTTGTGTGGCATCAAAAGGCGTCAATGAGAAAATGGATTAATGTCTTGTTCAAATTGCAGAAACAGGTGATGCTTACCTTGTATTCCTGGCATTTCTTGCACAAGTAAAAGAACATCATCTTATCTGAGATGAAATCTGACCACATTGCAACCACATACAAGATCAAATACTTAACAAATGACAATCTCCAAATGAAATCTTTACTGTTCTAAATTGCTTGCAAATCAATTCAAATATTTCATTTTCGTTCATAAGCAATGTCCCAATCCTATTTTTGAAAGCTTACATACAAATTTGCATAAGATTTTACAATTAGTGAAAGGCATTTCTGACAAACAATTGGATTACATAATCTCCACACATTTATAGCTGAGAAATAGGCCAGTCCAAATTCAAAGATACTGCAGATGTCAATGTAAAGTATATGAAATTTTACATTTTTAGCCTTTCTCAGTAGAAACATTGTTCGAAATGAAGCTCCTTTTGCATCAGTACTTTCTAAGCTATAATATACACATTTCCCTCTTTTGATATTAATTATTTTGTTGCCTGAAATTTTTCAAATTTTACCAGTGTAAAATTTTGCCATCTGGTAATGGGCTTGAATTGTGGAAACCCGTTACCCCCTCTTATAACCTCTATAACCTCTGACTAATCACTCACCATTCTCTGTAACCTTTCCAACGCTTTCTCCTTTTCTTCCTCAAGTTTTGTCTGTTCTTCCTTCTGCAGGGAGGACACTTCATTACGTAACTTTTCTATCTTCTCCTCCATAAATATTTTAACCATTCATTAGGTTGTAAAGACTTGATTCTGTTTACCCTTTACCAAACGACAAAATTTTAGAGTGATCCACTTCAAAAACTGCCACAAATGACAAAACGGATGTTATCAAAGATAGGATTTGTGTAAAATATGGCACAGAAAATATTGAGACAAAAGGAGAAACTGCTGGTTATCAGCAGTTTCTTCTTTTGTTTCAATGTTTTCCAAAGCCTTTTTCTAAAAGGGACGTGAAAACCAGGTCTTGTTTGGGAAACGGGTAATAAATGGCCCACTCACCATTCTCTGTAACCTTTCCAACGCTTTCTCCTTTTCTTCCTCAAGTTTGGTCTGTTCTTCCTTCTGCAGTGACGACACTTCATTGCGTAACTTTTCTAATTTCTCCTCCATCTGTTTTCTGTCACAAAATTAAATGGTACAATTGAAAATTTGGGATTGTCTATAAGTTTGTTATTTAAGAAACTATTAATGTATTTAAAGCAGTTTTGCACTGACTTTATTTCCTAATTGTTATTTACTTATAGTCACTTTTCAACAAAAAACCTCGTAACTGCAGCTTAAAACAAGCTGCAGTTACGAGGTTTTCATTGAAAAGCATTGTTATGTTCTTTGAAGAAAAGAAATAAGCTGTATAGTTTCAAGCAGACTGTTTTAACCCATTCCCAAACAAGACCTGGTTTTCACATCCCTACTAGATAAGGTTTGAGAAAGCATTAAGGTAAAAGAAGCATTTTCTTCTTTTGGCACAATATTTTCTATGCAACATCTTACACAAATTCTATCTTTATCAACATTTATTTTGTAATCTGCAGAAGCTTTCTAATTCGAACAGTCCTGAAATATGTTGTTTGGGAAAGGGTTAAAGTACATTCTGATCTTAGTCTATGCTGAGGTAGTAATATATGATCAACATAACAAAGGCTTTAATCCGGAATTCTAAAGCAGTACATGAAATAAAAAGAAAATATTGTCAATCTGAAGCATGCATCTACTATTTAAATTGATATCATGAAACTGAAGCTTTATAAAAATGATATGATTATTCTAAATATATTCTAGCTCTAAATTGTTTCTACACAGTTTTGCATACTATTGTTGTCTAGCATATAATGCATGTATATTAAAAAAAAATCATCATATCTTTATTAAAGAGATATTTCACATATATTTTCTCATAAATTTCATTTTTATTTTTATCTGACTTTCTTACTTTTTTCATTTTTACCATAAAACTGTTGACATAGGAGACATTACTTATGACTTAATGCAGAACTAATGTAACTATGTTCATATATAATATACACTTATGATAATTTTTCAAAGAGCAATAGCACATCTATAATTGACTTATTTCACTGTAGTCCAATAACTAAAGGTAAAACAATATTAACAAAGGAGAAAACAACTTTCATATCAATATTTTACCGAAGCTCAGTTTCCTCCTTCTCCCTCTCTTCTGACAAAGTTTGTCGTAATTTTTCCAGCTGTTCTTCGTGGTCAGTATTCAAAAGTTCCTTGCCCTTGTTTTGTTCTTCTATTAATGCTTTCTCTTCTATATCCCTGTTAGAGTGTGCATGGAGGATTAAAATGTTAAATGAAAAGCATGAAAACTGTTACTGTGCACCACTACAAACCAAATCCACTTCTCAACCAAACACCAAACACTTTGCAGAGGTTTTCCTATGCTTTCTGTGCCTCCTGAAAACGGAGGCATTCCCAAAGCTAAAGGCTGTGTTCCAAATGGTAATGCAATTTTTTTTCCATTTTTCCCAATCTATTTAAAATGCCTAATTTATTGTTGAAAAATTGGTTGTTTGCTAACTTTTTTTAGCCCAAAATAAGCTATTTTGCACTTACAAAATGCCCAATTTAGGCCAGACTCCTTTTCCCAAAATGGCTGAGAAAACCCCTGCTTTGTGCAACTTTGAAAGTAATTGATGGCAACCAAAGTTGACAATGGTATACCCTTAACCCTTTCCCAAACAAGACCGGGTTTTGATGTCCCTAATTGAATAGGCTTGGGAAAACATTGAGACAAAAGAAGAAACTGCTGATAACCAGCAGTTTCTCCTTTTGTCTCAATGTTTTCTTTTCAATATCTTATGTAGATCTTACTGTTATCAACAATTATTTTGTCGTTTGCAACAGCTTTCAAATTGGATCACCCTAGAATTTGTCGTTTGGGAAAGGGTTAACTATTTTAGGGCGCAATCAGTGGCAATGGAAATTGACGTGGGATACCCCTGTCTATTTCCATTTCCACGGATAGGTTCTGAAATTGAACAAAATGTTTGATAACTAATGATGGGCGGTATACTTAATGCTTTCCATGACATTATTCCCAAATTAAGTTAATTAAGTTAAATCCTATGTTTGAAAAAGGATTAATTACGACTGTAATCTTTGCTGGAAGGTAAATCAGGATTCTGTTTATTATTATTATTCTATTTTCTATGACTATGCTCATGCTAAAAAGCCTATATACCTATATGATAACTAACTAGCATATACTTAGATTTCCCAAAACCTTTACAGCTTTGACAATCCATCAGAGATACAGGTTTTGAAATACTAAGGGTAAAGAAACGATGCTGGTTACCAACAGAAAAAGCTGGTTATCAGCATTTTCAGCTCATAATTACATCCTCAATGTTTTCAAAATCAATCTGTGATAGGACTGTCAAACCAAAATGGTTTGTAAAAAGTTAATTTCTTCCCTTCTATATTTGTTTAGTATTCTCCTCATCCTCATTTGTTTAATACTAATTTACATGGTATTCTAAACATTTCCTTTTCCTTAACCCTTTCCCAAACAACAAAATTTTAGGGTAATCGACTTCAAATACTGCCACAAAAGACAAAATGAACGTTACTAAGGATATGATTTGTGTAAAATATGGCACAGACAATATTGAGACAAAAGGAGAAACTGCTGGTTATCAACAGTTTCTTCTTTTGTTTCAATGTTTTCCCAAGCCTTTTCTATTAGGGACGTCAAAACCAGGTCTTGTTTGGGAAAGGGTTAAGTGTAATGGTACTGCTAAACGGGGCTTTGTTTATCAAAGAATAGATGAGTATGAAAAATGTTTTTGTCATGAAGACTTTTTACCAGGAACCAAACTTTTCAAGGCTTGTATTTGAAGAACTTTAACCCTTTCCCCAATGACAAAATTTTACTCAGGGATAAAATTAAAGATTTCATGCAGTCTTTTTTATTCAAAAGTCTTTTTGATTAGAAAAGTTTGTGGGAAATGAAGAAATTGCTTGTCACAATACAAGCAATTTCTTGATTTTCCACTGTGTTTTCTAAAGCCTTGTTCATTGGGGTGTCAAAAAGCGTCATTCTGGGAAATGGATTAAGCAATACTTAGCAATTATTTCTTCACATCACCTATCACACACAGTGAAGTATGTATTATTCTTAACAATTAACCCTTTCCCAGATGTCAAAATCTAAAGACTCTTTTACAACTGGTCGTATGTGCTCCTGCAAGCAGTCTGCTTCTAAAAGTTAGGCTCTAATTGTGCAATGCACACAAATGCAGCATATTTCTTTGAGGGATGCAAACACGACAAAGAATGGACATAACAAAGAACTGACCAGACAATTCTTCGCTATGACCAGTCAACCTCTTTTTAGCATGCCAATAACCTCTCATTTCAACCCGTCGTGCGTCCATATGAATCATGCGTCTTAAAATCTCCAAAGGCGCACAATTTATATGGACACACAACAGGCTGTAAGGGAGGCTTTAGACAGCTCCAGTCTGAAAGCTGCTTATGACAACAAAACATTACATTTATATTGGATTTTATGTATAATTTTGTACATTTTGACATTTGCAAAACCTTTTAGTTATGAAAAGCAGAGAAGTTTGTCAAGTGGAAAAGGATTAAATTGACTTGCTTGGCCCTTGATTAACTCCCACAGCATCCATTAACCCTTTCCCACACAAGACCTGGTTTTGACACCCCTAATAGAAAAGGCTTTGGAAAACATTGAAACAAAAGAAGAAACTGCTGATAACCAGCAGTTTCTCCTTTTGTCTCAATATTTTCTATGCCATATTTTACACAAATTATTTCTTTAATAACACCCATTTTGTAATTTTTTACACTTTTTGAAGTGGATCACCCTAAAATTTTGATGTTTGGGAAAGGGTTAAACACAGTGAAATTGACTGAGCTTTTTCAATAACACCACTAATTACACACTGTGAAGCAAATTGTTCACTTACTTAATTGTTCCCTCCTTTTCCTTCTTTAATTTTTCTCCTTCTTCCTCGATTTCTCGTTTAATTTGATTCTTAATCTTTGTTAGTCTGGTCTCTTTATCCTAGAAAGGAAACAACATGTTTTTGTGAAACACTAATGCCCCCCCCCCCCCCCCCCCCCCCCAACGGCATACTTTTGGAGAAAAGGCCAATGTTAAGTTTCCGCACAGCCAGACCGACAGACATTGAGTAAATAATATGCCCCCGATCTTTCGATACGGGGGCATAAAAATCATCATGATTAAATAGACCACATATTTCCTTGGTTGCTCATCAAGAGCAATTTTTTCCATTGTCTACAGGAAAAGAACTAACAGAGGGTTACATAAGGCATTGTTTACCTTTAGTAACTCTTAATTACCTCTAAAAATCCTAGTTTGGCATCCTAGTTCTCTATTCATTGGATCATGAATTACCTGTACACAGTTTGTCATCTGTAGAAGTTTAAAGTTTGGACCAATCCAATTTTTGTATCAGAAAAGTTAATGCATGTTTTTCCATGGGAATAAGAATTTTGGCCTTATTGTGACCCCCTTGCCAGCAAAGTTGGGAGTCATTTCTCCAATTTTGTGGGTCATAAACTCCTTTGGACTCAAGTATCATTAAAAGATTTGAATTTTAAAACTTGCGTCATGAATGACCCTCAAGTAAATTTCAATATGGTCATTTGTTTTGAAATTGCAACAATGACAGTCGATTTGTGTCATGGAAAACCCTGGTGAATGTAAAGTCAACTTCGGGATTTACCTCTAACAGTTCAAGTTTGGCATCCTCTAGTTCTCTATTCATCCGTTCACGCATCTCCTGTAGAGCTCGCTCATTGGCTGTCTTTAGTCGCTGCTCTTCTGCCTGTACCTCTTCTGGTCGCCTGGAATGAGAAATGAGCAAAACATTGACAAATTGTAACTCTTTTCCATAACTATTTAGAGAGGAAATTTTGATAAAATATTTAAGCAAAAAAAGAAAACGCTGATAACCAGCATTTTCTCTGAACCTCTTCTCGCCACCTAGAAAGAGAAGTAGATAAAAACTTCCTCTATACATTTTAGTTTAGACATTAAAAAACATTGTAATGCATTTATGTCTTTACCCTTTCCAAAGGGACAACATTTATACTTATCCTAGGTTGTTGTAGAAAACAAAATCTGACAATGTTACCAAAAGTCTGATATTTGTACGACATTTCATAGAATACATTACGGGGAAATGTCTACATTTTGGGTTGCAACATTATGTAAATCTCATTCAAAACATTTTAATTCTTCTTCTGAAAAATATACTGAAGTTTTTACTTATAAATACTCTGCAAAACTGCTAACGCATCGAATCGACAGAATGACTTTAAAATTTACACATGCCGACTACCATCATTTGCAAAGAAGCCTGTGAAATTTCATAGTGTAGGCTACAGCTTGTTTAGAAATATTGAACTTTCAATAAGGATACCCCTTATTCTAAAATTCCAAAAAGCTGAAATTGGGATAAAATGTGAAATTCACACATAACCTTTAAACCTTTTGTATTGGCTGAATAAGTTCCTGGGTAGAAAAGTTATACCTTCCATAAACAAACCGACAGCTTTTACACATTTGAAAGTCCATACTTTATACGCATGGAGGTAATGTTACATCAGTATCGTCATTGGTGTCAGCAGTGGGGTTAACGGCGAAGTCGGTTACGTAGACAAAAACTTAGCAGTCTATATCTTATGAACCATATGAGATGTAGTCTTGATATTTCACACATAGACAGATCCTAACAAGGCCTTTCATTTGAGACCATGACGATTGATCCGGAGACCTTGACCTTGAAAGATAGAGTTTTTCTTATGAAAAGGCGCTTCTATGCGAGCTACGATGGCCGTTAACAGCCCTTTTTACGTTAGATAAGGTTTCATTTTTTTTCAGACTTCAATTACAATATTAACTTGCTTTCAAAATCAATTAAAACAAAAATGATTGAAAAAGATTACAAGTTACACGAGCCAAAAAACCAGTTCAGTACCTTTTTTGTATGATGCGGTCACATAAGTGATAAAACTTAAATTACTTTTATGTTTGTGTGCAGAAACTTGTAGGATAAACATATGCTAAATTCTAAATCTAAATCTTTGACAATAAAGAAGTTATGCACTTTTAAAAAGTGATGCGTTAGCTCTTTTGCCGAGTATATAACTTGAATATAACTTGACATTTATTTCACTATAATAAAGCATTTTGACAAACAATAGGTAGTATAAGACAAGTAGGACCTTATTCACTTTTCACAAATAGGAAAAACAGATTTTTTTGGTTTGCTTTTTCTATAAAATATATCCAAAAGTTACAAGAATAGATACAACTTAATGGTCTTAACTTGGTGTCGAGTGAAAACTTAAAATATATTGATTGCTGGTTTTGATGTCCCCATGATAATAAGCTTTGAAAAACATAACGTACAAAAAGGAAGATGCTGATGACTAGCATTTTCTATCTCCACCCTTCACATATATTTCTTTGTTATATGTAACATTTATTTTGTTGTGTACAACTCTTTTAAATTCAAGCCTGTTTAACTTTGTTGTTTGGGAAAAGGTTGACAGTAAGGGTTGTGAAATAAGGAGTTATGTAAAGATAACACAAAACCAAATTAAGCAAAACTAAAATTCTACTAGAGTCTACAAACAAATCCATCTTATCTCATCAAAACTTTGAATTGAAAAGTGTGTGAAAAGTTTGCATCATTGGACGGGTTACATGCGCATCATAATTAGCATCATTAGTACTACATTTTCAATTTACGCTTTTTTTATATTATGTCTGTGTCAATTTCCAAAAGGCGAAAGCTTTTCTTGAATGTGAAAACAAGTGATATGAAAATCAAGTAACTGCATGGCCATTTAACCCTTTCCCAAACGACAAAATTTCAGGGTGATCCACTTCAAAAACTGTCACAAATGACAAAATGTAAGTTATTATAGATATGATTTGTGTAAAATATGGCACAGAAAATATTGAGACAAAAGGAGAAACTGCTGGTTATCAGCAGTTTCTTCTTTTGTTTCAATATTTTCCCAAGCCTTTTCTGTTAGGGACGTCAAATCCAGGTCTTGTTTGGGAAAGGGTTTTATTTCTGAGAAATTAAAGCACACTTTTCAAGAAATTCATAAAGCCGAAGATATTGCTTTTTTTGCAGAGTACTGCAACTAACCTTTTCATTCATTCAAAATACTACAAAGCATGTGTTCAAAACAAAAACAGAGATGCTCAAATTCTGCTTGTCCTTTCTAAAATGTTCTTGATTGCAGTATAAAGGGGGTAACAATGAAATTAAAGTGTGCAGAAAAGCTTCAAACGTGAAATAGAATCAAGGTGAGAGATTTGCCGTTGTCATGTTTAACATAAAACATTCATAAAATTTCTGCTTTGCCATATATGTGCACTTCAGACTTTTCTAATTTGAAAGCTGCTGCAGATGACAAAGGTTATGTAAGAGATGGATTTTCTTTTTAACAATATAGCATGAAAAATATTGAGACAAATGGACAAAATGCTGCTTCAGCATTTTATTCTTTTGCCTTATTTTTCTTGTCACTGTTTTCCAAATGACAAAAATGTAAAATGGTCCAATTTGAAAGCTTCTACAGACTACAAAGTTGATGTTGATAAAGCAAGAATGTGTGTACAATAAAGCCCAAAAATATCAATGCAAAAGGAGAACATCTTATTTATTCATCTTTATCAAGTCTTTTTTTGACTGCGTCATAAGGTGTCACTGTTAGGGAAAATTGTTAATCATGACAAGTGTTGAGAGTGTAAGCAGTGGGAAGCACACATAGCTAGGTGAAACACTCCAAATAAAACCTACTGTTGTGCACTGTATGTGTCTGCCCCATGTATACGTCTGTGAATATAATAATATGTAGTATATAATAATAACTAGAACTGTCGCAAAGAGGACAAATACCCCCCACTAGCACCTTGTCACTGAAAAAGTGCTGTAGGTCAACCGGTTCTTGACTAAGAGTACGGAAACGGATTTCAAACAAAGTCCGATTGTGACCTTGACCTTTGACCTTGGTGACCCCAACACAATAGGGCACCTCCTTGGGTCATGGGCAATAACTGTGTAAAGTTCCATGATCCTAGGTCAACCGGTTCTTGACTTAGAGCACGGAAACGGATTTCAAACAAAGTCCGATTGTGACCTTGACCTTTGACCTTGGTGACCCAAAAATAATAGGGCACCTCCTTGGGTCATGGGCAACAACTGTGTAAAGTTTCATGATCCTAGGTCAACCGGTTCTTGACTTAGAGCACGGAAACGGATTTCAAACAAAGTCCGATTGTGACCTTTGACCTTGGTGACCCAAAAACAATAGGGCACCTCCTTGGGTCATGGGCAACAACTGTGTAAAGTTTCATGATCCTAGGTCAACCGGTTCTTGACTTAGAGCACGGAAACGGATTTCAAACAAAGTCCGATTGTGACCTTGACCTTTGACCTTGGTGACCCAAAAACAATAGGGCACCTCCTTGGGTCATGGGCAACAACTGTGTAAAGTTTCATGATCCTAGGTCAAACGGTTGTTGAGTTAGAGCACCCCCCCTCTACTTCGTAGGTGGGGGGTATAATAAGCTAGGATTTGGAATATAGAAACAGAACCTTAGGGCATTTGAAACTACATGTAGCATAGATCTAGATCATTTTGTGAAAAAAAGCAATATGGATCTGAATCTGACAGTGCATATGCACAGGCTCTCTGCTGGATGCATGTTGTTCTAAATGCCGTAAGGAATCTTTTTCAAGATATATGCTCCTATACATATTTCAACTGGTTGCTTGTTAAGCACACTAGCCTAGGCTCCTCTAACATGAGAACTTATGTCTCCTTAACCCTTTCCCGGACAAGGCCTGGTTTTGACTTCCCTAATAGGAAGGGCTTGGGAAAACATTGAGACAAAAGAAGAAACTGCTGATAAACAGCAGTTTCTGCTTTTGTCTCAAGGTTTCTGTGCTACATTATTCACAAATTCCACCTTTGGTAACATCCATATAGTCGTCTGCAGAAGCTTTCAAAATGGAACACCCTAAAATTTTGTTGTTTGGGAAAGGGTTAAAGTATTTTATCAGTTAAGAGTACTATTCATGTCTATTGAGTATAGGTGAACATGTAATAAAGGTGCTTTAACCCTTTCCCAAACAACAACATTTTAGGGTGGTCCAAATTCAAAGCTGTCACAGAGGACAAAATGGTTGTGGATAATCACATGATTTGTGTATATTTCAGCTCAGAAAATATTGAGACAAAAGGAGAAACTGCTGGTTATCAGCAGTTTCTTCTTTTGTCTCATTGTTTTCCCAATCCATATCTATTAGGGACGTCAAAACCAGGTCTTGTTTGGGAAAGGGTTAATCAATTAAGAATATTATCATTTACATGATGCAAACTTACTTCTCTGCAGCCATGGCTGCAATCTCAGCTCGTCTTTTTCTGTCCTCTTGTTCCAGTGGACTTAATTTACCCGTATCGTCCCCTCTGGCAGTAGACTTAACTGACAAAGTCACATCAAAATCCTAGGAGAAACATACATACAGGTTTTTATTGAAAAAGTTCTATAAAAGTCCTAGCAGAACAAATATGTGGATATCAATGATAAATTTACATGAAAATTCTAGGAATGATGAGATTATTTCATCAAATATTGATATGAAATTAGTGATTCAGATCATCTTCATTCAGTGGTGTCCATGATCGAAAGGTAGAGCTGTTGCCTCCTAAACAAACAAGAGGACCATGATGGTCCTATATCGCTCACCTGAACCTAAATGATATGAGCAACACTTTTGTTCAATTCAATTAATATTTATTACTTTAAGACTGAAAAAGAACTTATGGTCAATAAGGTTGTGAAAATCTAACTCATCCGAGATCTAAATTATTGTGCCAAACATTGTACAGGGCTCCAGATAAGAGGGGGTGGTGACTTTTCAAACTGCAATAATGCTGTCAGTGATCATCAAACCCTATGTTGTAGGTACTCATTTGTATCGTCTCGTCGAGACGATTCAAATGAGTACCCACAACATAGGATTTGAATTCGAAAAAACAATGTTAGTATGTCTTCACCTCCACTTATCTTTAGCCCTGATTGTATCCAAGTTTTGTCTTGATTGATAAATAATTGTAGATTCTAGAGTATAAACAAGGTCGAAAACAGACGAAAACAACAATTTTGTCAAATTCAAGGGCACAAAACCCTCGACTTTCTGATCAGATCAGACTGAAAATCAAACTCATATGAGATCTTATGGTTCCCAACATTGTGTCCAAGTTTTGTATAGATTGATCAATAATTGTAGATTCTAGAACGTAAACAAGGTCAAAACCTGCCGAAAATGGCAATTTTGTCAAATTCAAGGGCACATAACTCTCAACATTCTCATCAGATCAGACTGAAAATCAAACTCATCCAAGATCTTATAGTCCCCAACATTGTGTTCAAGTTTTGTCTTGAGTCATAAATAATTGTAGATTCTAGAGTATAAACAAGGTCAAAAACAGCCAAAACAGCAATTTTATCAAATTCAAGGGCACATTACTCTTGACTTTCTAATCAGGTCAAACTGAAAATAAAAGTTACCTGCGATCTTATAGTCTCCAACATTGTGTCCAAGATTTGTCTTGATTGGTCAATAATTGTAGATTCTAGTGTGTAACAAAGTCGAAAACAGTAAAAAACAGCAATTTTGTCAAATTCAAGGGCACATAACTCTTGACTTTCTGATTAGATCAGACTGAAAATCAAACTAATCCGAGATCTTATGGTCCAAAACATTGTGTCCAAGTTTTGTCTTGATTGAATAATAATTGTAGATTCTAGAGTGTAAAAAAGGTTGAAAACCGCCGAAAATGGCAATTATGTCAAATTCAAGGGCACGTAACTCTTGACTTTCAGATCAGATCAGACTGAAAATCAAACTGATCTGAGATCTTATAGCCCCCAACATTCTGTCCAAGTTTTGTCTTGATTGACCCTTTCCCACACATTGGCGCTTTTGGATGCTCCACAAAATAAAGGCTTTGGAAAACATTGTGACAAGCAATTTCTTCATTACCCACAATGTTTTCTACCAAGAAAGACCAAAAAATGTTAAATTTTGTTCAATGGAACTTGTCGTCCGCAACACCTATGATTTTGGACTAGGCTAAAATTTTGTTGTTTGGTAATGGTATATTAGAGTGCAAATCTATTTATATCCTCTATCAAACTAGATAACTCTACTTATACTGAAGATAAGTAGTGTCAGAGTTCCTTCCCTTAGATTAACTCTTTTTTGGATACAGCAAAAAAGTGGCAATTTTGCCCAATTCAAGGGCACATAACTCTCATCTTTCTGGTCAGATCAGACTGAAAATTGACCTCATCCAAGATCTTATGGTCTCCAACATTATGTCCAAGTTTTGTCTTGATTGATCAATAATTGTAGATGCTAGAGTGTAAACAAACTTAAAAACAGCATTTTTTGACATTCAAGGGCAGATAACTCTGCACTTTCTGGTCCGATCAGGCCCATAATCGATCTTGTCCAAGAACTTATGATCGTACTTGTTTTGGCCAAGTTTGATCAAGATTGAGTAACTTTTATGGATGCTAGAGTGTAAACACCCCAAATGTTGACGGACGGACGGACGGACGGACGGACGGACGGACGCCAGACTAAAAGTGACCACAATAACTCACCTCGAGCACTTCGTGCTCAGGTGAGCTAAAAATTCCAAGGTAGATCCACTGTATTGTGACTTTATCTTGGAGTTTTTGATAAAACTCTCATTTATTGTTGAATAAATATTGAAACAATTAGAAATAGTTAGTAGAAAATGAGGCAGGTTTTTTTCCACACTTCTTTTTTATTCTGCAAGAATAAAATTAGCACCAGATGAACACAAAAGAATTGCTGGAGATTTCCCACGCATATCTTATTCAATGATAGATAGTGACTTTATCAATGTTTTTTTCTTCTAATGAATAAAATTTCCTCACCTTTTCAAGTGACCCTCTGAGAGCTGGATCATTCCCAATATCCATAATTCTCTCTGACAGGTTCTTATCTATTCCAAAATCCTGGAAAAACATTTAATCATCTGATCAAGCTAAAACCATTTATTATTACCAAACTCCACACTTTACATTTAATGTAAATGACTGCAAATGAGGGTCAGTTGCATGCATGTTTAATGTACAGCTCCAATTTAAGAAATGAAATGTTCATCCTTTTAATGCAAATTTTATGCAAAACTCTTCTATGCAACTGCCCCTAAAAGTAAATGTGTTTGTCAATAGCAATGCATGTTTGATTTAAATATCATTTCTTTGAATTATGTTATTTAGACAGACAGATGGAGGGAAAGCAATTATAAGAACTAAACATTTTTCTTCAAAAATATAAAATGAAGCTTGTTGTAGGTCATTCAAAACAAATAAACTTTAATGTTCAGGTCTTTTTAACTATTAGCAAAGGAATGCTCTACAATTACACCACAAACAGCCAGACAAAGTAGGAAATAAGTCAATAAAATAATTCAGAGTCATTAACCCATTACCACACAGTGACTCCTTTTGACTCCCCACAATATAATGGCTCTGGAAAACATTGAGGAAAATGAAGAAATTGCTTGTGACAAGCAATTTCTTCATTTTCCACAATGTTTTCCTCCAAAAAAGACCAAAGTATTTCAAATTTCCTCAACTTAGAATTGTCGTCTGCAACATCTTTGAATTTGGACCAGTCTAAAATTGTGTCGTTTGGTAAAGGGTTAAAGCTACACTCACCACATCTTTACCATAATCCTCACTGTCTGTTTCATGATCTGTGTCCTAAAAACAAAAATGATATGCTAGAACTGTTAACATCGAAGATGACAAGAGATGTTTGTTAAACATGTATGGCCCGCTAAGGGCCAACATTTGAGTTATGCTCTGGACAAAAATTGAGTATTAAAATCAACAAAGGGCTACAACTCAGCTTACTCTATAAATATGATAGGCAGAGTAACTGTTCTTGTGCACTGACAAGTGCAAAATTACACACCACTTACAAAAGGTAATTTAAAACTCATGTAGAATGTAAAGAAAGTATTGCTGAAAGCCTATTCCTGTATAATAGAATCTAGTACATTTCATGTTAGAATGAACCTTAATGTGTGTTTAGGTCATATATGGTGTATGGTAAACAAATCAATATTTATCAACATTTGTTTCAATCATTTTTGTTATCTACTGCAGCTTTCCAACTATAAAAGTATATTTATCATATTTGGTTATGTTTTTACTTCAAAACAAGAACTGGTTTTGATGTGCCTGAAAGAAAATGCTTGGGAAAACATTAAGGCAAAAGAAGAAAATGCTGATGATCAGCGTTTTCTTTGTTTTTCTCCATATTTTCCAAGCTATGTTGTTCACAAATCCTGGACTTTATCAACAATCATTTTGTCATCGGTCAGCTTTCAAATTAGAACACTCCAAATGTTGGTTATTTGGGAAATGGTTAACCTTGAAACAGTAACTATGTAACAGAAAATGCTTGGCGAAACATTAAGGCAAAAGAAGAAAGTGCTATTGACCAGCACTTTCTACTTTTGCCTCAATATTTTCTGGGCTATAACATACATATTTTCTCCTTTTGATATAATTCATTTTGTAGTCTGCAACCCCTTTGAATTTGGACCACCCTAAAAGTTTATCGTTTGGGAAAGGGTTCAAACAGTAACATTACTGTGTGAGCTCTTACCTCAAACCCGAGTGCAGCCACATCTTGTCCATCCACACTGTGTCTACGACTTCCAGGCTGGTCATGGTGCTGTTAATACAAACAGTTCAAAACAGATAAGACAGACATTAGTAATGCAAATTGTCTTATTGGCATCACCTTTTAATAATGTAGTTTTGAAGTTGTTTAAGAGTCATTCAACCTTTCCAAAGAATTTTAACTATTTGCTTTCTTTAAAGGAACTCATACTAGGTACCGTTGTTGAACTGGTCAACCAATAAAAATATATTAATTATCCTATGAATCAGTGGAACTTAATAAGTAGATTGTTTCTGTCCAGCATAAAATTGCACCAGGTTCATTTTGCTCTTATAATTCAAGTCAATATTGCTTTTACCTACCCACACTTATGATTTCTAGAATAAGAAACATTTATGGGAACAGACCCTCGAACAAATTGAAAGACTAGATATGGACATACACAAATGTAAATGATGTTCACCATTTCAGGAATTGGGCAGTTTTGAGATTTTCATTTGATAAGGGATGAACAGGGCTCTCCACACTCTCTGAAAATGGGAAGAAGTGACTTCTCCTCTGACTGAAAATAGGGATAAGTTTTCCAAGATGGGGAGAAGTGGAGAGAAGTGATTGGGCATGGGGGGGTGGGTGGTTTCTACGTTATTACAGGGGTCTATTTTCATTATGGTTGATTTATTTAGGTTAAAACATGTCTTTTTGTAATGTATTGCCTTGCAAAACTAGATCTGTAAACTTTATTTCTTTAATTTTGGAAAGCAAAGATGGAATTTGTTAAATATGCCAAAATTTATGTTATGACATGCTTGATGTTTAGATATCAGTGTGGAAAATGAATAAATTGCTTACCAATCAGTGACTACCAATTTCTTCATTTCCAAGAAAGTTTTCAACCATAAAAGAAAATAAAGGAAAAAATGCTCTGCCCCAACACCCCCCCCCCCTCCCCCCCCCCCCACACACACCCTTCCCCTAATCCCCTAAATCCCACCAATTTGTTCTAGGTTTTGCCATCTGGAAATGGGTTGTGCAAGTGTAGCAGAAGAAAATGTCAAAAAGACAAATTATCCAATTTAAAAACAAGAGCTGCCATTGACGGATTATGCTCCCCGAATAAGTGTTTGTCACAAAATAAAAGCTATCATACATTAAGCCCCTTTTCCCAAAACAGATTTTGTGTACACACATTATTTATAGAATATGATCTAGGACATCTCCTTTAACACATACCGGTAAGTGCAAAATTTCATTAAATTCTGCCCATTAGATGAAGAGAAATTAGAGAAAAACTAATTTTTACATTAAGGCCCCTTTTTCAATGACGCAGCCTCAAATCAAGAAACGGAGAAAAAGGTCCCTAGGTATTATCCTAGGGAGTTCACATGTGAAGTTTCATTGAATTTGGCCCAAGGGTTGCTGAGATCTGGCTGTGGACGGACGGACACACGGACGGACGGACGGACAGACGGACGGACAGCGTGGCGACTATATGCTCCCCCGAAATTTTTTCGGGGAGCATAAAAAACAACAAATTCTCCCCCTTCCTCAATTAAAAAAAAAAGAGTTGCATCATAATCTATTTTGTGGAGTGGATCAGTTTATATTCAATTACAGTTCAAAAAGCAGTAAAAAGTCAAAGAATTGATCTGAAATACACCAGAGTTGCCACTCATTAGATAGGCCCTAGTAAAAACACAACAGATTTAGTGCTGATAATAGGTAAGGGTCACGAGTCATGACGTCATGTAAAACTCAACCACCCATGAGATCAAAGAAAAGTCTATTTATGGAAAACCAATTTGTGTTGTAAACACGCACTTTTCAGAGGCTTACAATAATTTCTGTAAGGACAAAGGAATTTCCTTTTTTATGCTTCCTTGGATCACATTCTAGACAAAGAATCCATATAGTGGGATTTCCTTTCATTAAAATCAGTTTGTGAAAGTATCCTTTACTCAGTATTCGAGTATGTGAATTTCTATTTCTGAGACTGAATTATGGACATACACTTACATGAATGGAAAGTATTGCCGATGAAAGGTTTGTAGAAATCAAAACTATAATTTTACTTCACTTTGTTGATCATTTCCTGTGTTATTAAGCAGAAAACTACTTGGTTTTATTTTCGTTTTGTGTTGTTTTCTTTGTCAAAGATCGCGATCCACCGATTCTTGAAGTGCTGATTATTTGTAGCCTACTCGTTTTCCTCATTAGATCTTGATAGTTATATAGGCCCGATCTGCACTATTAGAAATCTTTTCTTTCGGTAATCTCTAAATTTCATCTGTCCCAGACCGAAAGGCCGACGGACTCACCATGAATCGCTGATTTATGCGAGAATTACTTTCAGAAATTGAATTTTAGATCGGAATATTTTTCTCACGATAAAAAACGAAAATTAAATTTCTCATGAAAAGTATTTGTTGAAAAGCAGCAATATTAAGACAACTGACCTATTAACCCGGTTATGCTTAATGCGCACCGCACCAAGATTTTTCTCTCGCCTGTCACTGTCAGTTATGTTTCGTCTTTCTTTTGGACTCCACCTACGTAATAAATAACTGCTTCCGATTGGCTGTAAGCGTTCTTTAATGCCACGCCTGTCGCCTTTGTCTACCCGACTTCGATGTTGTACATGTAATAGACAGGTTGCGCATGTGCATTGAAAAAACTGAATGTGTATTATCTGTCTTGTTTATACACTTATGATAGAGGGTTTTACCACCAACTTTGTGCAATGGCCAGCGAGATAACAAAGGAATATTAAACAGATTTAAAACATGTGATTGTTTACCGGAGTTTCAATAGATGACTCGAGACAATTGCAACTGCCAATTAGCGGTTAATTGTAAACAGTAAGATAGCATTCACTATCATTTTAATAACCCTTGACCAGGCGACATCCCGATATTTTCAGGCGACTCCGATTTCGCTTTTATCGGCGGTTCAGGCAAAGTTTCATGACTTTGAGCGAAGAAGTCGCTCAAGTCGCCCGCTTTGGTGAGCCCTGGATGAATCATCTTACAGGTCAGATAAAAATAGATTACCTCATCTTCAAATTCTGTTGAATACACAGGTAAAGACATACTGCTAGTCATGTTCATGCTCTGTTTGGACATATTTACACTACCACCTAAACCATGGCCGGACTTGAGTGAACCTGTTGTTGTGTTTAAACTGGACCGCATCTGAAACAATTTAAACAAGATTTAAATTAGATATGCACATATTACCATAGTTCTGAGTCTACCTGCAAATTTTGCATCAATTATTTATGTAGTAATTGCTGCCTCTAAACAACAGCTTTACCTTTTCAAATATCAAGAATTTTGACATGTTATACATTGACAATTCAGCCTAGCTGACACACAAAAAAAATATATTTCAGCACTAAGACAATGATTCATTCCCATGCACTTTCATTGACAAAAGTCAAATTAATTGCAAAGTCCTATATATCATTATAACACACATAAATAAGGAAAATTTTGTTGATTGATGTATGATTGATATAGACGCATTTGGCCATTGCATAATATGTTAAAAATTCAAAACTAGAATTCATCATTGCTTGAGCCTTTCTCAAACTATGAAGTTTTAGACTGATGATTATCATCATTTTCTACTTTCAAAGTTTTGTGACAGTTCTTCTTTCAGGGACGTCAAAGTCCGGTCTTGTTTGGGAAACAGTGAACTCCAGTGATTACTTTATTCCATCACCAGGATGAAATTTTACATTTTGGGGTCTTTCTAGGTAGAAAACATTGGGGTACAAATGAATAACTTGATTGTCACAAATAAAAACTTCACTTTCCACAATGTTTTCCAAAGCCATTAACTTGTAGTGAGTCAAAAAGAGTTATTTTGTAAGAGTTGTTAAACTAGTCATATGCAACCTGCCCTTTGAATACAATTCATTATTCCATGAAAATAATTCACCTGTACAAAGCCATCCGAGTAAGACAGGAAAGGAATTGATAAAACAACTTTCCCCTACCCACCAATTTTGTCTTAAGACTACTGAAGTTCAGGCTTTTTCAACGAAGTTTTAACAACTAAAGCAGTTAGCTACACACATGCACAGCATGAAACAAGCAAAAATCGAAGCCAAAGTACAAATTTATATTTGAAACATGCTTATCTGAATCTACATGTATATGGATGAATGTATGAAACACTAATTTTTGTATGTCATGGAACAGAAAATATTGAGATGAAAGAGAAAATGGAAGATCTAAGCTTAAACAGAGCTACAGAAAAGAGGGAGTAATTACTTTTCTAAATGCAATATTTTGTAAAGTAAAACCCAAATGCAATATTCTATTAACTCAAACCCCATGATGTAGGTACTCATTGGAATTAAGACGGTTCAAATGAGTATCAACGACATTGGGTTTGGATTTGTAATTACAAATTTATAATAGCTTTAATCCCTCTTATGTAATGCTCTGCTATAACTTTTCTGCTTCAATAACATATTTGTTTTGTCTTTTGTAACAGCTTTAAAATCTGACCAGCATATTGTTCCCATTTAGGAAAGAAATAATAATATAGGGATTTCAAATTAGACTAAGTCTAAAATTTTATCATAAGGCAAATTCGCAAAGGGAAGAAAATCTAGGACATGATGTTTCATGGATGTTTCATTTTCGAAGGAATAAAAATTCTTGGACATAATGTTTGATGAATGTTGTATGACTATAAACATAATCTTTTATGGGCTAATGCCGTGCATAATGTAGTGTCTATCATGTGGGTTATGATTAAATGTTTTGTCTATTCTCGCTAGAAAACAACTTACTGATCCTGAAGATCCCTAATGAATATACAGTTAGAGAAAAGGAGAACTGTAAACCCTTTCCCAAACGACAAAATTTTAGGGTGATCCACTTCAATAAATGACACAAATGACAAAATGGATGTTAATAAAGATAGGATTTGTGTAAAATATGGCATAGGAAATATTGAGACAAAAGGAGAAACTGCTGGTTATCAGCAGTTTCTTCTTTTGTTTCAATGTTTTCCCAAGCCCTTTCTATTAGGGACGTCAAAACCAGGTCTTGTTTGGGAAAGGGTTAATCATATTTGATTAGGTTATTAGGCTTTAAGCTTAAACATTATCAACATCAAATAAAAGGCAATTCTTTTATAATTTTCACTATACAATTTTTCTTGTTTAATCATGATTTTATTACGTCACTGTTAGATAGCAATGCTTAGTTCTTCAAAACAAGTCATTAAGTCAATATAAAGCTCCCAGTTAACAGACAAAACAGAATTCTATTATGATACCTGGCTTAAGCTGAACAGTTTCTGTCAAAAAGTAATGATAATGCACATAATGTAACATTGTAAATGAATTCTTCAGTTTACTCTTATCTAATTGAATTCAGAGGGGACATAAAATTACCTCAAGATGTATGTTATATTTTGACACATCAATATTATATACAAGAAATAAGTGTCTTCCTCACCCAAACAGCTAATTTCTGTTTCAAATTCAACAATGACAAGTGATGAAATAAAAGTCACTTTATGTACAATGTATCATAACACAGCATTTTTTCCTTATCTTTTGATGTTTTCCAAGGCCTTATTCAACAGAGATATCAAAATAAGGGCTTATTATGCAAAGGGCCAAACTTTCTGCTGAAACTGCCGGTACAATAATCTGAGATCAGCAGAGTTAAGACTCCAACAAAGTTGGAGAAAAGGATCATCATCAACTTACAGGTCCACTGGCCCCTAGGGAGTTTCTAAGTGGAGCAAGTTGTCCACCGCCAGACATGGGCCCTGATATCTTCATGGGTTCTAAAGTTGGCTGTTTATGTATGGCAGGGGTACCCAGGCTCTGTTCTGCTTTTAGTGGTCCTAGTTGCTGAAAAATGAAAAGAAAATAGCTACAGAAGGCATCTTTTACAGCAACAAATATCAATTTATTTGTTGAATGGTATTGATAAGTAACATGAAAAAATATATTACAATGTTAGATATTAATGATTTAAGGTTGTGATATCTTGTAGTTGTTCTAAATAACAAAATTATTCACAGTTTTTGCAGTTTTAGATTTTCCCAAATTCAGAGTTTTGTCGATAAAATTTTCTCAATTTTAGGTCAGGGGCTTTTTCCCAAAGTACATGGGAAAAGCCTTGTAAGATCAGCACTGTTATACTTCGACACAAGCAGTAATTTCACATAAATGATGTAGAGACAAAAATGAGTGCAGACTCTATGTTTATCATTTATTCTAATCAACACAAACCAGTTCTTTTTATACAAACCTTTTCAGGTCCCATTTTTTCCTTTTTCTTTTTACCATCTGCTTTTCCTGGTTTGCCCTTTTGTTTTGAAGCTTAAAATACAAAATTAAAACATAGTCTACACTATGTAGCAAATTAATCATTATATAAAGTTATAATAACAGTAGCAATAAAATAGTAGTTGAAACTCCAAGGCCAGTCAGGTTAAAGGTCATGAGTCAGAACATATTTTTGACAGAAAGTATCCATGTGTGAAATAAAAAGTCAATATCTTAATTCTTGTAAAGTTAATAATATAAAGGCTAGGTTAAATGTCTGTCTACAAAACCAATGCCGATGACACATTATAAAACTGAGAACACAATTACTGTGACTTTCATTACCATAACACAAAGTCCTGGCTTATTAACACATTGCCATAGATTGACACTTTTTGACACCTCACAAGATAAAGATTTTGGAAAACATTGTGAAAATGAAGAAATTGCTTGTGACAACCAATTTCTTCATTTTCCACAATGTTATCTACCAATAAATACCAAAAAAATCAAATTTCATTAACTTGAAATTGTCTTCTGCAACATCTTTCAAATTGGAACAGTCCAAAATTGTGCCTTCTGGTAGTGACTTCAGCCTCTACATACTTTGTGGTGCTTTCTTGAACTTCTCCCTCTCTTCCATCACCATTTTCTTGTAGAATTCATCGCAAGGATGATCCCAGATACTCTCACCAGTGGCAAAATTGAAGTAGTAAATGTCCTGATTTGGGTCTTGGCTGTAATCAAAAAGACAAAACTACAGATAAGTGGGGATGAAGACATTTTAATTTTGTTATTTCAATTTCAAACCCTATGTTGTGAATACTTATTGGAATTGTCTCGATGAGATGATTCATGGTCTCCAATGAGTATACACAACAAAAGGTTCGAAGAATAATAAAGGAAATATATCATTTTGAAAAGCCATTGACCCTTCTTATTTGTAGCTCTGAAAAATACATCAACAGGGCTAACAATAAGAAAGGAAAGTGGCTTTTAGTTTTTGAAATGCCAAATGTCTTTTAGTTTTCATAACACCCTGTGACCTGTGTTGTCAGGCAGCTACCTTTACAAGTGTATGCAGCTGAATCCACATCAATTTGACAGTTTTGACTACTTTGTTGCCTACTGTAGACTATAATTGCTAGATTCTAGTTGCAAAGAACAAAAAATAAGGCTAGTTATTAGTTAAAGTTGCATTCTGTTGGTCAAAAAAGCTCACATTTTCTCTTTTTGCCACAACATTTTCTAAACTAGTATTTTGTACATGAATCTTGTTTTTAGTAACATCCATTTTGTTGTCTATGCAGGGGTGTGGAAATATGGAATTTTTCCACTCGTCCTCGGACAAGTTAAACTCAAATTTCTACTTGTCCGAAATGCAAGGTTTACTTGTCCAGAAAAAAAACAACATCTAGACAGGAAAATAATATTTAAACTTTATTTTAACTCTTTTTTCAGTTAACATATAAAACTGAACGAACACAATTCAAACACGTGTTTACCTTTTAAAATTAAAATGTGTTTTGGTTGAAATGGATTTTTTCAGACGGATCGTGAGCAAAAATAAGATTAAAATTTCGTTTTTATCACATTTTGATCCCCTTGATATGCACTTGCCAACGGACAAGCTCACTTGAAAAAAAGCCCTTGCCCGTCCACCACAAAACCCAGGTCGGGCAAGTCGGGCATGTGAATTCCACACACCTGGTCTATGGCAGCTTTCAAAATGGTCAAAATGTTTGCTGTTTAGAAAATGGTTTTAAAAGTAGTAATACAATCAGAATGTAGAACTAACCATGGTTTCCAGTGCTCTGGGAGAGGTGCGTTGATACCTTCTCTCGCTATAAACATAAGATGGGGCTCTGTGTCTGGGTCTATTCCAATACACTGGGCATACTCGTAAATTTCTGTAACAAATAAATGGTTATTTTCATTCTAACCCTTTCCCAAACGACAAAATTTGATGGTGGTCAAATTTAAAAGATGCTGTAAAACATAAAAGTAATGTTGTTAAGGATATAATTCATGTATAATATAGCACAGAAAATATTGAGGCTAAAGGAGAAAATGCTGATAATCAGCATTTTCTTCTTTTGCCTCAATGTTTTCCCAAGCAAATACTACAATGGATGTCAAAACCAGGGCCCCGTATTACTAAACATCTTACGATCAAGTTTTTGTGTAAACTGTGTAACAAGACATCTGATTGCACAAGAAATCCGACTGAGCCAATCAGGGCTGTTGTTACAAGTAATTATGTAAAAATCAAACGTACGATTGTTAGTAATACGGGCCCCTGGTCTTGTTTGGGAAAGGGTTAAATGATTTTCAAGTTGATCCCACACTTATTCTCCGTTGGCAGCCAGCAAAGACAAAGATAAGTCTGCACATTATGTGCACTTTGAACTTTACCAACATGACCAGCTTGTTTGGTCAATACCACATCATTTATTATGAAAAAAGTTTACTTTTCATGTTTTGGTCTGACAGACAGATGGACAGCGGTAAAACAATATGCCCCCATATCTTTTCAATTTGAGTGCAAAATGTATATCATAACAAAAGCTACAACTTAAACCCTTTCCCAAACAAGAACTGGTTTCACATCCCCAATTAAAAAGGATTGGGAAAACATTGAAACAAAAGAAGACACTGCTGATAACCAGCAGTTTCTCCTTTTGTCTCAATATTTTCTATTCCATATTTTACGCAAATCCTACCTTTAATAACATCATTTTCGTCATTTGTAGCAGTTTTTGAAGTGGATCACCCTAATTTTTTTTTATGTTTGGGAAAGAGTTAAGCATTTGTGCGATCTAATACACTAATAAATTTGAATTACCATCCTCTGGAGGTTCATAGTTCTCATCATAATCCTCCTCGAGGATCAGCTGATCATTGATCATCATCTTGACAGGTTTTTGTTGGTATCAAATTATCGGTGGAAAAATAATCTGTTTTGTTGAAGGAGCTGCACTGTTGAATATCAATTAACTCTGTATTGATGTAGATTGGATCTTCATGTAACCAGTTACTTCATGTCTGTCATCCCTGAAGGACTACATCATTCCGTCACTGTCATTCTGAAAGAATAAGGAAAAAAAGATGTCTTTGGTTTGTTGACAATTTATCTAACAAATAAACCATTTTGTAGACTGTGGAATGCTAATGTCTTGGAGAATTCTCTTTGAGCCTGACAAAAATGGTGTCTAAGATCTGTAACTGTTACTCTATTTAAAGGGGGAATGGCACTTAAAATCATGCAAATTTTCCGAGAACTTCGTACAAAATAAATATGTATTATGAAAATATGGCCTTTTAATTGCATCTATGCCAAATCTTAGCTTTCTATCTTGTGTATTGACTAGGATGTCGACGGATTTAAAACCCCATATGTTCCATTATTGTAAATATTATCCTGGGACAACAAATCATGGGGTTTTAAATCCGTCGACATCTAAGCCAATACACAAGGTAGAAAGCTAAGATTTGGCATATATGCAATTTAAAGACCATATTTTAATATTATATATTTATTTTTTTGTACGAAGTTCTCGGAAAATTTGCAAGATGTTAAGTGTTATTCTGCCTTTAAATATTGCAGAACCCAATACTGGTCTTTACGCAAGGGTAGAGGGTCAGGCTTGCAGACCTTGTCCATGGCAGTTATGAAAATAAAAGATGAAAAATAAGCAAATAACTAGGCCAAGTCTAGTTGCAATAATGTAACCGAAACCTATTTGAATTTTGATCTGGATTTCTGTTGCAATTCCTTCCTATTTGTTGCAATGGAGCAGGTGCTGGAATGATTCATTCCAGCAAGTTTAGCATAGTCAAACTTCAAAATAAAGCTATGGAATGTAGTAAGAATGTTACCTGACAACAGGTTAACTATTTTTCTGTCAATCTAGCGTAGTTTTATGTTGAAATCACTTTCAAATAAAGTTCAATTCAATTTTGAAGCGGAGTACCCAGCCATTTTATTCTACTGAGACTTGAATTTTCCGTTGGAAGAAATAATTGATAACAATTCTTGTTGATACTTTTTAACTGAATTTGTGACATGGAATATCTTTTTATTCACATCTGATTAGGTAATGCTAGTATTCAAAAATTTATGCAAGAAAATGTGTTTTCCACTCTTCTGTTTTGCTCCACAAGAAGGAATAGGGTGGACTCGTAGCCACAAACCAATACCCATCATCAAGTTTGTGGCTACGATACAGTATCGCAGCTAGGCCAAGTCTAACCAAAAATAGGGTGGTCACACTTTTCCCCAAAAGTATTCCAGTCCCTACAAAATATATACCAGCTTACAGGAAATATTGAGAGAAACATTAAACTGGTTGAATTGTGAAAATCGGACATTGCGTTATGGAATAATGCTTATTCAGATTTTTACAAAGGGGAGATAATTCTGCCGAATTAGGTTATTGTTTATTTTTCAAAGAACTTCAACAAATTATATATCATTTTCAAGGTCTGAATGAGAGGAACCCAAAACTGCTTACGTTTTAAAATCGGACATTCAATAAAATAGTTACACCCCTTTGAAGTTTTACAAAGGATGAAATTATTCTACCAAACAATTTAGTTCTTCAATTTCTACCCAACAACAATTATAATTATAAATATTTGTTACATTATTTCAACCCTTCCCCGAACAAGACATGATTTTCACGATCATATATGAAAAGGTTTTGGAAAACATTGAGACAAAAGAAGAACATGCCGAAAACCAACATTTTCTCCCTTTGCGTAAATATTTTCTGCGCTTCGTTGTGCGCATATCATTTCCGTGTCATTGCCTCCGATAAAAACAAGATTTTACGACATATAAAATAGAAATTTAAAAAAAAATAATTCAAACTTTCAAGTGATCGATTATTAACATTATATCTCTGGTTCGTGAAGAAATAGGCTTTCAAAACATTGACCCAAAAGAGGACCATACATTTGAACACGTCCATTTGGCAACCTCTAAATTCAATCTAATTTTTTGCTGCCTCACCCTTTCCCGAACAAGACCTGGTTAGACCTTGTTTTGACGTCCTGAACGGATTTTATTGAAGGTGAAAAGATTGCGGCGAAAGAATCTTATTTTCTTTCACACTCATTCTTTCGCCTGTCACAGCTTTCGAGTTGGATGACCATAAAGTTTTACTGTTTGGGAAAGGGTTAAATGGATGTTTAGGAAGCCCATGAGAAACGCCGATTTTGTAAATCCCTTTGGACTGAGCACGAAGTGCTCAAGATGGGCTATTGTGGTCACTCACCGTCCGTCCGTCTGTTCGCCCATAATTCCTTGAAACACCTCCTACTCCTTAACCATTGGGCCGATTTTGACAAAACTTTACAGGAATGTTCCTTGGATGACCATATTCAAAGAATGTTCGCGATTTTTTGATTCATCAAAAAATATGGGCATGGCAGGGCAAGGCTTATCGAATTTTGAGAAATCATGATATCATTCTTTACAAATCAACCATTCGGCCAATTTCAACCAAACTTTGCAAGAATGTTCTTTGAGTCACTGTCGTCAACATTTATGAATAAATTTAGGATGAATGGAGTTTAGACAGAAATTATCGACAAATCACGGGGAATTAAAGCCTTTGCGCTTGAATGCGCTAAGCTAAAAGCACAAGATGTTTTATTATTTGAATAGATAGGATGTTGAAGAACATATATAGGCTTTTCTAGGCTTTTCTGCCGCATAGTTCTTGCCATTTGAAGCCGAGTAAAATGACCTATTTCAAACACCAAATCATCGACTCATAATTCATCGGTTCATCGTATTAACATACACGGATGAATAGATCTATTTTCCCTCTTTAATTTGATATAAGATTTATGAAAATCCGTTAAGAAATGGCAGTGCCAAAGCAATTTTATCACATATACCCACGCATCCTTTTACGGTAACGACCGAGTTCAAACAAAGAAACGCAGAGTTGACCCACTTTTTCAAATAGAGATTTAACACGAAAAGAACGTGTATAAGGTACAAATATTTTATCATAATAAAATATAACTATTTAGCTTTAAATTTTTACACACTTTTTGCCAATTTAATGTGTTATTTAGGCTGAAATGCCGTTTGTACATTACTCGTTTTTACATAGAATCAGATAGAGGCAGTATTTTTAAAACGAGACTGTGACCACACTACCAAAAAGATATATATTGAGCTCTACCAAGTTAAATGAAATGGCTTTACAGGTAAACGTGTTGTATTGAAGATATACAGCTATTGTCTCTTCGTTAAGATTTGAAAGATACATTTAAATGCACGTTTGCAAGATTGTGTTGTTTTGTTTGGACTAATCCGAATCATATCTGATCAAAAATCGCTTTTTGACATTCGGATAACGCTCATTTTGATCAGAACTAGGTCCTATTCAAAAACCGGAGAAAAGTTATGTCAGCATTTCATCGTCCGATTGTTTAATTATCTTAAACGCTATCCCCAAAAAGCCTTATGATACCGATCAATGTACTATTTATTGGCGTGTATGATAAAAAATTCAAGACCAAAAAGTATTTCAAAAAGGTTTATAGGCAATGTTTTGCAACAACCCTCACCTGAACTGCTTTTGTTTACAATGACCCACCATTTAAAACCACATGACTAACGCGAGATCTCGCTCTCGGAATGCGGGTTTCCCTAAACTATGACGTAACGGTCTAAATATAAGAATTTTCGAAAATAAGAATTCAGAATAATTTTTTTTTTCATGTTGAGGACCCTTTCTGGCTTAATATAAAAACAACGAGTTAGAAAAAAATGATTTTATGAAAAAATAAATAAAATATGTCAGAAGCGTTCCGTGTAGTATTCGCACCAATAATGTTTGCTACTATGTTGGGTCTCTTATCATGGAGGACGAGATAAACCAAATTCTGCATGAAAGGAAATACCTTTTCCAACTGCGAGCGGAACAGGTCGAGATAATTAACAATGTTTTACATGGAAGGGACACTTTAGCAGTTTTGCCAACTGGATTTGGCAAAAGTATGGGTTACGTCGATCACGTGACTCGAGAGAAATTCGTAAACAAAGGCGGTCACGTGACAGTAAAGGATTTCCTAACTTCCGGTTTATTTTCTAACGAGATCTGGTCACGTGATTTACCAAAAAAATGGCCGCGAGTCGAAGCGACAATCGGGGGTTGTCGAGATACAAAAGCTAATACTCTTTTAGCAGGCCGATTTGAATTGAAATTTTAGGTCAGGTATGACAAAAAATGATTGATTGATCTATACCCTATAGAATTTTACCGAGTGTTGGATATAATACACATAAACAGACGATGAAATGCCGCCTAACTTTAGGCGCTGTTTTCTTGCCTTTTCAAATAGGACCTAGTTCTGATCAAAATGAGCGTTATCCGAATGTCAAAAAGCGATTTTTGATCAGATATGATTCGGATTATGTTTGGACATGTTCCTGAAGGCAAAAATCATTGATAGAACTTCATTGCAATACAAATCACGACAATGAACTCAGAAAAAAGCTAGGATTACTCTTTATGTATGTCTCTGTCACCTTGATTTCTGTGAAATTATCACGATCCTTGACCAGGAAGCAAATTCAATCGATTTTTGTTTCGCAGCAACTGTCAACAAAAATCCGCCATTTTGGAATTTCATGTCAAATAACTAGCGAAAAGGAAAGAAAGGATTTTTTCAGAATTCCAAGATTAAAGCCTATATCCCAAAATTCTCTTTCAATTTCTCGACTTATCTAATTCTTTAGCTTGCTATCAAAGTCAAAACCCCGATTCTAGTTAATCAATCTAAAATGATTAAAATCGATAAGACAAAAAATATCCAAATTATATAGGAAATCAACCATCAATCATCATCATCATCATAATCATCATCATCATCATCATCATCATCATCATCATCATCATCATCATCATCATCATCATCATCATCATCATCATCATCATCATCATCATCATCATCATCATCATCATCATCATCATCATCATCATCATCATCGATCTACCGCAACTTTCATAGTAGGCCTAAACATAATTTATGATGAGAATTTCACCGTAGGCCTAATGATCGAGATTCACGTGACGTCGTAATTTTTTTGTGCGACGTGACGGTCACGTCGTAAACATTCGATAACCTACGTTTTCGGACCTATTCTGGCGACGTCGTAAACGTTCGGCCGGTGGAACGTTCCACCTCCGAATGCTAACGACGTCGTCCGAATACATTCCGACGTCGCGTTAATCTAATTGTGGTCTGGATGGATTACTTAAACCCGGACGTCACGAGATCGAGCCCTATTCGGATTCTGCGTAGACCTATTTGTTTAGGCAAAACATATTTCTCCAACCCTCAGTCAATGAATGATCGAATGGGTAGAAGTGGGGCTCACCTACTTTTATTTATTGGAATAGGCTAGTCTGGCCCTAATCCGAGTCTTCTCTGATGTAAATACGCTCTTTGATATTTTGATTTTTCGCTATTTAAAATAGCGAAATATCAAAATATCAAAGAGCGTATTTACATCAGAGAAGACTCGGATTAGTCTGGCCCAGACCCTAGTATTAGGTTATAGTATAAACGAGCGGACCCTTTTTAAATGACATCATAGTCTAATATACTGTTCAGCAATGAAAACCTTGAACTTGGATTATAGAGGCAAGCTTTTAGGAGAATGAAAACCCCTGCTCAAATACAGCAAACAGAAACGACTAGGGCTAGTCTAGGAATAGGCCTACATTACATGTAAATAATTTTATCATAATCAGAAGCTTTGATTAGGTTTCCAATTTCTCGTGACCAGTTTTCCTTTCATAGGCCTACTTTCACGCCCCTATATTCATTGCGCAGTTAGTTGAGTTACTAACATTCAAAGGACTAACGTAGGCCTGTTGCATTTTGCATGCAGGTTATAAGAATATCTACCAGAAAAGAAGAAATATTATTAAAAATAAATGAAAAAAAAATGAAATATCACTAAGAATCTTGTTGTTCTATCGGTGTGCTTTCCTTACATAATCCCATTCAAAGCATCACTTCTCAGAAATAAACACGACAACGCCCACTTTTCACGATTTGTGCTTAGATGTGGATAGGCTATATATTATATCAAATAGGTGTTACTGTTATTCAAAGGAAACATCATTTATTAAATAATCCCCTTAAGGTAGCCCAACCCTAATGAGATTTACGCGACATCGGAATTGTTATGGCGACGTCGTGATTTTTCGGCGGTGGAAAGTTCCACCGCCGAATGTTTACGACGTCGCCCGAATAGGTTCGTAATGAATGTCAATGACGTCACACGAAAGACTACGACATCGCATGAATCTCATTGGGTGGAACTACCTTCCAGGAACAAGATTATAAAGGCAATGACAGAGATGTAGGCCTACATTCAATTTGATTCAATCGACATTGGGCATGCCAAACTCCACACTGCGACAATGCCTTACATTCCCAATTCAGTGGAGATAACTGCGAAGGAGATTGTGGGCATGTATCCTTACTTTAGACGAGAAGTTTTTCCGATTCTAATTTTAAGGGGGGGGGGGGGGGCGTGGGTCAAAACCAGCTGGTTTTGGGAAAATGGAAAATTTTAATCGCCTGACCCACAATCACATAAATTGCAAAGAAATGAATGAAGCCGTTTTATCAGATAAAATGTGAAAGCATGTTTACCTTTGATTAAGATATCTACTTTAATTGAAGCTGTTTTATTGAATCGCTAGCCAAGGTACAAACAAATGGGACATTGTCGTGTTAAAATGTTCCACGGGTAGGTCCTCTTAAACATTAACCCATTACTGCACAATGACGCCTTTTGACTCCCTCAAAAGAAAAGGCTTGGGAAAACATTGTGTAAAATGAAGAAATTGCTTGTGACAAGCAATTTCTTCATTTTTCACAATGTTTTCTAAACTAGACTGGAAAGATTTTTGAAATTTCATCGATTTGAAATTGTCCTCTGTAATGTCTTTCAAATTGGAACAGTCCAAAATTTTGTTGCTTAATAACGGGTTGAAAAAGAGGACCTGTAAAATTAAAAGTCAACGTACATGTATTCCAGCCACCATGCTATCAAATACGTCGTGCAATTTCGACTTCAAAGTTTTCTGTGACAACAGGAATTGGCGAGTATAACTATCCGGATTTTTTTTTTAAAAAGAATAGAAACAGATCCAGATAACCTCGTTAACCTCCGTTGCCACAGATGACGCCGAAGTTGCACGAACTGGTTGGTATCTAATGATGGGTTAAATGCCTTAATAACCATTTCCCAAACAAGACCTGGTTTTGACGCACCTAATAGAAAAGGCTTGGGAAAACATTGAAACAAAAGAAGAAACTGCTGATAACCAGCAGTTTCTCCTTTTGTTTCAATATTTTCTATGCTATGATGTACACCAATCCTCTTTTTATTGACTTTAAAATTGTCGTCTGCAACACCTTTCAAATCGGAATAGTCCAAAATTTTGTCGTTTGGTAGTGGGTTAAAATATTGGAGGGACCAGAGCTAGATAATACATCATTCATCCTGATCCCGACTGTGTGTATGCAGAGATCATTTTGGGGTAAGATTTATGCAAATTATCTCATTTATTGATAATTCTGCTAGAAATTAAATGGATAAATAAGAGAAAAATATATTTTTGACAAAGGATTGGGTAAAGTTTGCCATTGGAAATACGGTATTTCTCATAGGTTTCAGCTAAATGAGAATATTCTTAAATGCAATTCTGAGCCAGAATTACCTAGATGTATAATATAAAATGATTTATGTTGGTCTGAAATTCCACGGGGACACCTTTTCGAGATGACGGCTCTTCGCAATGCTTAAAAGGTGAAAGAAAAATGAATGGCGGGTAGTTAATCACTGATAAAATGACCATAGCTAACAAGCAAACATCTTTCCTATGAAGCTAGTTTTAGTAGCAAAATGCTGTACTTGGTGTAAAATGGACCTTATTCATAACATCATAGTCATTATTCCATTGAATCGTAATCAATTGTGGGAGAAATATTGTAATAATTAAGCGCGTGGAAGAAATATTGTAATTATAAAGTTTCTGGAATTTAAATGGACTTCAAGTGGATGAATTGTACATTTTTTGTGTTTTAATATACAACATGGATTGTTTTTGCAACACGATACAGTTTACTAAAGTCCAAAATGGCCATTAAAACATTTTAATAGGTAAGTTGAGAAATCGATGTCTATTTTTTGTTTATCGAAAATAACTTTTTATGGGTGATTCATTAGAATATTTATATGCAGGGGGTCATTTTGTTTCGCATCATTCGAGAGCGTCATTCGCGTCATTCGAGAGCGAAATGATTCACCTTTTTTCAAACAACACGTTTGGAAACTTGGGAAACATTAACCCTTCCCATGCTGGTCACGTCAATTTCCGTTTGTGACAAAAGTTATGGCAGGCAGAATAGACTTTTAAGATCAGCCTGCACAGACGTGCAGTCTGATATTAGCCTATACTGTCTGCTTGCTACTCCATTATTGTAGCAAAAACTTTAGTTAATCGTATTAAAATGCCTCTAAAATTGGGAATTTGTCTAAATTATATTTAAAATCAGCAGATCAAGGTCTTAAGACATAAGAAATAACTTTGAGAACCAGCATTCTCATTCCTGAAGGTCCTCGCAATAGAAATTTGTCAGATGTACATTGTATATCGGTATATAGAATCATCCGAGAGGAAAAAACACAAACAAACAAAAGCAAACAAAACAACAACAACAACAACAACAACAACAACAACAACAACACAATAACATTTTCTCAAACAAGCATATTTGTAGACTTGCCAAAATTGAAAGGAGTTAAAAAGACCAAAATAAATGTGAGCAGAAACTTTATTTAAATACCGATTTATCGAGGTTAAACTTCGAGAAGAAAGAGAGAAACGATTCTCAAACTTTTCCTATTTGAAAAAAAAGTCGGAAAGTCTTGGGGCAAAGATACATTTAGCCCTTTCCCAAACAAGCTCTGATTTTGACAACCCAAAATAAAGAAAAACGATTGGATTTTAAGTATTGAAACAAAAGATGAAAATGCTGATAACCAGCATTTTCTCATCATGACTCAATACTTTTTTTGCTACAATGTACATAAAGACATTCTTTATATTATGATATTTGTGTCTATTTAATCATCCTTCCAATTAAAAAAATTTTGATGTTTGGGAAAGGGTAGAATTAGATTTATTCCAAATGTCCAATATTCTTTCCGAGTCATACTTTTTTTTAATTTCAAAAGTTAGGCGAATGTCACATGATTTATCTTATTCTCCTACCGTTATAAACTTGTAGACTCAATATTTATAACATGATTTTCGTTTTAAAATGATTTTTTGCTGATCCGACCCTTTCCCTTTCAGCTTAGATCAGTATAATACATTTGGATTCATGAAAATAGAGGAATTTATTATTTTTTCGCCAAGTCGAAGAGTGCGATTTGTGCGATTGAAAAAAAGAGAATAATTTCAATTTTATATTTTCACCTTGCTGTACAGAAACTATGGATAAATGACTAACTGTTGAAAACCAGCATTTTCTTCTTTTAAAATGTTTTTTTTTCCATTACAGAGAAAAACTAGCCACTTTTTGAAAAGGAAAAGTGAAAGAGATTAATTGACCGCTTGAAAATATGAGTGGTTTTAGTCTGCACGTACGATCTTATCTGAAGTTATTTGACGACAAAAGTTTAGACTTAACCGTTTCGAAACACACTAGCTGTAGACTGCATGATGGACGTTGACAAAGATTTCTTTGCGCACAATACAGACATGGCCATAGACCAGAAATATTTGTCAGACATTCGGTCTGACAGTACCGAGAATAAGAATTTGTCAGACCGAATAAGAATTTGTCAGACCGAACACTCATTCACTATCTTGAGATCAATAGGAGTGTCAGACAGTCGGACTGACAGTAGCAAAAAATAAGTAAATAAATAAATAAATAAATAAATAAAAAAAAAGAAAAAAAACCATCAGACCAAGGTAAATTTCATCAGATATGTCTGATTGTCTGTCGGTTTTGCCATATCTGGCAAAAGCGCAAACAATATTAAGCAAAATGAGAAAAAGTTGGATATCGAGGTTTTCTTCATAATAATTATATGTCCTATTGTATTCTCTTGCCTCTTTTATTGGGGACGTCAGAACTAGGTTGGATATTGGGAAATGGTTATTGTTGTATTTGCGACAACATGTGCCCAAATACAATATGAAAGGAGTATTTGCAAATTTCTAGCACTTATTGATAAAAAATTCTCCTTTTGTATCATTATTTTTAGTGTTACATTGCACTCACATTATTATATGAGGGCAAGTTTAAAAAAATGTGACCATTCTCTTTTTACATGCCACGGCTCTTACAGAGAAACATATTCAACCCAATCAAAGCTTAAAGCTACTATTTCCCAGATTTGGACCCAAAAATTGTCAAATACAAACGAAATGTACACTTTTTAAGCTTTATATGACCTGATTAAATGATTACGAGAAACTATTGAAGCAACGACTCATTTTTTCGCAATTTGATACCAAATTCATGAAGCGATGTCGAAAGTAGGTCAAAACAGTAGGACATGCGACTTTCTTAAATGACGTCACAACATACATGATGACGTCATATTGAAATTTAAGTATGAATCTCGTTTGAATCATGGTCCGCGCTGTATGCGCATGCGCAACAATTTGAAAATAATTCTAACCCCATCAGTGATGGGGTTGAATTTAGGCTTGGATTCTCCCTAAATTCAGCTATCTGTCTTGTAATTTCGGCTCATTCTCTGTCTGAATCGCATATTATTAACCATCCCGAGGTGGTCAACACAAAAGTTTTGCATATTTTTTCAAAAAAAATCATTTTTTGCAATTAGACCATCTGTTACCGTCGCCCTTTAAAAGATGTGATATTGTCTCTATATACTGGGTGCCAAGTTTAAAAAAAAATCGCTTCACAAATAAAAAAGATACGTCATTAAAACATGTCAAAAATGTCAGGAGTGAAACGTTTTTGTGTGACACTTAACACTTATACCAAATTTCTAAGCTATGGTAAATAAAAGACAGTGACAGGATACTACAATAAGCACTTGTAATTCATAAAACAACATGTGCATCATCATCTTAAAATTACCTTTTCATCTTATCTTCACTGGTTTAGGATGTGGAGCCTGTTTTATACAATACCCCTCTGAATTTTATGTCAGGAGTGAAACACTTTTTTATTTCAAAATGTGTTCTCATTTTTGTCTATTCAGCCAGAAATCTACCACTCAAATTTTTTTAGAAAGCCATCAACCTTGTGGACATTCTGCACTCTACTATTTAGTGATTCGTGTGTTACAATTTCTCATATTGTGCAATATATATGCTGTCAGGAGTGAAACGCTTTTTTGGTGTCATTTTGCAAGATTGTGCACACAATTTTAGCTAAAAGGTAGTGAACATGAATTTAAAATATACTTTGGGCACTGCTTAACCATTTAGAATAGTTTTTAGCCACCCTAATTAAGAAATCTGGATGATATTCTGTAAAATTAGCTGTTATTCCTAACATTTAAATGTCACACTTTGGTCACATGTTTTTTAAACCTGCCCATGATAGATCTACATTATACAATTCGTGCACATTGTAAAACGGGTGCGTCGGATCCAGGATTGCGAGGGGGTTTGATCATATAAACAAAGGGTTCGATTTCGTAATTACACAATTTTGACTGAATATCTTTTTTTTAAATATATATTTGAAAATGAAATAATCGAGCCAAAGACGGGATTCATTTGAATCCCCGAACACCCTCTGGATCCGCCATTACGCGGTAAATCTCAAAACAAACGGAGAAAATGCATTTTTTTATATCAAAATTTATCATTTAGAAAAGAAAGAAAAATAAACAGATAACAATTGGAAATGAAAAATGGAAATGAAAACAAAGAACAAATAGAAAAGATACACAAAAAATAAAAAGCTTTAACCCTTTCCCGAACATATTCCGTTCCCAAGTACTAGTAACAAATTATAAACAAGTCAATTTTGGAAGTTTCATTTTGAATATGTAATATTTTGGCAAAATGATAAATTACTGGTCCTATTAAGAATAACGAATCCTAATGCCATTTCCATCAAAACTGTAGCTTTTTTCATGGGGGGGGGGGGGGGGGGGGAATAACACATTCCCCAAGAACACCTGGATTTGACGTAGGCCTATCTTTGATGATCCCAAGGTTTGGGATATATCGAAACAAATGAAAAAAAAAAAAATGCTAAAACAACGTTTTGCCTTAACATTTTCTTTTCTAGATCTATAATGCACAAAAGTCATATTTCAGTTAACATCGATTTTTTTCATCTACATGTACCATAAATTACTACCCGGAAAAGTCTTCAATTTTGTTATTAGTGAGAGGATTAACCCATTACCACACAACGACTCTTTTTGACTCCCTACTAGATGATGGCGTCACAAGCAATTTCTTCATTTCCCACTTTGTTTTCTACCACAAAAGTAATGAAATTTCAAAATTTCATCACACTCAAATTGTCTTCTACAACATCTTTGACTTTGGATGAGTCTAAATTTTAGCCATTTTGGTTATGGATTAAGGAGGGATCGATATTCGTTTCTTATAGGCAATAAGTTACGTGTTTACATTATCGTCTAAATTCGGTCCATTTGAAATAAACATTGTTGAAATTTCACCCTGACATCAACATACAAATAAAGACGACAGATAAGAAAATTTACATTGAAATTGTACCTGACTTTCTAATTTTGAGCATTGGAGTGCTTAACCAAACTTGTAACCCCTTATCCCACCCATTTACGTTGCTTTTGGACAAAGTCTTGTATATATCATATTTGTTAAGATATCTTTATATCTACGTACATTTACTATTATATCGACTTGAAAGATTCTGTCGCAATTTATAATTATGTATGATCGTAGGCTTGAAAAAAGGAACAAAAAATGAAGAAAAAACACCACCACTACCACCACCTGAGCGCAAACAAATATTTTGACGCTTCTCATTTTTTCGAGTTATAGAAAAATAATTCATGATAAATGATAAATAACTTAAAGGGACGTTTCATTCTCAATTCAATTTTTTAAAGTATCTCTTGATGCTAAGATTGATTATTCTAACGAGTATTAATGCTATAAGTGTTTTGAAGTTGTTGCTAATAAGCGAGGAACACGCATTTAAAGTTGGGACATAATCGACAAATTCCATATAAATCCGAACTGTTGTCCACAACAATCTGTTAAATATTAACACAAAAACATATATTTCTCGTAAACGGCGCAATATTTTGGCTTGAAATTTTCAGATTTTTCATAAGGAAATATGTTCTTTCAGATAAAAATAAAGGTAAAATTTATTTTAAAAAATTCTGAAATGTCACTTTAAATTCTGAAGAGTAACATTTTCTTCCTACAATCTGTTGAAGATAATCCCACTTTCATCATTTACGTAATGTAATAATTTGGTACAAGCTTATTGCATGGTAATTACCAGTTTCCTTTTTTCACAATGCACCCCTAGCTATTAAGTAAAAAAAAAAAAAAAAAAAAAAAAAAAAAAAACAGATGATTTTGCGTCGTCTGAAATTCTTTGAATTTGGAAAAGTCTAAAATATTGTTTTCCAGATATAACAGGTCTATATATCAAGGGTTAGTCCTAATGTTAATCCGATAGATAACGCAATCATATAAATATGTGAAACAAGGATGTTAACTCAAGAAATATATTAAAATATCTGAAGGAATTATTAAAAACGCGCAATCATTTTCCCCAAAAGAACTGGAATAGTGCGAGGTGGAAGAACGTGTTAAAATCTGATTTTTTTCCTCAAATTTTTAAGCCATTTATACAATTCATAGAAAAAGAATTAATTATCATTTGTGCGCTTTTTTGACTCTTAGTTTATTTTTTCAGTTTTCGAAGAAGTAATACGTAATTTATTATTTAGATCTCATTCAGTTTTTCCAAACTTGAAACTTGAAATTAAATATTTTCAAATAAAAAACATTAACATGTTTGAAAGCATTATAAAAACTTAACAAAAACGATTTCAAATTCTGTTGAAAAACAGCATTGTATCTAGTATTTTGTAACATAATAAAGTGCACAATATATCGAAACTAGGATGGCAAGAGATGAAAAGGGAAGGCGACTGACTTATTATCAAAAGTAAGTTACAGTTAGCACATATTATCTCAACTTTGGATAAATCGAATAATAATAATTATTATAATGCTCACGATTATTTTCACATAAATTTTACTTTTATTCTATCTGAGAGAGCATGTTTTCTTATGAAAACTCTGAAAATTTCAAGCCAAAAAAAGGATCAAAACTATGTTCAATACCAGAATGGTAGCTTTCATGCATAGACCGAGCAAAATACTCGGCTTTATGCCGGATATATACAGAATTCTGGGTAAATACGGGTTAACAGATATTCTGAACCAATATCTATTAACTACTCACTTTCCAAACAAATACGCTTGGAAGAAAATGGTCAAGCAATCAACAGAAAGAGTCGTCAAAATTCAACTTTTCTCGTCGCTAGATAAAGTTGAAAATACCATTTCATTTAGTAAGATGCAGACTGATTTTAGTATATGTAATATATGGTACTTTACAAAGTTGTATAGAGATTACCTTAAATACGGATATACAGTCATGCACGCTGTAGGTAGATTCTTCTCTAGAAAGTATGATCTGATTTGTCCATTGTGCGGAACCAATACCGAATGCATCATAACGCACTTGGTATTCTTCTGCAGAATCAACGAATCTTCACGTGAAATCCTATGGAGAAAGCTTTTTGTTATTCTCGGAGAGAAGAGTTACAATTTTCTTGTAACCCTTTCCCCCGAGGATCAATTTCTACAGCTAATCTCGGGTTGTTCATCAATGCATATGAACGAGCATGAAAGAGTGGACTGTTTCAAAGTTATCCTGCGATGCGTACATGAACTGACTAGAAGCATGTCAAACTTTATATGATACTCATCTGTGTTAGATATTTATACTACAATCGTATATTTCAGATAATTCAAGATAAAGTTTGTTTCTGAACAATGGTCTGTTGGAGCAAATGAGTAAACACATTAAAGTTCAATCTCAAATACGCTTCTAAAACAGTCATACCGACGGCCAACTGTCCTTTGATTTCGATTGACCATTTCCCGACAGTTTATTGATAGAGACAGGATCTGTGCTAATTATGGAACAGAGAATGTTTGGAGGAAGGGAGAGGGTGCGGATTATCAACATTTTCTTCTTTTACCTAAATGTTTTCCCAAGCCTTTCCCATGGGAAGCGTCAGAACCCAGTCTTGTTCGGGAAGGGGTTGACAAAGGATAGTTACTGACCGTCGTCTATGATGAGATTATAACAATACATTATTATACATACATCGATCCATGGATCTATTCCATGATGGATCCATCGACCGCTATTTGTTTTATGCCAAGATAAAATTCCTTGATTTTCGTTTCGCTAAGGAAATTCCACAATCCATAATCCATTCATTCATTCATTCATTCATTCATTCATTCATTCATTCATTCATTCATTCATTCATACATTCATTCATTCATTCATTCATTCATACATTCATTCATTCATTCATTCATTCATTCATTCATTCTTTTCATTCATGCATTCATCCATCCATCCATTCATTCATTCATTCATTCATTCATTCATTCATTCATTCATTCATGCATTCATTCATTCATTCATTCATTCATTCATTCATTCATTCATCCATTCATTCATTCATTCATTTACCTACCCATTTATCATACGCTCATGCTCCAACCCACCCATCAATTATAACGATGTACTTATAAATGTAAGTAATTCAAATACAGTTAGACATTTTATATGTAATCATTTGTTCCATGTTTCATTATATATGATATTATGTATGTTCTAGGTTAACTCATGTTTTGTAAACGAATTCTCTCCATTATGGAGGTAATAAAGATTATCTACGAGAAATATATATTTTTGTGCCAAAATTGAACAAATTGTTGTGGACAACAGTTCAGATTTATATAGAATTTGTCATTTCTGTCTCAACTTTAAAGCTGTATTTCTCGCTTATAAATAACAACTCCAAAAAACTGTTAGCATTTCTACGCATTAGAATGATTAATCTTTGCATCAAGACATACTTTTAAAAAATGATATAAATGTGAAATGTCACTTTAAAGTGAATATCTGGTCCCGTCCTTTTCAGTGGAAATCAAAAGATATTTTGAAATTAACGTATCCATTGAAATATAGAGATCTAGAAAAAAAAGAGAGAAAAAAAAAAAAAAAAAAAAAAAAAAAAAAAACACGAGAGAGTTTTCTTTTCCGTTTAAACTCTCTTTTAAGACGCGATTTCGGATAAACAATAGTATTTCGTAGGTGTTGTTATAAAATCTCGTATAGATATAATCGATTCACTATTAAACGAGAATAATTTCAGTTGAACTGCTTTATCAAAACAACTGAAATTATTCTCGTTTAATAGTGAATCTATTATAGACGGCGAGATTTGACCCGGCAGAGCAGACCAAGCGAAAAGGTCAACCGACTTATCGTCCAGGGGTGATAGGTATGCCGGAACCCCTCGTGATTTGCCGAACAATTCGCATGCTTCGCTATTTACAGCTAATAATCATATTATTCAACGACTTAACAGTATTTTCACATGCATACAATTTTGTCGTGTCATGGTAATTGGTAAACTGAATATATGCAAAAAATGCCGATCCTGGTGTCAGCCTATACCATCTGTACGGTATGACCAGGATGTGAACTGCATTTAGATATTTTCATTTTTTGAAGATTACGCCTATTTTAATGATTAGCTTTACTGAACTTTCGATCCAAATGGACCACGGTAGTTTAACATTTTTATCAGACTAGATTACACGCTATGGGAGCCTGACCAGCGGCACCTATTTTTTCGAGCAAAAATGGCGGACATAACAAATCTGCAAGAAATAGATACTGCAAACAAAGGAAGATTTGTCACATTTATACTCAATTTTGCACGTTCATACTCATTAATATTTGAGTACATATATTGCTTTACCACTTTTGACTCTTAAATGAACTTATTAATCTTTAGATTATCTAAAATTGTGCCGACAATCTTCACGATGTGCTGTGCTCATCATTTTAAGCGAGAAATGCTTTAATGAATCAATCAAAAATCACACTTTACTGTTTCTACTGGTTTTATTTTCGTGTGTGGACATAGATTTCTGTATGACAGAACCTTTGTGTAACTCTGAGTCGTGAGAGATGTGTAATATTAGAAAAAAACGAAAAAACGAAACTACTGTACGAGAAAAACTGAACTTTTTTTCCGAGCAATGTCACAATCCACTGTATGAGTATTTCGTTCATTGTTTACACGATTTTAGTTTGGAAATTCCAGTTTTTTCTGAACGCGTTAATCGAGCAATTGAAAACTTAGAGACGTATCCTAGTGGTCAACATTTTCAGTTAATCAACTGCATGAAGGATTAAATCTCTTTAAGCAGAGTCAATCTAAATGCGCATTTAAATTATTTTAACCCTTTTCCAAAGCGTAAATTTCAATTCAAAAGTAGCTGTTTACCACAGAATTGATGTTGAAAAAATATTGGATTAGTGTAAAATAAAGCATTGAAATTATTGATGCAAAAGGAGGAAATGCTGGTTATAAATATTTCCTCTTTTGCCCCAATGTGTGCTCAAGCCTTTTTGTTAGGAACGTGAAAACCAGGTCGTGTTTGGGAAAGGGTTTATATAGTTTTTGGAACTTGTTCATGCAAATTAAGCTATCTCGAGTCAAAGGAATTACAGCACTGTCTTGATGATGAAATAAATGAACAAATAAACTAAATAGTTAATATAGAACCTACTCATTAAAGCATATGATTCACGAAATCGACACTAAATATTGATTTAAAAATGAAACATGTCTGTGAAATAGTATTCAATGTATATTTTCTCCTAACACCACTCATGTTCTGTCTGCCTTAGTACTGTCTCTTGTTTTTCTTGCACACACTCTCTCATTGGCTGGTTATGACCGCGGTTATCACAAAAATGGCATCGCGTTGCACTTCCAAATTTGATGTCCCGGTTTCGATCCTAGGGCGCGGCATATATCCTCTATGACATCTGGTACTTGTTTCATCAAAACATTGAAGACGTATTTCTGACTTACTGATGTCTTACGAAACAACAATCAAATTACCTAGGACTTGATGGAAGGGGCGATACCTATAGCGCAGTCAGGTGCTCCAGTCGCAGCGATATCACAATGTAGTTTAAATAAGCATTAAGGGGGAATGCTCCAGTTTCCTAAATTTTTCCAAATAAAAGAATTCATTTATTTTTTGTATGCTGAAACTATATGTAATTACCAATTCAAAAATGACATAAAAATGGATGGTCAGCGATATTGTTTGAATTTTATAGGCATTCGTATAACATACCCCTATAGCGAAAATATGCATAATTTCTTGCACCTACCCAAGGTCACTAAAATGCTTATAAATGCTCTATAATCATCGTTTAGTCCCGAAAACGGATTTAAAGTAACGTCTTACATTTAATAAGAACAGAAAACCCAAAATATGTGCTATTATAAACGCACAAATGTGTAAAACAGCATGCTCCCGTGTTCAGTTCGATCAACGAAGCTGAAGTGTTTTATGTCAAAATTTACATATTTTGGAAATATTTCAAGTTCTACATCATGGACTTTGATAAAACTCCATCATTGTATTGAACAACGTGTCCTGGTAATAATTCAAAAAGAAAGTGTATAGGTCAGTACACTTTTAGTGCATTACAGCAATTTTTATCAGCTACACACGAATAAAATGACGTAAAACAGTGGTAACTGTGTATACACTTACAACTGTCTTGCTCTAAATACCCGATTTCCATCTTGACGAAATCAGTTTCGCATAATAAATACGCTTTTACCATCGAAAATGGTAAATTCTAATCACGTGTTATATTATTGAAAATATGGTAGCGAATCATATATGGTACGAAATGTTTAATTTTCTATAGTAATGACCGAGTGTTCCGAAAAACTGGTGCATTCCCCCTTAAATCCCACTCATTCCATCGATATGTCTAAACCAATAGGTGTCACTCCTCAACGAAACAGGCCTATTAAATATATAGTAAGATGGGTCAATTTGGCACATTCTTTGTGACAAATTTCACATAGTCTGCCTGACAGACCATTCCTTTGTCTTTAATGTGCTACCAAGAAAGTGGTATCAATAGCACCATCAGCTAAAATCACGCACCCGTGAGCACAGCCACTCTTGCAATTTGCCCTTTCTTTCGGGATCTGCATGTGACACACCCTCGTGAAAGGTCACGACCGCGCAAGAAACTAGTTCCCGACAAATTCATTAAAACACATCCCAGCAGTACACTGATGGTCTGCCAGTATGCAGAACCACATCACATGCTTCTGCCTATTCTATAGACACAGGATCAATGCATCAAAAGGAGCGAATCCATTTTTGACGGAACTTTGTTTGTATACTACGACCCGGAAGCATTTCCCGTTGTGGAGTGTCTCCAATAACAATACAAATATGAGATTTCGTACGCAGTGAACCGTGTATTGCACGAGCGTAAAAGTTTCCATTCATGTGTATTTTTGGACATGGGTTGATGGAAGACTGTTGTAAATACCTATAAAATACTATGTATATATCATTGTCTTGCATAGTTCGTTTCCATAGTCGGTGTAATTTTACGCGATCCAAAATTTTCCGTTCGTGAAATCTTTATTTGACGTGCAAATAAGAAGCATTCTTTTATTGTTCAGCTGGCGTGTGGGTGCTCAATTGTTTGAATACGACAGAAAGTTACCAAAAAGGTATACACGTGTCCAACATTATTAAATCTATGAGTCCTTATATATTTCTCTTATGTGTGTATTTCCGTGTGATATCCTCTGTATGTCCGTCTCTCTTTCATCTCATCCTCTCTTCTCTGTGAACCTAGGATTTAAATTCTATACTGAACAAAAGTGAAAACGCTACACCTACTTCGCTTGTCATATTTTTTCTAAATTTATAACAAGTAAAAAATTCAAATGAAAGTGTTTCGCATTGTTCATTGACTTGGTTGTGCTTAGTGCTTTACGTTTTGTGGATGAAAAACGGACCTTTTTAATGTGACAGGGGTCCGTTTTTCAGGTGTACAATTTGAACGGAAATTTTACACAATTTCAACCTTCAGAAATTCAAGCAGAAGAATGCAAACCATGCCGGACTGCATGGAATGGTAGTCCGTCAAGTTACCAGTCCGGAAATTAAAGAAGCGTTCGTAACATTGTATTAACGTTTAGAAAATGATGTTTTAAAAGAAGAATTTTCATTGTGTTCCAAAGCTTGAAAATTTTACAATGTAATCTCCTTAGGAAATTGAAATCGCTATTGCATGGACATCTTGGAACAATCCTAGTCGAAGAAAGGGTTCAAAAATGCCCTGTAAAGTCAGCTTGATGTTGCAAAAACCTCCAATCGAGAACCTTGATAAATTTGTGAATATCAAACATTTCAAATTCCCTATTTGTTTATGTCAAAGGGAGATAATTCGCAAAATTGACAGATTAGACATTGATTTTAGAGCTTGCTACAAAAGATACACTTGTGTGATTTTAAGTTTTTAGTTTTTTTGTTTTTGTTTTTGTTTTTTTTTTGGCAACCCGGATATAAATTCCAATCACTGTATCATTTTATCATCATAAGGATTGGTGGAAAGAGAAACAAATGTGGAATCAAATATCTAAACTGATTTACACCAAAGATTTCTATCTTCTTCAAATGTATAAGACGCTCCGAACACTCGTACAGAAATTAACTCAAATCACCCGTAAATGAAATTAATTCAATCCGAATACGCGTCCAGTAAGACTAAAAAAAATCGGTACTGTAATGCACGTGTTCGGGGGAATTTTTGATCTTCGTACAGTGAATAAAAACATCAATATTCCAATTCTAACATTTGCGATCATCTTTAGGCTTTTGGATTTTCAAAGAATAATGTAGTCAGTGTAATTTTGATAATATAACGTGTACCTTAAATATATGTTTTATTTCTTTTAATCATTTAAAGGGTGGACAAATATATGCATAATTCACGAGCAGCGCCTCTTTATCACGTTTGCTTATCGTTTACGTTATGTATGCCAGTCCGATGAGCTAAAGACAAAGACAATAACGAAGTTGAATCATAAGCCGACCTATTTATGCTTCGAAGTTGGTGTTATAGGACAAAAAACACAACTTACATTCAAATAACTGCTGGGACCGTCAGAATCCACTTCCTTGTCCGCCATTTTGTTTGCTCGAAAAAATAGGTGCCGCTGGTCAGGCTCCCATAGCGTGGATTAGATACAATCTTATTTTCACATGGCGGCACAATGTTGTATAACGGATACAGTGCACGCTTTTACGTAAATTAACGACGGACCATTCCCATCTAAACTGGACAATAAACTTGTCCACTTTTCTGTACAGTTAAGGTCACTCTGCCGGGTCAATTATTTTCCTCTATATAAAACTCGATATTGTGACGATTATCGGACTCACTGTATTTTTTGTAAACAGAGATTTCGCCTCGAAACTCAATAGACCGTAAACCAGGTGACCAGACTTTCACGTATATAGCATTTCAATTCGTCGATGGTAAGGAATCCTCCGAGTACCTATATTTTTTCTGCAAAATTTGCATTTTAACCCATTACCAGACAGCAAACTTTAAGACTTGTCCAAATAAAAAAATGTTGCAGACGACAATTTCAAGTGGATTATATTTTACTTTTTTCCAATATATCTGTGTATAAAAATGTGGGAAATGAAGAAAATGCTTGTCACAAGCAATTTCTTCATTAACCACAATATTTACCAAAGCCATCATCTTGTAGTGCGTCAAAAAGCCACATAATGTGAGAAGGTGTTAAAAGGTCGTGCACGGGTACATGCCCCCTTGCCAATGTCACTTTAGAAAACTTGCACAATTGCTGTTGATGCATGCAAGAAAGAAAGGGAGAAGCAATTCGACAATCGAATGAGTGCTTGAACGATTTGTTATCTAAAGGCCCGGTCACATATGATTCCGCGGCCATTCCGCATCCATATCACGTCTAAAATGAGCCACCCGTGGATTTGTTCAAGATCGCTTGATATGTTTTGTTCAAGTTGATCTGATCTGCAGTCGGAAAATAGCATTATATGCATTTCGGACAGTTTATCCGCGATTAGGAAGTGGAATGGCAGTGCTATGGTCGTGCTATGGCAGTGCTATGGTCGTACTATGGCAGTGATTCAGACGCGATGTGGACGCGGTATCTTGTCGCTCGTTTCAATACTAGACGCGGTTAGAAGTTGTAGGCCGTGTTACGGCAGTTGAACAACCGGCGGTGGCCATACCACGGCCACGTCCACTCCGCGTCCATAGCACGGCTAAAAAGAAATTGACCCAAAGTTACCGCGTCCAACCACGTCCAAAATATTTTCGATTTTATAGCCGTGATATGGACGCGGAATGGACGTGGAATCGTATGTGACCGGGCCTTAAGGCGTAACGGATGAGATGGAAACAGATACGGTCACCGAGTATAGCGACCATTCGGAGACTGACAGTATCTAGATTGTTGTGTGACTTGTAGATTTTTTGTATGAAAAAGTTTTGAATGGCGATGAAGAAATATAAGTATTACAAAATTGAAAAGATTATGAATATTGATCATTACAAAAAGTAATAAGGGAAACATAAAAGGAGCAAAAATACATCAGGGCCTACATTTTTTTTCACAAAAAATGATAAGAAATGATGAACCATTAAAAGCATGCTGTACATTGGTTTTGAACCACTGGGCTGACCCACCCCGCTATCAGGCAAAGCTTTGAAATCCACTATGCTACCCAATAGGCCATCGCGGATATACGTTTTTACTGACGAAAATACAAATAATGGATATAAAAACATATAGATTTAATTGATAATTAGTCTGCCCCTCCTACAGGTAAGTATTGGTTTTTCCCAAAAATGTTTACAATATCGCGTTGGAGTTTTTTTTTTATAACTACGGCTTGATTCAAGTCCTAGATACAAGATTTTATAACAACACTGACGGTTATCAAAACATAATGTTCAGTAAACCCTTTCTATTTTTAGCAAAAAAGAAAAAAATCATTGCTATTATGGCCTTACTTGATGAGCAACAAAACAGTTGATCATTCAGCTTAGTCGAAACTTATGACATTGGATTAGTCGAATGACATCGGATAAGTCGACTCCAGGAAATGTAGAAGTAAAATGACGTTCCAGTCTACTTCGAAACAATGAGTTTGAACTGTAATTTTTATCAATTATTAGCATCGCCTGGTTCGTTCCCGTATGTGCTTGTAATTTGAATTCCAAATTTGTTATGTTTATTTTTCTATTCAAAACGATTAACAAAAATAAAGATAATTACTACCATAGTCGGCGTCGCTGTCACAGCAATATTGAGAACTGCCCTCTCAAAGTTTCATAAATTGAATAGGCTATCCGACTAGTAGGCCTATTATGCAAACTAGTTTTTAGGGCCTTCTGAAAAAAGTATATTAACCTGTTGTGAACAGCTTGTCCAATACTCATCTTCACAATTTGAAGGTATTCCATCCATCAGAAGATAGCAAACACTTTGTGCAATTTCGGGCGTCATTTGTGCCAACGGAAATGGACGATGGTAAACCCTCGTGAATGTCTGGGCGTAATCCATGATAATGGAAATTGATGAGGGAAACCCTCGCCATATTCTGTTGACACGAATGGTAACGAAACATTTGATTCATTCTTGCTGCATCTTAAAAGATATCGCAGCTATATCTTATGACCTTAGATAAACTATGACGTCGCGCACGGTATTGCGACCAATTTATGTAACGTCAAAATACACGGGAAGACGTTGCGTGCAACGAACATTCTTTGTCATTCGAGCTTTCTTTCCCGTTTAACCAAGAAAAAGGTTCAATCGGTGTCGTTTAATGAGATATTTAGAAAGCAGAAGAATACATGGATAAAAGAAATGAATATATATCTGAATTATAGTTCAATTAAATTGCTACTTTTTGTTGATTTTGTTGATGAATAATGTTATGCGTTTGAGTATTGTCGCTACATTATAAACGCCGCCCTGGCGGTATTCAACACTAAATTTTGAAAATATTTTTTTTTTTACATATTTTGCAATTACATTTGCGAAACATACATCATATCACTGAATATGAGGGGAAATTTAGTTGTAGGCCTACATCTGAATAGTTTTTGTTGTCTGTATGTTATTTCATATCGTAAATATTGTGTCATGTAGAGTATGTTTCTTGTTTAAAGATAGAAAAAAAGAAAAATGGAAAATAATAACTATTTTTGCTTTAAAGTAAAACTAGTAAAACAATTTTATGGTTGGATATAATGTAACATGGGTCTTCCATTACAGCAAAATTTTATTATTGTGTGATTCGTGTAATCATGGGCGAATGATTTGAAAGAGACGCACGAAGAAACTTTTATTAGATTGCATGATTTTTATTCAAGATTTTAGTCGTCTAAAGAAGACAAAACCCCATTACCATTTATTATAAACGATGCCATTGCCACTAATTGTAATTGTTATAGATTTTCCGAAATATTAATAACCTTTTCAATACCATAGAAACCGACCACATTGAACGTCGATGTTAAACGTCCATTTTGACGTAAATTTAGGGGGTGGACATTTCTGTTTTACCTGGGAAAAAAATTGGCGTTTCTCGTATAATTATGATACGCATTTACATGTTACACCATTTTGAAGATATTGTAATGAACTAACTGATTATCAAAACATCGATGCTTAGAATTTGACGAATTTAAACATATTAATGTTGAAATGTGCGCTAAAAAGTTTTTCCGCGAAAAAACGCAGGGGGTGGACATTTCTGTTTTACCTGGGAGAATTCAAAATAAAACTTGAAAACGACGTAATAAATTATTCATATTTCATATATCTAAAGTTCATTTGATGAACTTGATTGTGAATTAAGTTTAAATGAAAATGATACAATTGTTTTCATTCCAAGGAAAGTGAAAAACGACATTTTATTGTAAAAATCCAGAAAATAGCTCACGTCACGCGCCAAAGCGAGTTTGTTTTTTCATTATACTGACCTTAATTTTTGCAAGTTTTTCATAAAAATCATATTTTTGTATAGCGAATAGGATAACAAAACGAAAAGTGCAATATTTAAACATGAATTTATGCTGCAAATACACGTTTTATTTGAAGTAATCAAATTCATCGAATTTTTATGTTACACGTCACGCTGTAAAACTGGTATCTTTTTCGTAAAATAAGTACCGAAATTCATGACTTTCCGGTGTTTCAGATCCATGTAAAACTACATACAGACAGTTTCATATATACAGAAACAGATTCTATCGAAAAAATAATTCTTCACTAAATATGCTTCTTGAACTAGCGCATCTTTCATTGACGATCCAGGTTTTTCACGACTGGTCGCAATAACGTGCGCGACGTCATATACATTTATCTTGGACAACATTGACGTCTGGATGAAGTTGTATCACGATGTGTCCATTATATACATATACTCAGTTCCAAAAGAAAGTGTGCACTTTAAGTTTTGAATATCTCGGAAAGTATACCGTCTACCGAAAGGAATTTTTGTACGACACATCTCAAGACTATTGACAAACGATATATTGATGAAGAAATCACATAGCACGCACGAATTTTCGGCTTGACTGCTATTTTGCATTTTTAGTGTTTTACGTAGGCCCCTATGCCTCACGTGCTGGATGAGTTATCGATCAGAAATTACACTCCCTGCACTCCTTTTGGCATATCGTAGCATTAAATTACATGTTCATTACATTTGTACATAGTGCATTAGCGTGAAACGAATTACAATTAACGTTGGTGAGCAAGACCGAACATGGTGAAAACAAAAACTTTCCGAAAATTTGAATTTGTACGGTATTTATGTTTTGATAGCAATTGGTCATTTGTATGGCATCTTAAAGGCAAAGAAATTCGCTGTAGAACGTTATTTCGCCGTTCGACGGCAATTCATCAGACTACTAACGTAGCGATTACTAACGTTGACGTGCACGTAACGTCTGCAAGAAAGTTCAAGCTTTAACATGGAAATGGCTTGGAAGGCCTGGCAAAACCCTACAACGGCATATAAGCTTTTAACTCTTTCCACAGGAAAAGCTGTAAGGAGTGCAAATCTCAGCACCATAATGATCTGACTCTGTGTATGCAATATGAGGAATTCTATCGACATCTGTATTGATCCCAATTTTATTTAAGGTCTAATCTGAAGTATGATATCACTTTTACTCCCTAAATTGCCATTAAATTTGTAAAAATTAAGGTAAAGGTAAAACGCAAAAGTGCACACTTTCTTTTGGAACTGAGTATATATTTTGTTTCTGATGTCACGCGTTTGTCAGAAAATATCTAATATCATTGTAGATATCTTTCTTACGGTTGGCTATGTTTTGCATCTAATTTCAGATTTCTTTCTGACTGGAGAAGGAAAATCGAGACACCCCGGACACGATTTCAACGAGTTTTGCACTCGGCACATTCCGCAATGGGGAACCGAAAGGGCGCTGCGGAAATTCAAGGAGTAGACGGCGCGCGCATCAAGAACTTCCCGTTCTCCTCGCTGCGCCTTCTGGGATTTTTGCAAGTCGGAATCGGCGTAACCTGTCTGGTTTTCGGAATCGTCGATCTATTTTTGTATCTGTATGTGGATCCAGACTACAATAATGAAACACTGTCCTCTCTAACGATTGCTTGTCTACCAATCTGGTGCGGGCTTTGGGTAAGTGTCTCCGTGATTTGTGTCCAAGATGGCAAATTATAGATGGAACCATAATAAGCATTTTTAAAAGTTTTTTTAGACTACTAAGGGTATCCTGGCTTTTCTTAAAATATCTCATAACTACATGTTGTTTAAAGCTTTGAAGAAACTGGCGATATAGGTCTACATTTGCTATAATGTGTTTATGTTTTGTCTGTACGAACATTTTCACATACGAAAAAGTGTAGGGCTACATGAATAACATAGAAAACATTAAGTTGAAATTAAAATTGTCTGATTTTCTTCTTTTCAAAAGCTTTCTCGGTAAGGACCGACGGACACAGTGTATTTATTTGAGAAAGGGTTAAATGTTTCAGTAGGCCTAATGGAGCATTTTTGTTTAAATGTCCTGATTTCAGATAAATTTGTCCCAAGCAGTTCCTTCATTTTCCACTTAAAAGTTTGTTTTTCGAAGAGACATAATCTAGAAGGGAGTCAAAAAGAGCTGTTGTGTGGGATTGTGTCAAAAAGCCGAACGCGAAAGAGCTTTTATTTGTATCACGGTGGATAATCACGTGATACAATATTTCAGAAAATCTTCAATAATTTTGTAGATACTGGACTGATTTGAATTCGATTTGAAGCGCAGAGAATGTGGACAGACGTCACACAGTAGATGGACGTGGTTGATTTTTGAAAAATCAACTGATACAAAAGTCATTGAAGATAAACTAAAATTTTGGTTTATCTTCAATAACTTTTTAATCAGTTGATTTTTCAGAAATCCAATACGTCCAGGTTATTCCTGAGATTTTCCCACATTCTCTGCTTCAAACCGAATTCAAATCGATCAATTATTGACAAAGCTATTGAAGATTATCGGAAATTCTAAGTCACGTTATATAAATACACCGTGTGTATGGTCCTCATTCAATCATTAATGCAAGAAACTATTGCAAAAATTATAGGCATAGTCATTGGCTTTTATTTTTTTCCCTTTTTTTCTCCCCTCCCCCTTTTTTTTAACAAAACTCTCGAAATTCCTTTAAAAAGACTCTCTGTCGTATATAACATAGGAAGAAGGAAGACTTTTTTTCGAGTAAAGACCTTCAAGGAGGGATCACTTTTACGGAACAAACTTGTACATTAAACCTTTCCTAAACAGTTAAATTGTGGACCAGAACATTATGAATTCTGCGGAGAAATTTAAATAAAACTATGGTTTATGAAGTGTAGAAACCATGAAAGTAGATGGCAAAATGCTGAAAATTAGTAGCTTTCTAGGTGTTCTCAATGTTTTCAGACCCTTTCATCTCATTATCGTTGAAACAAAAGATTGTTTGGAAAAGGGTTAAACATTAGAAATATATACAAGGTACTTCAAATGAAATATATTTTCAATTAGGGAACATTTTATCTAAAGGGGACAGGCATACTTTGGAATGCACTGAAAACACCGACTCTTGACATTTGACCAAACAAGAATTAATTTTCAAAAAAACTATTTCTTCCCTGAAAGATTTCAGATTGCAAAATCACCCCCACAGCCTAAATGATATTCGCGAGTTTTGAATGAAAGTCTAAATATGGAAGATTAGTTTAACACTTATTGTTATCAATTTTCAAAAACAATGAAAGTCAATTTTTATATTTTAAAATGGGTAATTGGTATACAGTTGGAGAAAAGAAAAGAAATTTCCATTAATACAAATTCCTCATTGTATGAATCGTCAGGTTGGGATAGCCAGCTTTGTATTGGTTTATCAAGGGCGGACCCAGGATTTTTTTCAGGGGGGGGGGGGGGGGGGTGTCGAAGCCAAAACGATGGCTTAAAGTGTAATAAAAATAGTTGCTTTTCAACGAAAACCACCTAACTGCAGCTTGTTTTAAGCTGCAGTTACGAGGTTTTCGTTGAAAAGCAGCGATATGTAACATCATACTAAAATTATATGGTAAAAAATTATTTTTCGGCCAATGCCAGGGTGGAGGGGGGTCCGGACCCCCTGCCCCCTCTAGACCCGCCCTTGTTTATTATTCTCATGATTAGGTACATTAGCTGCCGTAATGGAACAGCAACTACACCACGACAAACGGTAGTACGCGACTTTAAGCCATTACCAAACGGCAGATTTGGGACTGGTCCAAATTCAAAGATATTACAGACGACAATTCAAATTAAAGAAATTTTAAAATATCTTGGTCTTTTTGGGAGAAAACATTGTGGAAAATGAAGAAATTGCTTGTCACAAGCAATTTCTTTATTTTTCTCAATGTTTTCCCAATCCTTTCTTTGTGAGGGAGTCAAAAGGCGTCACTGTGCAGTAATGGGTTAAATTCCATTGGCCCAATCCATTTGACGATGGAAATAAAAATGTTACCAAAATACAACATCTTAATCTAGGACTTTGGCGAATGTCCCCAAACGCATTTGAGACCAACATGGATCTAGATCAGCCTGTGTATACACAAGTCTTGTCAAGAACCACGTTGTTCTCTGATAACGCCTTCATTATTTGTACCAACATTAAACAATTACCACAAAGGGACACTTTTTGACTCCACACAAGAAAACATGGTAAAGTATTTGAAAACATGGTGGAAAATGAAGAAATTGCTTGTGACAAGCAATTATGTCTTCATTTTCCGAAATTTTTTTTTCACACAAAAAGACCAAAAACTGTAAAATCTCATTCACTTTCAACACTTCCAACAAATTTGAATTTGGACCAGTCTATAATTTTGCCGTCTGTAGCTGGGTGAAGAGAGCAGCTGATCTTGATTGCACAAAATGATCCGGAGACGTGGTGACCTCAAATGCTATACGGACTCTCTTTTAATCTCTTTTAACCCTTTCCCATACGACAAAATTTTAGGGTGGTCCACTTCAAAAACTACCACAAATGTCAAAAAGATTTTATTTGTGTAAAATATGGCACTGAAAATATTGAGGCAAAAGGAGAAAATGCTGATCATCAGCATTTTCTTCTTTTGCCTCAATGTTTTCAAAAGCCCTTTCTGTCAGAGACGTCAAAACCAGGTCTTGTCTGGGAAAGGGTTAAGATTCCTAATCAATGGAACTATTTGTCAATTTCAGTTTTTGGTGTCCGGAGCAATGGGAACATGTATGTCTTTGGAACAGAAAACAACTCTCTCCTATTTTGTAAGTCTCTGAAATATCGCCACTTTTCTACAAAAACATCGTAACTACAGCTTGTTTAAAGCTACACGAACGATGTTTTTGTGGAAAAGAGATGATAACCGCGACGCAAGAAAATCGGTCTTCGGGAGTTTTGACCAGGCCCCGGTTTCTCGAAAAAACTTAAGTATATTCTCATGAGAACATGCTCAACTTCAAAGGGATACTCTCCAGCGTTGAAGGGTATTCGATTGAAGTTCACGTGGATTTCGTGCGATTTGAGCACGGTGCTCAGATTTGAGCATGAGATTATACTTAAGTTTTTTCGAGAAACCGGGGCCAGATCCGACACAAATGAGGCTGTACAGCCGCAGAAAGTGATTAGAGTCACGAAATTTCGTGCATGTGAAGAAGAAGAACTAAACTTTCTCACCAGCGAAAACACAGACGCTGATCAGATTCGCCGTTACCGCGAATCTGATCTGCGTCTTTGTTTTCGCTCATGCTAAATTCCGCTTTTTTCGCGTCGTGGCTCATATTATTATATATTCGTCGCGCACGGTATTGCGACCAATTTATGTAACGTCAAAATAGAAAAAAACGTTGCACAGAAAGAGTATCTACCAATAAAACGATTCTCTACTAAATATACGTGTCTTTAACCAGCACAACTTTCATTCGTGAACCGGATTTTTCACGACTGGTCGCAATAACGTGCGCGACGCCATAGTAAACACTCGTTAAGTCATCAACGGATAAGTCGAATTTCAGCTTGAGTTGAAGTGAAAATCGGATTTCGTTCTCACCAAATCGTATTAAAAATGTTAAAAAGAAATATAGATCTAGTAACTGAAATGAAGTAATAAATATAGCCTTCTGCATACATGTGTATTTACCAATTTTCTGATATTATATTTCAAATTACATGTATGGTCATACTTGGTAAACAATTTGCGATTAAATATCATTTCAATTCGATGTCGCGTCTGACTTTGACATTGTGTTTGACAATAGAGTATAAATGTAGTTACGTAAGTAGCCTATATATTTTTTAATTCGCCAAATAATATACCAAAATGTGTCCTGAAAAACGTTGAAAAATTAACTCGAGGTTTCTCCTTTTCAGAAAAACACCTACATGGTACTGAGCATACTGTGCGGAATCCTATTTGCCCCTGTTTTGCTTGGAGTGGAAATATACATCGTGAAGCTGGTGAGTATCATGCAATTGACAATTGACAGTTGTCATATCAATCAAATATCAATTTGTAATCAGAATATACATCGGTCAATCAACGGACTAATTCAGTCACGCGTTTCTCTGCAAACTCCAAAACTAATTTCAGTACTTTTGGTACTTGTAACTACAGTCGACACTCGTTGTGTCGAAGTCGAAGTATCTCGACATATCCGGAGTTCGACTCATCCGATTTTGTTCAATTACGAATTAATGCCATTTGGCCATTTTTGTTGCTCATCAAGTGCGTTCATAATTGAATTATAGTAGGAAAAGGACAGAAATTGCTCGACACGAGCAATTTCTATCCTTTTCCTACTAAATTTCAATGGTCATATTTTTTTCGAAATTATTTTATTTAACTTTTTGATACCCATTGGCGGGAACGGGATCAGATTTTCACTTCGACTTAAGCGGAAATTCGACTTGTCCGATGTCGACATAACGATCGTCCCTTGTAGTTATCTCGGATAAGTCGATTACCTGCTTGATGCGAAATGAAGTTCTGGTCCCGTCAATGGAAATGAAAAAAAGGAAAATTGGTTTGAAATAAACATAGTCATTGAAATATAAAGTAGGAAAAGGATATTTTTCGATACACAGCTTTGATATAAACTTGAATTAAAAGTAGGTAAACTTAATTGGTTGATGAATAAATTACAATTTATACAAAGTCATGATCAATCGACCTCGGTTAAGGTACTTTGTGCAAGTTCGCCTTTAATTCCGTCGTTTTCCGTGACAACGGAAATTAAAGCCTCTCTTACAACCGGTCGTACATGCTCCTGCGTGCTGTCTACGTGCGGTCTGCGTCTAAAACGTAGGCATAGCAGTGCGAAGTGCGCACGTGCAACGTACGATTTTGGTGGACGAAACCACAACGCAGGCTGCACGCAGCAAAGAATTGACCGGGCAATTATTTGAGCCTCTCTTACAACCCGTCATGTGTCCTTATAAATCGTTCGTATTTCAAATCTCCGAAGACGTACGATTGATAAAGACGCACGACGGGTTGTAAGAGAGGCTTTATATACACGAAACGTTCCGTATGTAATAACGGATGGAATAACTCTTAAGACTGTTTAGCGTCAGTGTTATTGCGAAACCCCGTAACTGCATTTTTATCAAAGTCTGAGTTACGAGGTTTTGCAATAACACCGACGTTATGTCGATTTTTGATGGATTGTTGACTGTTCGGTTATTTTTTGTTTACAAATTCAGCGCTCGGACAAGGCTGACCACGTGTACGAATGGATATTTCCCATGATTCTGGCATTCTTCGCTATCAACGAGATCATCTGTGCCACCATTACGGCTTCTATTTGTTGTTGCTGTTCTCCAATACAACAAGCTAAGGTAGGTCAGTTCTGCCTTTCCCACACTAGACATGCTTTTGATGTACATTTTGTGTATGTAGAAAACATTGGCGAAAAGAAGAAGATGCTTATGACCAGCATTGTCTCATTTTCCTTCATTGTTTTCTGTGCTATGGTGTACATAAATTCCAAATACTATATTGTCATCTGAAGCAGCTTTCTTTCTAATGGTAATGAATTTTTGCTTAAAATAGTCTGGGTTTACCGCTATGTTTTGTTAAACCGTCGGTGTTGTTTCAAAATCTCGTAACTGTGGCTTGAATCAAGCCGTAGTTACGAGATTTTAAAATAACACCTACGAAATGCCATTATTTGTCCGAAATTTCGTCACTGTTTACTTGATAAAATTGTTCCCTATTGTTCATAACGTCTTTTGTCATGTTCTGATTTTGACGTCTTTGCCAAACATCGAGACAAAAGAAGAGTGTGTTACCGTTTTCTCTTTATATTTTGGTGTTGTACGCAATTCCAAACATATTTTGTGTGGTCTTTGTAGCAGCTTCCTTTCTGTGTTGTTGCTGTCCCATATACACGGTGGATAATCACGTGATACAATATTTTCAGAAAATCTTCAATAAGTTTGTAAATACTGGACCGCTTTGAATTCGGTTTAAAGCAGAGAATGTGGGCAGACGTCACGCATTAGAATGTGGGCAGACGTCACGCATTAGATGGACGTGGTTGATTTTTGAAAAAATCAACTGATAAAAAAGTTATTGAAGATAAACCAAAATTTTGGTTTATCTTCAATAATTTTTTTATTAGTTGATTTTTGAAAAATCAAACACGTCCATCTTATTCCTAGCATTTTTTTTTTCACCTTCTCTGCTGCAAACCGAATTCAAATTGGTCAAGTATTAAAAAAGATATTGAAGATTATTATAATTCTTAGTCACGTGATTATATACCGTGATTTAGCACCGTGATTTACACCGTGATTTAGCAGACCAAGGTACTTACTCTTATAATTTATCCACGGACCTTATACCACACAAGCTCTAATTTTGACGTCTTGGGGAAAACATTGTAGACAATGAAGGAACTCATAGTCACATACAATATCTTCATTTCCCACAACGTTTTCTAACCCAAAAAAGACCAAACATGTGAACATTAATTCATCGTCTGCAGCATCTTTGAATTTAGATCTGTCTAAAATTTTATCGTCTGGAAATTGGTTAAATGTGGCAGAATGTTTCAACTTTTCATTATATTGTAGGTACGAGTCTTGTACACGCGAGATATCGACGAATATCGCCGCCCGTCTGAATACAAACCACGATTGAGCACGCCCGAAATCTTCTACACGAAACAAAGCCGATTGGACCACGAACGCGATCGTGAACAGAAAAATCGTAGACCAACGCACGACTATAATAATTACAGCAGCGAAGACGAAGGATTTGGAAGCGCTCGAAGACCACGAGGCCGTGAAGATTCGCTGTACGATAAACGAAAATCCCACGATTACGAAGCCGATCGGAGAAAATCGCGCGCTTACGACGATGACCGCCGGAAATCGCACGCCTACGAAGATGACCGAAGGAGGTCACGTGATTTCCCCGAGGCTCGCCGAAGATCCAACGAAGATGAGGACGATCGTCGGAGATCGCTTGATGACATCATCGACGAAGACGAGGTGGATTTTGACGGAAAAAAACCGCGCGTGTCCATGTCGGCTGAAAGTCCGGTCATGCCCAGATCACGACCGGAAACATACGACAGTCAGTACAGACGACTCAAACAGCTCGCCCTACCAGGGAATCCAGACCATTTTTAAACGTTTGGGAGAAAAGGAAAATTGTTGCTTTTCAACGAAAACCTCGTAACTGCAGCTTCAAACAAGCTGCATTTACGAGGTTTTTGTTTAAAAGTATAAAAATACTTGTTAAAACTTATATCTTACATTTTCCTGCATTTCTTCCAAAACCTTGATGCTGTATATACGAAGGGTTTTTTATACAGAAAAAACACACGACAGTTTACTTCTTTTACACCGATGTTTTGCCATGCTTGCTGTATTTAAGAGGTCTTTTTGGTTGTTGAAAAAGCGAGTCCGCTAGGACGAGTTTTTTAACCGCATCTCACCCCATTCGAGTGAAATAATTTTCACATTACATTTATTCAGTTAGTTAATCCATTTATTACTTACCTATTTTGGGAATTTAACCCTCAATTTGAGGTAAAATCTTTTAAAAAATAACCGAGAACGTTCTTAGTCCAATCTGATCCAAGGCTTTACACCGCGCATATAGGGCCTATACACGTTCTTTGTGTATTCAGAAAAAAGGCCGCCGTTTTGTTTAAATTTTGAAGGGAGCAAAGAATGAAGCATCTATTTGGACTTTAAATTATCAAAAATAATTGTAATGAAAGAATAAAAAGCGAACTGAATAAATTCCAACCTCTCTAGTCTAAATTTTCCAACACTCCAGTCTAAGTTACCAATAAAAACAACAACAACAAGGTCAACAACTGAATGACAGATTTACTAAAGAAACGGAATTTTCAGCGGAAAACAATTGATTTAGCGTGTCTTAGACAAAATTTAAGGGATGGTCTAGTATTTCCCTTCAACACTCCAGCGCTGGATAGATCTTCGCTTCCATGATCAAAAATGTAGAATAAGGGCGAAAATAAAGAATATAGGTTAGTTCTCTTTAGATGTTTTTCTTTTTTGCAGGTAGATCTTATTTGACATACATTTCCGATGTTATGCATGCATGGAATCTGTAAAGGATAATGAATTAGATCTAATGGGGAAAAAAGAATAAGAAAGTAGTTCCGGCAGGAGTGAAATATTTCACTGCAGTGAAAATATCAAAATTTATTTCACTGTGAATTTCACTGCTAGGAATGCAATAATTTATTGTAAGATTACATTCTTATTGCATTTTAAGCCATAATTTAATTGAGCTTGGACCCCCACTGAAAGAATTCCTGGATCCGCCCTTACTTTCATGACTGAAAAAGTAATGGAAATTTACTTCAAGTCTTATAACTACATGTTAATTTGTCTTCTGAATACAATTTATATTAATATTTTTCAATATAACCAGCCATGATTTAGAGAGGCATATAACGCTTGTGCATGTTTAAGGCTGACAACCAGTCAAACCACATGTAAACGTTAGTTCATTTCGTAGCTTTTTAACGAAAACCTCGTAAGTGCAGCTCGTTTTAAGCTTCAGTTACGATGTTTTCGTTGAAAAGCAGCGATTTATTTCTCAATCTCATAAAAAGGTTTGGTAATTTCACAAAAAGTCAAAACTTGCGTTTTGCACGCTCCAGCTTTCCAATTGGACCATTCAAACTGTTAAAGGCTACCAAGCTTGGCAGTTTATTGCACCGTATATTGGAAGAAAATCATTAAATTAACGTGTTTTATAAAAGATCCGCCAAACTCGGTTGTTTTAAAAGTTTTATTTGCTTTTCTTTACATCGTTGAAAAACTGATTTTCGAGAAAATTAAGATGGCAATTTCCGTAAAATTGCCACGGATTGACGTCATCAATGGCTTGACTCCGCCCCCAATCTAGAGCATGAGGTGTCTGACAAAGATAATGTGTTCGACTTTTCTGTCATATAGCGAAGTCTCAGTTTTTATCCATTTCTCGATCGTAAGAGTAATATAGACAAACTTAAACCGTTCTTTGGCACATTCCTTAATTCACTTACGACCTATTCTTTGACTGTTTTAACATTTTTTCTAACATTTACTGAGGACGAATTCCGTGTTTTGAGTATCGATTGGGGAAGTCGCTTTATGACAGAAAAGTCGGACATTTAACTTTTTCAGAAATTTCAGACTTTCCGGGAAATGACCCATGACTGCCCGTTTTTCCCGCCATGACGTCATTCAGTGGCAAGTATGACGTCATAATTTCAAGTCGGAAGTTTAGCGTATTTTCTTCGGCAAAGATCGGAAAAGACCAAAATATCCAATTTAAAAGACGAAATAAAAACACTTCTAATGTTGGAAAATTGTAGAAACTTTGATATTTGGTTAATAGTAAGGTGTTCTTTCAGCACAAGACTTTAATTTTTCCAATCATCGGACACTTTAAGTTTTAATAGAACCTTTCCTAGACTGGCATTTTTAACGTCCCTGCTGTATATGAGTTTAGAAAGCATTGAAAGAAAAGGTGAAAATGCTGAAAATAAGTATTTTCCCTTTTCCTTTTTAAATAATATTTACTACACTATAAAATTATATAAACAAAAACATTTCATTTACAAGTAAGCATTCATTTTGTACTCTGTAACTCAGTTCAATTTGGGTCAGTCTTAAAACCAATATCTACCAATAGATGTCGCCACCTGTCGATTAACATCCGAAAATAAAAAAAAAATAGACTGGAAATATTGTAGACTGGCTGCTTAGTCAATGGTCTTAAAACATGTCATTGAAAAAAAGTGTCAATTAAGCCCCAAATCTTGAGCACTTCACGGCCAGATACGTGGTCATGTCATCGTTCCTTTGAAGACTCTGGATTGCCCAGCTCTGGTATAGTGAACATTCATTATTTCGCGTGTGGTGGGACACCGCTGTGCACCGATTAAGAAGGAAGCACATGTCTATGCATTCCCTGAGGCTTGTGTTGATCGTAACGCGATGAGCTTGACCTACCACCTTCGTAAACTTGATCTGGATCGTTTGGTTGACGGTTCTCATCATGATATACGCCTGGCTATTCTTATCATAACCCGCGGTCAGGTGATTATCCGACCCCTCTCCGTAGTGGATCGTGCACTCTTTCCCGCGTTTTGTGATTCCCAAACATTGCTCATCAATCAAACAGTCGTCCATGCATCTGGCGTGTGTCTCGACTTCCGTGAAGTGAGGATTCTCCAGTTTGGTATTTGAAATCCATGGTAGACAATGCTTGGGAAATTATCGAAACAAAAGAAGAAACTGCTGATAACCAGCAGTTTCTCCTTTTGTTTCAATATTTTCTATGCAATATTTTACACAAATCCTCTCTTTAATAACATCAATTTTGTCACTTGTAGCAGTTTTTGAAGTGGATTACCCTAAAATTTGGCCGTTTGGGAAAGGGTTAAGGTTTTCTACACTATAAAATTATAAAAACAAGAACATTTCCTTCACAAGTAAGCATTCATTTTGCACCCTGTAACTCAGTTCAATTTGGGTCAGTCTTAAAACATGTCATTGAAAAAAAGTGTCAATTAAGCCCCAAATCTTGAGCACTTCACGGCCAGATACGTGGTCATGTCATCGTTCCTTTGAAGACTCTGGATTGCCCAGCTCTGGTATAGTGAACATTCATTATTTCGCGTGTGGTGGGACACCGCTGTGCACCGATTAAGAAGGAAGCACATGTCTATGCATTCCCTGAGGCTTGTGTTGATCGTAACGCGATGAGCTTGACCTACCACCTTCGTAAACTTGATCTGGATCGTTTGGTTGACGGTTCTCATCATGATATACGCCTGGCTGTTTTTATCATAACCCGCGGTCAGGTGATTATCCGACCCCTCTCCGTAGTGGATCGTGCACTCTTTCCCGCGTTTTGTGATTCCCAAACATTGCTCATCAATCAAACAGTCGTCCATACATCTGGCGTGGGTCTCGACTTCCGTGAAGTGTGGATTCTCCAGCTTGGTATTTGAAATCCATGGTAGACAATGCTTGGGAAATTATCGAAACAAAAGAAGAAACTGCTGATAACCAGCAGTTTCTCCTTTTGTTTCAATATTTTCTACGCAATATTTTACACAAATCCTCTCTTTAATAACATCAATTTTGTCACTTGTAGCAGTTTTTGAAGTGGATTACCCTAAAATTTGGCCGTTTGGGAAAGGGTTAAGGTTTTCTACACTATAAAATTATAAAAAAACAAGAACATTTCCTTCACAAGTAAGCATTCAGTTTGTACTCTGTAACTCAGTTCAATTTGGGTCAGTCTTAAAACATGTCATTGAAAAAAAGTGTCAATTAAGCCCCAAATCTTGAGCACTTCACGGCCAAATACGTGGTCATGTCATCGTTCCTTTGAAGACTCTGGATTGCCCAGCTCTGGTATAGTGAACATTCATTATTTCGCGTGTGGTGGGACACCGCTGTGCACCGATTAAGAAGGAAGCACATGTCTATGCATTCCCTGAGGCTTGTGTTGATCGTAACGCGATGAGCTTGGCCTACCACCTTCGTAAACTTGATCTGGATCGTTTGGTTGACGGTTCTCATCATGATATACGCCTGGCTGTTTTTATCATAACCCGCGGTCAGGTGATTATCCGACCCCTCTCCGTAGTGAATCGTGCACTCTTTCCCGCGTTTTGTGATTCCCAAACATTGCTCATCAATCAAACAGTCGTCCATACATCTGGCGTGGGTCTCGACTTCCGTGAAGTGGGGATTCTCCAGTTTGGTATTTGAAATCCATGGTAGACAATGCTTGGGAAATTATCGAAACAAAAGAAGAAACTGCTGATAACCAGCAGTTTCTCCTTTTGTTTCAATATTTTCTATGCAATATTTTACACAAATCCTCTCTTTAATAACATCAATTTTGTCACTTGTAGCAGTTTTTGAAGTGGATTACCCTAAAATTTGGCCGTTTGGGAAAGGGTTAAGTGTTTCTACACTATAAAATTATAAAAACAAAAACATTTCATTCACAAGTAAGCATTCATTTTGTACCCTGTAACTCAGTTCAATTTTGACCAGTCTAAAAGATTTTCCGTTTAGGAAAGTGTCAATTAAGCCCCAAATCTTGAGCACTTCACGGCCAGATACGTGGTCATGTCATCGTTTCTTTGAAGACTCTGGATTGCCCAGCTCTGGTATAGTGAACATTCATTATTTCGCGTGTGGTGGGACACCGCTGTGCACCGATTAAGAAGGAAGCACATGTCTATGCATTCCCTGAGGCTTGTGTTGATCGTAACGCGATGAGCTTGACCTACCACCTTCGTAAACTTGATCTGGATCGTTTGGTTGACGGTTCTCATCATGATATACGCCTGGCTGTCTTTATCATACCCCGCGGTCAGGTGATTATCCGACCCCTCTCCGTAGTGAATCGTGCACTCTTTCCCGCGTTTTGTGATTCCCAAACATTGCTCATCAATCAAACAGTCGTCCATGCATCTGGCGTGGGTCTCGACTTCCGTGAAGTGGGGATTCTCCAGCTTGGTATTTGAAATCCATGGTAGACAATGCTTGGGAAATTATCGAAACAAAAGAAGAAACTGCTGATAACCAGCAGTTTCTCCTTTTGTTTCAATATTTTCTATGCAATATTTTACATAAATCCTCTCTTTAATAACATCAATTTTGTCACTTGTAGCAGTTTTTGAAGTGGATCACCCTAAAATTTTGCCGTTTGGGAAAGGGTTAAGGTTTTTTACACTATAAAATTATAAAAACAAGAACATTTCCTTCACAAGTAAGCATTCAGTTTGTACTCTGTAACTCAGTTCAATTTGGGTCAGTCTTAAAACATGTCATTGAAAAAAAGTGTCAATTAACCCTTTCCCAAACAAGACCGGGTTTTGGCGTCCCTAATAGAATTGGCTTGGGAAAACATTGAGGCAAAAGAAGAAACTGCTGATAACCAGCAGTTTCTACTTTTGCCTCAATATTTTCTGTGCTATATTGTACAAAAATCCCATCTTTAATTTCATCCATTTTATTGTCTGCATCATCTTTCAAATTGGACCACCCTAAAATTTTGTCGTTTGGGAAAGGGTTAAGCCCCAAATCTTGAGCACTTCACGGCCAGATACGTGGTCATGTCATCGTTCCTTTGAAGACTCTGGATTGCCCAGCTCTGGTATAGTGAACATTCATTATTTCGCGTGTGGTGGGACACCGCTGTGCACCGATTAAGAAGGAAGCACATGTCTATGCATTCCCTGAGGCTTGTGTTGATCGTGACGCGATGAGCTTGGCCTACCACCTTCGTAAACTTGATCTGGATCGTTTGGTTGACGGTTCTCATCATGATATACGCCTGGCTGTTTTTATCATACCCCGCGGTCAGGTGATTATCCGACCCCTCTCCGTAGTGGATCGTGCACTCTTTCCCGCGTTTTGTGATTCCCAAACATTGCTCATCTATCAAACAGTCGTCCATGCATCTGGCGTGTGTCTCGACTTCCGTGAAGTGAGGATTCTCCAGTTTGGTATTTGAAATCCTTGGTAGACAATGCTTGGGAAATTATCGAAACAAAAGAAGAAACTGCTGATAACCAGCAGTTTCTCCTTTTGTTTCAATATTTTCTATGCAATATTTTACACAAATCCTCTCTTTAATAACATCAATTTTGTCACTTGTAGCAGTTTTTGAAGTGGATTACCCTAAAATTTGGCCGTTTGGGAAAGGGTTAAGGTTTTCTACACTATAAAATTATAAAAAACAAGAACATTTCCTTCACAAGTAAGCATTCATTTTGTACCCTGTAACTCAGTTCAATTTTGACCAGTCTAAAAGATTTTCCGTTTAGAAAAGTGTTAATTAAGCCCCAAATCTTGAGCACTTCACGGCCAGATACGTGGTCATGTCATCGTTCCTTTGAAGACTCTGGATTGCCCAGCTCTGGTATAGTGAACATTCATTATTTCGCGTGTGGTGGGACACCGCTGTGCACCGATTAAGAAGGAAGCACATGTCTATGCATTCCCTGAGGCTTGTGTTGATCGTAACGCGATGAGCTTGGCCTACCACCTTCGTAAACTTGATCTGGATCGTTTGGTTGACGGTTCTCATCATGATATACGCCTGGCTGTTTTTATCATACCCAGCGGTCAGGTGATTATCCGATCCCTCTCCGTAGTGGATCGTGCACTCTTTCCCGCGTTTTGTGATTCCCAAACATTGCTCATCTATCAAACAGTCGTCCATGCATCTGGCGTGGGTCTCGACTTCAGTGAAATGAGGATTCTCCAGCTTGGTATTTGAAATCGGTAAGAAATTTTGTTGAAACCCGCGACATTTTGCCTTCAGATAGGCCTGGTAATGGTACTTGTACTTAATGATATTCTGACGGATCTTGACCAAGTCTTGCTTCACGTTCAGCATATAATTTTCCGTAAACAGTTCTTCTATCGCTAGTAATTTGTAATACGTGGGGACAGGGTCTTTCTTCACCTCTTCTGCCCATGTAGATGGATTACGTTTAGGCGTTGCTCCTACCACAATACTCTTAACATCAGTGTTGTTGAGGAATTGTCGTACGATGTCTGTTTGGGAAGTTGCTACTGAGATTCCACCGCCAGCACTCAATGCTGCAGACGTATAGGAGGCACCAAGTGTAAACGAGACGTTGTGTTGTTTCTTTCGCTCATATTCGTACGTGTCCATAGAATACTGGTAGATATACTTGGCACCGAAAATCGTTTCAGAGAATGTGTGGGTACCATATGTGTCGAAGAACCTCATATAGGTCTCCCGAGTAGGCGACTTCTCCAGTCTCTCCACCCACAGCAAGAAATCCTCATTATAATCTGGCATATCCAAAGGTACCAATTTCGAGAAGAAGTAATCGCAGTTTGCCGTAGACATGATGTAGACCCTCGTCTTATTTTCTAGTGTCTGGAGCATGTTCCGAAATTCAATGTTAAAATAGAACCCAAAACTCGGAGCCTTGGCATTAAAACCAAGGCTAACGGCCAGGATGTCTATAAATTCATGCTTGTTGCTAACCAACCGCGAGGAAAATGATGTAATACATGACGTCATAGGAACTATAACTAAACCTTTTGGTATGCTGTATCTGCAATCGGCTGATTTCAGTCCATCGTGATAGTTCACCTTGAATATAGGCAGTGTATATCCAGGATCACGACCGGACGACAAGGGGAATCCTTTTAGAATATCATATCCGAACAAGGAATAATCTAGGTCATGGAAGAACACCTCTTTTGTCTGGCTGCCTCCACCAAAACTTGGTACGTACGGACCTTCAGTGAAAAGTAAAGAAGATTTGTAGTGGATCTACCATCTTCGCAAGCCAAGGGTGACATCTACGACGTAACGTCGTTTCTGTATTCACCCTTGGCGGATTTAGTCCGATTTTCTTGGTCTCCTGGAAAGCGTTTTCATTGGTTCCAGCGAGGTCTCGCTGGAACCAATCGGATTGTCGACAGATACATTTGTTATGAGTAACCAAATCATGACAACGGGCGGGAAAAGGCATTGCATTTGCAACTCAAAAACGCGAAGATGGGCGATTTTTCCTACGAATTTCACTGCAATAGACAGGAATTCTCTAACTTTAATCGACGAATTATTATACTTTCGACAATTCGACCAAAAAACAGCTAACTTTTACATAATCTGCACGACGTACGACGCGAAAGACAACGCGCGTTAATGACGTCATCAATAATGGACGTAAACAACCAGCAGAACAACCGCTAGGCGGCGCTTCGCGATTTCAAGAAAATCGGACAAAATCCGCCAAGGGTGAATACAAACGTAGGTGGGTTCAACCTTGGCTAGCGAAGATGTGGATCTACAGGTAAGCTGAGTTTTCTCTTATGAAATTCGCTCTTTGATATGTTGATGTCGCTCATTATCAAAGAGCGAATTTCATCAGAGAAAACTATAATTACTAGTATTCTACGGGTTTTACACTTTCCCAAGTAAGAACTGGTTTTGAAGTCAGTGATTTAAAAAAAAAAAAAAAAAAAAAAAAAAAAAAACTCCCCCCAAACCCCCTACCCCCAACCCCACCCCCCTACCCCCACCCCCCCAAACCCATTCAGACAAAAGAAAAATGCTGATATCCAACATATTCTCATTTTGTTTCAATATTTCTGTGTTATACGATTTATACACAATTCCTATCTTAATCAACACCCTTTTTGTCGTCTGCAGCAGCTTTCAATTTGAACCACCCAGAGACTTTATCGTTTGGGAATGGGTTAACATCGCTTTAAACATTTTTCAATCAATACTTGTATCAGAGCTAAATACATGTATATTAATATCCTACAAGACGGGCTTATGAGATTACAAAACGCTGCTTTTCAACAAAAACCTTAGGACAAGCAGCAGAACGATGTTTTGGTTAAAAAGCGACGAAAAGATTATTTCTTGGTCCCCTTTCAAATTAAAGCAACACAAAACCATTTCAAATGAAACAGCCCAACACTTTTCAAATTGCAACACTCCAATACCTTTCAAATTGGAGCAACCCAACACCTTTAAAAATAAGGTATATTGTCCAGCAAGATTAACCCGGGACATCTGCATATGTAATGACCCCACTTCGGCTTTGTTTTGTTAAGACGCTCAACTAACGGACTTTGCGCACGAAAATTAAGTTGTCCCGGGTTACAGCGGACGAGAATTGACCTGGCAGAGCGTTCCGTTCGATTAGCATGGGCTGCTCTGCCAGTTCATTTATCGTGAGGTATAACCTTGCTGGACAATACACCACATTATTAAAAACATCACTTTCTAGCCATACGAAATGCGTCAAAATACATACACTTGTAAAAACACTTCACATAAGTTGATTTATCAAAATGCTTATGTTTGTATTTGGAATGGGAATGTAACACAGTTTAGGAATTACTGGCACTTTTCAAATTTCGCCGCTGGCTCTATTGTGGTAATGATGGGTTGCATGCCTTAAATTGAAACTGTAAAAAATTTGGTCAATAAAAAGATTCAAACTCACCACCACCACCACCACCACCGCCACTATCACCACCATGAGAGCTTCGGTTGCAGGATGACCAGTCCGTGAGAGTTAGTATATTAGCCTTGTGTACGTCCCTCATCGTCTGATCTGGATCGAGGCTTGCCGAGTGCCCCGAGAGCGATTGCAGAACCTTCGAGTAGTGGGCCGATTTTTCAGATTCGGTCATATTTGCTACGAGTTTGATTAGTTCGTTCATTTCGCTTGTAACGGTACTTGTTTGGTCGTTCCTAAATGAGGTGAGAATAGAAAATGATTAGAAAAGGAGTGATCTCGCATACACTTTTGAACGCATATAATAAATATTTATCTGAAAATTTATTTAGAAAAAAATATAATCAATGCCAATACTGTGTATATGTTGTGAACAAAGTAGGTACTTGAACAGTTTTAAAACTGATTATACAGAACTTTGCCCAGTTTCAAAACTGTTTGATTGGTTTTATAACTGATCAAGCCGTTTTAAAACTGCTCAGTTCCAAGATTGCTTCCGACATATACATGCAGTCTGATCAAGATCAGTGTTGTTCTATAATACCATGTAACTTCTAGATGATAATGTTGCAATACGTTCGGCCTTTCCTTGCTTGAAAAAGAAAGAAGAAACTGAGTAGATAAAGAAAATATTTGTAAATAACTTGCTGAGATTTTTCGTGTTTTCTCTCGGCTACTAAAAACACTGAATCCGTACATCAATGTAATAAAACTTAATGTTTTGTTCAAAATTTATTTTAGCCCCTTGTAGGGATTTAACCCATTACCACACAATGACTCCTTTTGACTCCCTACAAGATACAGGCTATGGAAAACATAGTGGAAAATGAAGAAATTGCTTGTGACAAGCAATTTCTTCATTTCCCACAATGTTTTCTACCGCAAAACATCAAAAAATGTAATATTCCATTATGGAACGCCGGCACTGTCTTATGATGACTTCCACATGCATTCATATGGCTATTTGTCTTTATATGTAGTGGAAACTACTTTATATGTAGTGCAAACAACTTTATATGATGTGCAAACACCTTTATATGTTGTGCAAACACCTTTATATGTTGTGCATTTTTCTTTATATGATGTGCATTTTTCTTTATATGTAGTGGAAACACCTTTATATGTAGTGGAAACGCCTTTATATGTAGTGGAAACATCTTTATATGATGTACATTTTTCGTTATATGTAGTAGAAACGTCTTTATATGTAGTGGAAACATCTTTATATTTAGTGGAAACATCATTATATGTAGTGGTAACATCTTTATATGTTGTGCAAATACCATTATATGTAGTGAAAACTACTTTATATGTAGTGTATTGTTCTTTATATGCAGTGCAAACTACTTTATATGTTGTCCAAACACCTTTATATGTTGTGCAAATTACTTTTTATGTTGTGCAAACATCTTTTTATGTTGTGGACACACCTTTATATGTAGTGGAAACATCTTTATATGTAGTGGAAACATCTTTATATGTAGTGGACACACCTTTATATGTAGTCGAAACAACTTTATATGTAGTGGACTTTTCTTTATGTTATGAGGATAATTCTGCATTGGATATTTTTACCGAGCACCGTTTCAGTAAGCCGGAAACTTTAGACCAGCGCTACAGATAAGAGGGATTGATGGCTTTTTAAAATGAAATATTTCACTCATTGGTAATTACATCCTAAGTTAATGGTACTCTTCTGACTCGTATCATCGAGACAATTCAAATGAGTACTCACAACATAGGGTTTAGATTTAGAATAAAAATTGAAGAAAGTCTTCAACCCCTCTTATCTGTTGCTCTGCTTCCGTCTATCGTCATTATGGTCTGGTCTAAAGAGTCCCTGGGGGATTTTACCAACCGGCGATTTGAACTCAAATATTCTCATGTTCCCGGTCAGGAATTTGTACGTTTTGCATTGATTACATCCAATTTCACCTGAACTTTTTCTTTTTAAATTGAGAGCATTTACATTGGATCACGGCAAAAACAATAGGATCTGATTCTTAATCATGTGGAGAAAATTGACCTGTTGACTTGACCCCACATTATCACTCTATTACCAGGTCATGTACAATAACTTTTATTCTGGGGTTGTAAGAGCGGTACCCTGTAAGAGTGCATGAACAAGTTCTTATCTTAGATTGGACCAAGTTATGGATTCATGTATAGAATTAAGACTGTCGTCACATAATCTGGAAATTGAAAAAAAAAAACATAAAAATCGAATGTATTTTCCTACTGGTTTGCCCGGAATTTAATGAAATTATGAAAAAATCTAATACACTTTTATCACTTTTGGCCCACAGTTATTTTTTCCACTATTTTCCTAACAAAAAAGTCTAGACCAATTGTTATTAATGTAAAGAAATAATTTAATTTTTTGCTTTCTTTACAGAAATCAAACTTTCATTCAGGTGTTTTAATATGTTCTTCTTTTGTCAGTTATTTTCACTTCTTGTGCTCTGTTAAATTGTTTGTTTGCTGTAAACATTGTTGTGTAAAATGCTACAATCTAGTTGAAATGCATTGTATATTGTAAACAGAAAAAGTACAAATTTATACCTACTCATTTGCGATTTATTCTGCCTTAATGTTTCCAGTGAACTGAATTGAACTAAACTGAGCCAAACAAACATTAATTGACAAAAACTTTGCATAGTTAAAAGTCATAAAATATGAATTACAAAAAAAATTAAAGTAAACTAATGATCACGTGTTCTAAATCTGGTTGCTGTATTTGAAAATTTGTCTGGACAAGTTACATTGGATTTATTTATAATGATAATTCGACATAACAAATATTCAGTATACAATATATTTTGGTGAAAAATAAACATGATTTCCTGACAAAGAAATCCTAATCTGAAAAGATACCAACATTGATGAGCAGTCTTTCTAAAGACACTTAATGTGACATAATGTGACATTAATAAATTGAATAGAATCGAATGAATTTCAGGTATTTTGGTCGTTCTGAGAAGGAAACATTGTTGGAAATGAAAATATCGCTCGTCATATAATTCAATCTAATCTTTAAGCCTACTGGTTCTATGTAAGTTTGCGAATGTTTTTCACGTCAATTCTTATAACCTGTAAGTTTTGCATTAATATCTGATTGCGCATAGCTATAAAATATGTTTCGAATTGTCTATTTTAGGCTATGCTCATCGTTAGCCGCTCAAAAATAAATTGTATTGATTCCTAATTTGGGATAAGAATATGGATGCAATTTAAATAGTTTGTTGCAATCAACACTACATTGTTTACAGTTAACAATTTAAGTAGTGAAAATAGACTGGAATCATACAAGAACATAGTTATGAATATCGTGAACGAAATTTTAATTTCTTTGAAGGAAGGCAAAATTCAAATATTTCTTAAAACTTGAAACAATAAAGAAGTAAAAACATAAATGTAGGCCAAAAGTAGTAAAAGTTTTTTAAGATTTTTTATATATATAAATTTATTAAATTCCAGACAAATCAATAGGAAATAGTTTTCATTTTCAATGTTATTTAAGTTTTAAAATAACATGATCAGATTTGGTTTTGTTTTGTAATCTTCTGGTGACTCCCATTTCAATTTCCAGGTTATGTGACGACAGTCTAAATTATTTATAGGCCTGCAGCTTGGACTAATGACTGACACCAACAATGGACCATTAAACACAGTGACGCATCAAACAATTTAACACTCCCTTGTGTTTATTTAAGAGTACTAACAGGAGCATCCCTTTTTCATTGGCATCCGTGAAAATACCACGATCTTCTCTATCATATTGCATAAATTCATTGATACAAGTCATGTTAGTGTCCCGTGGACAAATGCATTTATCATTATGAAATAATTTTCACTTTGTTTTGAGGACACCCCATTTGTTCTATATAGTTTTTCGATATACTTATTTGACATTCATATATATACTATATTATTATGATATGAAAATACAGGCGTATTACTAACACGGAAGTACGTACGCACACGCGCGTAATACTATACATGTTTATTTGAATTTATGTGTTCATTCACATAATCGTGTGATGAAGCTGAAAATTACCCCATAACAACTTAAACGTCAGAAAACGTAAGCCCGGACATTTTGATCAGCAAAATTCAAAATGATTACAAAAATGTACTATTTAGGGTATTCTATGAGCGATGAAGACTATAGAAGCATCATAAAATGTGTAAGAATGTATTTCTAAAAATACCCACAGTAACGAAAGTGGACATAAGCATTTTTTATTTTGAAAAGAAGTAGCTGTACGTACGTACAACATTGACATATTCATTCAACATATTCTCAGAAGGGATGAAATCCCGAGTATATTTTGTAAGGTCTCTGGTATACATGTCTGTATACTTTTACGGTGGCAATTCAGCTTTTCACTTACAAAACTTAACACTGGATCATTTTGAAACATTTTAAAGGAAATAACTTTTGAGACAACAACTTTTATTAGCGAAAACCAATTGAATAAAGAGAGAGATGAATTGAGTGTTGTTATTTCCCCCTTTCCTTGGTATTATCCAAAGATCCGGAATCAAAGTCTTGAATAAGGACGAAATACCATTTGCATCTTAATCATAATTTAGCCCCCCCACCCACCCAAGGGATGCAATTAGAATTCTGACACGTGTTTACTTGCTTCAACCACCTTGGTATCAACGGCGAAACAGTGTGTCGGGTCTGCGACACCGCATTCAGTTGATCGTTTGACGGCAACATGGCCGATTCAGTCGTAGAAACCGCTTTAAGAAATATAGGGCTATCTTCTCTAGTTGCACGATTTGTAAGTGAAAAGGTTGATAAAAACGTAATTGGTAGTCTCACAGATTCGGATCTTACAAGACTTGGAGTGGAGACCATCGGAGATAGAGTTCGCCTCAGGGATGAAGTCAAGTTGCTACAGGCTTCAGGTATTGTTCGTTTTACATATACTTTTCTTATTATTTGTAACATAGACATGCCACGAGTGGTATTGAGACACTAAAATATAATGTTAAATAAGCAAAATTACTAGTGTGTATATCATTTGAAAGCTGCTGCAGATGACAGAATACAATGGTGCCGAATGTGAACGTTACGGTTTAGAAATATTGAGGGGGTTTGGAGAAGGCTAGTTATCAGCATTTTATTCTTTTACCCCCATATTTTCTCAAAATATTTCAACCAGTGAATTCAAATCAAGTTTGGCTCGGGATGGTGTCAAACTGTATTTCTTACCTTTCACATGTTGTTCTTTGTTAAACAACCAGAGAGTTTTTAATAATGTGTCAATCGAAAAAGGAATTCCTATTCTAATAATTGCGTACGTTGGTGTTTTAGCGTAGATTGGTATGTTACTCTTCCAATGTTTACCCTATTTACAAACGAAAGTAATTTATAAAATTATGGCCATATTTTAGGAGATACTGGTTACGATATTTCTTTGGTTCTAACAGCATATTAGTTAATCCTATTCACGCAAACAAATTTGAATATCTTTATTGCGTTTCATCAATTTTCTTTGAAATTTAAAAATAATAAACGAGAAAAAAATCCTCATTCAATATTTGTATGTATAAGGTAACTAAGTATTTCTTAAATCTAAAGGGGGAAAAGTTAAAGGTTTCAACGACATGAAATTTTTTCTGTTCACACGGATTTTATGTAATGATTGTCCACAATTCTTTGACCAAATAAAGAAACTTCATGGTGTGATTTCCTGGAACATTTTCAAGAAACTACAATATTCGTGTCTCATTTTAAGGCAGCGTCTTGAAAAAGCGGTATCTATGTACAAGTTAGTGTTTTCCTCTATTTTGTTTTTAGAATTAATTTAATGGTAATGTACCTAAGTAATTACTCAAATGCTCTAGATTATACATTATTCATACTCTATGTACAAAAATATGGTATACATATAATGATAAAGAAAAAGATTCGTGTGAAATTAAGTTTAGATAGATATCGCAAGGTAGCGGTTTTATGTTGTTGTTGTTGTTGTTGTTGTTGTTGTTGTTGTTTTTGGAAAGTGACACAATACTGTGGGCGACGTCAGAAATAACCACGTAATGTATCTAGTCGTCACGAATAACTCGCAAGCGGGACAGGGAAGTCTTGAGGCTCGAACAATTACTATAGGTTACAAATCTTCTCGAATGTTTACTGTTTTTGTAATGACACGGGGCAGCTTTAGCTTTTGTAAAAATGAATTACACAATTCAGATTTTTCATAACTATCCTTTATTTATATTCCCTTGCAATAACATAGTCCGTGTACTATTTCTATAATTTCGGCAATTTTCAGACTGAAATAATGCATTAAATTTTAAGAGATGCGAGAAAGGCTGAAAACGCAAACGTTTGCAGTCGCGTAGTTAGAAAATTATCCCTACAGTATTTCAAATGAATATTAACTGATATTTGCATTTGTTTTCTATTTGTCAAGGTGGATAAGACTCGTTTGCGGAGAACAAAAAAAATTGAATCTGTGGGAATAGCACTAAAATATACCGTTACACGACGGTCGACCACTACGACATTCTTCAATCGATTTTGAAAAGATGAACATTTTTTAAACTTAAGACAAAAAACTATTTTTTCCATTTCTATGAAAATATGTTCAACAGTTTATTTTGTTTGCATTAGTGAAGAGAAAATTCAATTCATTTTGAACGGACGTTATTTGGCCGTCATGTGACATTTCTGTAGACAAAGCACTTTTTGAAATATTTCTTTGTAGAAACATTTAACAAAAATAATAGATAAATTGGGGAATAAAACTATAAAACTATTTTTTTGTGTTCCTTTCTGTAAAAAAAACGTTGAGAAATAAAAAAGAAAAGATATCGACATTTAAAAATTAAAGATTTATTTTTTACGCCTTCTTTTACAAATCTCTACACATTATTGCATTTACTTATTATTAGAAATATTGCATTTATCATTGCATTAGATCATTCGTATTTCGGTATGTTACACTCTGACACCAAGTGAAACTTTTGTACAAAAATTGTTATATTTTGATCATTCACTCTTTTCATATTGTATTTTTAATTTCAACTTTAACAACAATTATTCAGTGTTACATCTCTACATCGCTTTTTTGTTCGAAGTTTTGTGTTTAGATTCTCGTAATAACGGAAAACATGTACGCCAAAAAGGAAATAAAATTGCAAGTCTCATATGCATTTCTGTCATCTTTAAAATGATATATAATATAAGATACTAAAACTATATGCAGAAGGAGAAATTCAGTACATTTACCTCGCGACAACGCTAAAAATTAAATTAGCTCCAACTTTTGACGTTACGTCTTTATGCATTATTTACGCTTATATATGTAATATCTGACGTCCAAAGATAATACATGTACAACATTGGAGTCAAAAGTAATATTCACCTACAACCCTGTCGGTTTTCAGTTGAGAGTGATTTTAAATGAACTAGTTAGAAAATTCGAGTTCTGAAAATACACGCATTTTGGAGGTAGTTTCTTAAAAATGGTATGCAGCAACTGAATCTATGAGGGTATTGGTTCCTTTATGGGTATGTTGATGTTAACCGTTGGCACACATTGTAGTTGTTACTTTTGTTATCCATGAAAAATATTCGAAGTGCTAAATTGTTATGGCAAATAGTTGGAATATAAGCCGTTATAGGTCAGACGAAGCTAACATTTGGCACTTAGAAAAATAAAGAGTCCTTTTTAATTATGTATGGTTACTTTTGTTGGGGGTTTAAAAATTCAAAAAGTGTATGACTGAGCGAACTTGATACGTTTCCTTAGAAGTACGACGTTTTCTTACCGAGCCATCGCAGACATGGTTAACCCTTCCGCAAATGGTAAAGATTGGTGGTTCCCTTATTCTAAAGCTTCTACAGATGATGAAATTGGTTTTGACAGTAATATCACTTAGGTACAATAAAGCATAGGAAATATTGAGACAAAAGAAGGAAATCCGGATGATCTTCATTTTCTTCGTTTGTCTCAATTTTTTCCTCGGCATTTTAATGAAGGGTGTCAAAACCAGGTCTTGTTTAGGAAGGGTTTAATTATGATTATAAAAAATCTTAATCGACATATGAACCTTCCCATGTACCTTCTTTCATAATATCATAATTCGATATTCTTAACTTAACCAAAATCACAGTCCCCGGGGATAGTAAACGTCTTAAAACTTTATGCCCCCGTATCGAAAGATCGGGGGTGTATTGTTTTTCTCGCGTCCGTCTGTCAGTCTGTCTGTCTGTCTGCTAATCCGAGTTTCCTCTGATGAAATTCGCTCTTTGATTATGTTGATGTCGCTCGTTTACACCAGAGCGCACTACTATTCAAAATCAACGGAACTTTCGACACAAGTTGTAGGTCTTTGTTCACCATCCGATCTTAAACGATATCCTTAAAGCCGCGTTCCCATTGCCGACCAAATCAACTCGATCAACTCGATCGCCTAAATTCCCCGATCAAACCCGAGTAAACTCGATCAAATGTATTTACACGACTTCTTCTTTATTTCTTGTCAATTATTTCCCGATCAATTTTGCCAACCACGCTCGATCGTCCCGATCTCTCTTGCCGACCAAGCTCGATCAGTACTCTATCGCTTGATCGAGCTTGATCGAATTGATTTGGTCGGCAATGGGAACGCGCCTTAAAACGCTTTGAGATACCGATCAATGTACAATTTATTGTCATACCTGGTGAAAAATTTAAGATCAAAATTTATTTCTAAAAGGTTTATAGGCAATGTTTTGCAACAACCCTCACCTGAACAGTCATTGATTACAATGACTTACTTTCCGTTGTTTTGAGTGGTAGTGCGCTCTGATGTAAATGAGCGACATCAACATATCAAAAAGCGAATTTCATCAGAGAAAACTCGGATTATCTGTCTGCTTGTCTGTCTCTAAAAGTAATGGACATACAAAGCTCACATTTGGTATGTAACTTTCTTTCAATGATATCTATTTTTCCAGGCAATATGACATTCCTGATGGTCATCGGTTAACCCCATTCAATCATTAACACGAACATTTAAAGGGGCCCACGCTAGGTTTTCATGCTTCCGAACTGCTCGGGAACTCATATTTGTGCATGGAAAAACAATTTGCAATGCATAAAAACCTCAATCACGGCGAATAACCATCTTTCCTTTGAAATAGATCAATCCTTTACAATCCCTAAAAATGAAAATAGTTTTTCTATAATGGGGTCTATTATTTTGTTTTGCGTTAAGAACAGTCTGGGTGTTGTTTTTTCTTTCTAATCATTCATCTTATTCATAGAGTGGAGGAAAACAACATTTAAATTGCACTTTTATTTTTGCTCCACCTGTATCGAACTGAAAACAAAAAAGAAAATAAATAACCTTCGCCTATACAACAACAATAACAACAACAACAACAACAACAACAACAACAACAATAATAATAATAATAATAATAATAATAATAATAATAATAATAATAATAATAATAATAATAATAATAATAATAATAATAATAATAATAATAATAATAATAATAATAATGACACCAACAGTGTCAACTATAAAAGTGCAATTTTGAACAAATATAAGACACGGTTTTATCATTGTTGCTTTCGTCGATTTGATCGGGGTGGTTTTTGTTTTTATGTCTTTTTTTTTCTTTCCTTTTATGGGGGTGGGATTATATTTTCAAAGCCTAATTTTGTCAGGAAAATGGATTGATTTATTTAGCAGTTTATGTACTTTACATTTTTTTGCAGATCCCACAGCATCTACCTCGACCAATGAAAGACCAGGAAGGGATGAGCTGTTCCGTCCAGGTCGCTTGTCCAGTAGAATAAGGAGAAGGGCTCCCCAGAAAGTAAGGAGCTGGACGGCGTCATTCGTTTGTCTTTCAGACAAGAATGCATTAAAAATCCCGAATGCATCTGAAAAAGTTATTCTACAAAATTCTGGATTGGGACATAAGAGGATTTCTATGCCTGTGACAGCGACTGAAACTATTGTAAGAGAAACGCTTATAAAAAACTTTGATAAACTTAAGCAAGCGGGTGGTTTTGAATTAATGAAAGTTAGAAGTAACTGTAGGCAACTGGAAATATTAAACAGCAATTGGGATGCAGTGACCTTAAAAACAATATTTGGTTGTCAATCTAAAATATACGTCAGACCGATCCAAGAAAACCTTGCAGTGGAACCGCCAAGTATGGATAATGTCAGCAGCAACGTGACTGCCCAATGTAATTACTGCAAACAAGAAATTGTGATCCGAAATCTACGGGAACATGTCAAATGGTGTTCCTTGAAAACCGAAATTTCGGATTCCGGTGAGGAACAGTTGCCAGAGCTACATGAAAGTGAAAGTGTTTCAAACAACCAGGTCATAGAGATCGAAGAAGAAGATGAAATAACAGGGCAAAGTGAGAACAACCTAGACGAACGCGATCAAACGGAGGACGGTTCGATCTTTGAAAAAGTAATAGAACAATGCAAAGTACAAAGAATAGAAAATCCTGTTGATATTCTGAAAGTGATGCAGGACGAAATTGTTTTAGGCAGACGCCTAGAGATTGAAAACGAGGCTGAGGACATAGGTGAAGGGAAAACAAACTTTATTCTTGTCGACAGGAATAATTTGTTTGAAACAGCTTTCGAGGAATTTGGGTCTATCGAAAACCTTCGATATACCCTTGAAGTTCAATTTTATGGAGAGGTAAGTCTAACTTGATTTAAAAATATACCAAATAATAGACAGAATGTAGCTGCATGTATAGCAGACGAGAATTGACCTTGCAGAGCATTCCATTCGTTTAGCATGGGCTGCTCTGCCAGGTCATTTATCGTGCACTACAGTATAACGTTCTTTAGCATATATCTTTCATGAGTACCTAACATAGTGCAGCATACTCGTACAGCTTTTTGAGTTCCTAAGAACTCATTTCGAAAAAGCATTTGTAGACGGTGATTCGGAAATATTGATCCTTGAGATGACGTTTGTTGACTTTGGCATTCTTGTTTATATAAATCTAAGAAAGCATTGACAAAAATGAGGGAAATTATTATTACAAACGTTTTCCTCTTCCGCTCATTGTATTTTGGTGAAAAATGTGAACAGTTCTTTCGATAGTAATTTTCAAAAAGTCGCCTTCAAAATATAAATCTTTCGGAAAAAGCTATAATATTGGGAGAAATTAAATGAAAGAAAATGTTTGGAGATATTAAATGAAAAAAGTAACCTGGTCATTGATTTTTTCTGTAAAAATGACAGAAATTGAAGCATTGGTGCTTGTTTGTGTGGTCATATTGATCAATAAAATGTGGATACTAGGTTCAACATCCGATCAGATTAACTCGGTCAAGCGCGCTAAAGCGAAAGAGTACAAATCGAGCTCAGTAAGCATAGGTGATCGGGAGTGGTCGGGTTGATCAAGCTTTATCTGCACCACTCGGGCTTCTTTCTGGATTTTTTGGACTGTCCAAAATATTCGAGTGCGATCAAGTAAAAAAATAATCGGAAAGCGTTCGTTAATTGATCGGGTAGATCGAATTCTTATCATATATTCAACGTTGCACCCGACCCGAACTTGATCGCCTCGTTTTGTACTCGAGTGGCTCCCGAGCACATCCCGATCAACTCGACCTCTGAGGTCAGCCTGATCAAGTAAAGATCGAGAAAAGGTTATTTGGCAGGGATTAATTGGGGGAATTTAAGCGATCGAGTTGATTTGGTAGGCAGCGGGAACCTAGCACAACGATCAGGGAGAGGAATTTTCAAAATACATTGATTCTTTTAACGACAAGAACAAAAGTTAATTATTTGACTCCGCGTATTTTATTTTCAGACCGCAGTTGACAATGGAGGACCACGGAAGGAGTTTTTCCGGTTGATGCTAATTGAAATGAGAGACTCTTTCTTCAGTCCCCTACGAGAGGACCATGCTGGAGAACAATTCGAATTTATCGGAAAGGTTTTAGGTAAGAGTTTCAATTGTGGAAACTTATTTATTCATAAAATGTAAGAAGAAAGATGGGTTTTTTTTAATATTTTATAAAATTGTGTTATCTGTATGGAAATTATCCTTTCCCGAACAAGAAGTAGTTTGGGGGAAAAGGCAAAAGTCGCAATTCCTGATATCCAACATTTCCTCCATTTTGGCCTCTATATTTTCTTGGCTATTATTAAGACATATGGGCCTACTCTACCTTTAAATGTGTCGTTTGGGAAAGGGGTAAGGCGAGCAAGGTATGGCGCAAGATATCCTCCATTCATTGATTCATTAAAAAAAAGATCTTACAAACTTAAATACTTGAGCAAAATATCAAGTTTTATTGTATATTTCAATGTCCTTTTTCGGGAGTTATCTGCCCTTGGCAAGCCAAATCTACTTTTCGAAAAAAAGCAATTCTATAGGTTAAATACATAATAGCTAGCTACCAATAATGATTTATGTGGACTACATAACAGCTTGTATGTTTTAAAACTTATTTTCTTAGATCTCTCATTGGATTGGGCCTTTCAAAAGTAGAAATTCATATTCTAAAGAGCCGATAGTTTATTTGCGGGCAAATAATTTCACAGCTCTACTGTCAACAACTGTTGCGATTATGTTGACAGGTGTATAGTTGAGGTCTTGAGGAGCTACAAACCTTTAGTGTCTTGGTATTTCACAAAAAGGGCATCTCCTGCTAAGATCTTTTAGTTTGGTCCATGGTATTTGACCGCATGACCTCTTTACTTCGATCTTTAATTTTTATCTACACCCAAAAAACTTTCATTTTTTCTTACCATAACTACCACCTTGAGCTAGCAAATTAGCAAAACAGAAATAAAAATGTGTATTCACACTCTATTTTAAATGGCCAAAAAAGAGAAGAAAAAAAACACACTCGTGACATACATTTGACATTAAGAAGAACTGAAGATATTTTTATTCACCAAAAGGTTAAAGCGAAACAAATGTAGCCGAAACATGTTATACCATAGATTTAGCATTTTGTGCCACAACGCACACCAAATCAACAAGTCGTGTGACCATCATTTTAACCCTTTCCCAAACGACAAAATTTTGGGGTGCTCCAATCTGTAAGCAGCTGCAGACGACTAAATGGATGATGCCTAAGGTACAATTTGTGAAAAATAGAGCACAGAAAACAATGAGACAAAAGGAGAAACTGCTGATTATGTTTTCCCAAACCTTTTCTATTAGGGACGTCAAAACCAGGTCTTGTTTGGGAAAGGGTTAAGGGCACATTTGATTGTAATCTTTATTATCTTCCTCTGATTTTACTGTGAGGACAAATTCGTTTGGATATGCTTAAGTAATGTACTCACGCCCTTGACAATTGAATTAATTATGGTTTTCAAATTATTTTCCATTTTCCATTTAGCGCTCAGTCTTTTGCAAAATGGAACACTGCCAAGAATTCTGGACCCTGATCTACTCGAAGAAGTGTTTCACAGCGAACAACCAAGACCAAATATTTTGGCTTTAAAGAGAGGGTTAGATGCTCTAGGAATAGTTCAGGTAAAAACTTGTTTCTAGATATAACGTTGAATTTCTTTTTTGTGTTTTCGTTTCGAAAGTTGCCTTGCGGTTTTCGTTCTCTGGGCTAGTCGACACTACGTATTGGCTAACCAAGTTTTGAATATGCATTCTCCTCTGTATTTCTTCTACTTTGACCAATAAATGAATCGTTAGTTATGTTCAGTTACCTAATTTTACCTTAAAGAAGCTGAATTGTTCATGTAGTTATTGAGTTACGCAATTTTGTCGGCACATTTTTTATAACAGGAAAAAGTACTAAAAACGTTTTTGGCTCTCCTGAAAAAATGGTTTTCTTTGAGAAACAAATGTTTGAAATTTTATTTTCGTTGTAAAAATACCAAAAATGCAAAGTTAACATTGGAGTGAATAGAGTGTTGCATTTTTCTGTGGGAACTTGGTCAAATAAAATTGTAGTACTTTGTAAGTTGCCATCCCATCTCATGAAAAATATGTCACTTTTATATCTAGTATGTTGTGCATATTTTCATTTGCTTAGTTATCAAAAAAAAATCACTAATCGAAAGCTCAAGCAGACATTATCCGGTAATGTTTATACTTTTGAATCATACCTATGTTTTTTTCCACTAAGTGAAAGAATAAAGGGTCTGTGACAGTTCTAGTCCAGAAAATCACTCAATTTTTCAATGAAAAATAGGTGGGTGGCGAATAATAATGTCGCATGAGTGTACATGATTTCTAGCTGATAAGCCACATTGAGATCAATCTTACGATGTCTATTTCCTGGAAAGATTTTCTCCCAAAAACTGAACTTTATTCCGTATCATAAACACCATAAAAGTGATCCACGAAAATCCCAAAACTAGCATTGGTAATTAAATAATATTTCTACAAAAGAGATTATTAGAGGATACACTCATTTAGTTCAGCACGTACGAACACAAGAAACGAGTTATCAAATACAGATTTCGCGTTTCTTTAATTATTTTGAGCAGTGTATTATGTTGTATTTTGTGGACCTTCTAAATTAAGGTGACCACGTATAGTGAGTGGAGTTACTTTTGTCTGCCCAATGTTTATTTACTATTCATTACTATTTCAACTTAAAGCGCGTATTGTTCGCTTATAAATAACAACTTCAAAAAACCGATAGCATTTCTACGCATTAGAATAGACAATCTTTGCATCAAGACATTCTTTTAAAAACTGAAATAAGTGTGAAATTTCACTTTAAATGTTTTGATTAAACAGGCCCCAGTACTACCACAACACTCTTAACGAGCCTCCAGCTGCTCGCCTACTTAGGTTAACGATTTCAAACCCATTGGTGGGTGACACTTTTGTCAGAAAGGGTATTTGCCGCGGCCGGATATCGAACCCGGGACCTCTCGTATGAGAGGCAGATGCGCTACCAACTGCGCTAAGGCCGCGGCCAAAAACAATGTAGATCTCTTAAGAGATCATGATATGTACATAGACACTGATATGTTTGGATGAAATGTTTTTAAACCGTTTTCCGGAAAAGGGGGGTTGGTTTCTTGCATTCTTTTCTGAGAAGATTTTGCAACTTTTTATTGTTATTAGAAATAGATAAATTATAATATCAATTGTTTGGAAGTTTTATATATATTGAAGATGTACTTGAAATGAAATAGATTGACTCACTGTAGCCCGGTCAGTTTACTGTGAAAATTCACCTCCTCGTCGCCCTTCTATAGTAAACTGACTCCCCCTCTTTTAAATGTTAAACAGAGTCGCCATAATTGTATTGTGTTTTTTTTTTTTTTTAGAAAATTAGAAGACAAAATGACATGTAGTATCTTTCTTTTGGCACATCCCTTTAAAAATAATGATGAATTAATTAGTGACTTCTTTGGCCATCAGTTTAAACTCTAAATGTTACAGTCCATGAGTACTCATTAGAAATCGAACTTCACTGTAACCAGTCAACACAGTTAAGATCATAGAAATGTGTCATTTCTAAATTAAAATGCTCCTCCTGATGTCTAGGCCCAGAACCAGGGGATAGGATCAGGGAATCAGGGCCCACCATAAATTTTGAAAAAAAAAGAACTTAAACCAAGCGAGTTTAGGCATATTTCATGCACTAATGTTGACCCACCTCTCCCTTTCGGATAAATCGGGCCTCTTCTTGGAAATGTGCCTGGACCCGCGCGTGCTGTCGTTGCTTAGAATATTGTCTCTCCTCAAAAGCTCATAACTAAAGGCTGTTTTAAGCAGCAGTTACGAGGTTTTGAGGAAAAATGACGAAAACATCACTAAATTTTGGCATGCAATACTTTTTCGGAAACCTTGATGGTCTTTTTGTTTCTATATCAAACATGTCATTCTGTTTTACTAACGGTTTTCCTACAACACGGTGGATAACCCATGTGACTTTTGGGCAGCGTTCACACCGATTTAATTTCTCAGGTTATACCCTTCTGATTTTGGCACGATAAAGTGTACCGTACTCGCTTTGGAGAGATTCATTTCCGATTCTAACTCACTCTACACCGACTGCCATGGTTTTCTTAAAACGTTCAAGCGAAAGCATTAATTTTGAATTAATTAGGCATACGTATACATAAGAACACGGTAAAAGAATGGTTCGGCGTATCAATAACACATCATTTTTTTCTTTATCGAAACAAAACAATTTTGTCTGTTCTTTCTTGAATAATTGACAAAGGCTATGTCTTGATTCTTAGAGTTGTTATCTGATTGGCTTATGAATTCGAATACGGTCCTCCCACTTTATACCATCCGATGTCAAGGTGGGTCGTAAATTCTGACCCCCGTGATGGGATTGCCTAATTGATAACACATTAGGGGACTATTTATTACCATGTAGACCCATTAGTGTAGAACTGTAAAGCCATCTCTTGTTTTCTGAGATTTTTCTTTTACTTAAAATCAAAATCCTTCAAACTTTTTTATGAATTGTTTAATTGTCAAAAATAAACGAATAAATCAAAATAAAGATGGTGCAATAAACAATTATTGAGAGATGTTTTGAAATGTATCAGGGAATCATAAAAAGGTGAGAAGCCGGTGATTATTAAATATTTATTTCTTCGTCTCAATATTTTCACTTGCAGTAATCATTATAACCATTCAGATGTTACGATGCATCTATCAGTCGACACATATTTAGACTGGCAATGACGGGGTATAGAAAATGTTATTTTCATAACACGTTACTTCTCCCTTGATGTTGTTTAATGACGTCTAATGCAGACCACACAATTGTAAATGTAGAAAGAAAAAACAAGTGTGGACAATATCCCAAAAATATTTAGGCTAAAAGAGTAAATGCTGGTAGAATAAGATTTTCTCTTCCTTTCGGTGAACATTTCCCTTGCCTTTTATACCTGTAAGTAAAACAGATATAGTTTCTCATGCAAAGTATAACCCTATATTGTTCACTCTGTCAAAGTAACAGACCCTTTTCCAAATGGCACAACTTAGAACTATTCCAATTTGAAAGCAATCGCAGTTGAAAATATGGATCTTGATAAAGATTGGCTTCACACCATTTAGACTATGAATCTAGAATGGTTTGTGCTTGATTCATCCTGTTTTCTGAATGTTGCCACACTAATGCAGAAGCCACAAGAAAAATCTATATCTCTATAATTATAAAATGAAAGTCCTACTTTTGAAAAAAAAAAAAAATGAAAAATCTTGAAGATATCGCTTTTTGAAAATGTGAAATAAAGATTAGTAGAAAATCATTCTAGATCTAGATTTAGTTTATCATCTTGAAGTAAATACTTGCGACTCTAGTCGACAATCAGCGCACAATGAGTAGGATCATTAATATTCAAACTTGCTAGATGGTCCCTTTAAGCGAGATTTGCAACACAAAATTATTTCGTTATATATCATTGTAGTATTATACCGTTTTTGGGTAGTCAGTTTGCTATCAGGGGTCAGTCTGCGATGGAATACGGACAAAACCCCATTAGGACAAAAAAAAAAAAACAACAAAAACAAAAAAAAAGCCTCGGACAAAACCCCACCGGGCAAAACCCCGTCACTAAAATCGGCAAAGTGAACAAACACCACCAGTTTTATTTTTTATTCATTGTCAAGTCATTCAAAAATCAATTATTTTAAAATAAAACAAACCTAACTTTTTTTTTTTTTTTTTTTTTTCATTTCAGAACAGAAATAACTCTCGTTTACCGTAATACCATTAAATGTAGGAATTTAGTTATTTTTTCACAGTACATTTTCATTCTTGAATCGTTTTTATATTCTTGGATTTATATGCTTTTTTTAATTTCAAAAATACAATAGATAAACAAACACAATATACACTGTAATATTTGAAAATATTCGGATAAAATAATTATAGCTTTATTTTTATAGAGTAATGAATTGTGAAACATAATAAAAAAAACCAGTTATTTCAAAAATACTTTTCATCAGAAAATATTTCATTCTATAGCATAAATCGTTATTCGATATTTTATAAATTATAAAAAGAGAGTTTTGACCTTATCTTATCCCAATCACGCTGTTTTAGCATGAATATGACAGAAACACATATATTTTCATAAAAAAATCAGAAATTTTCGAGCAGATATCTGCATTTAGAATAAAAAATACTACACCTGACATTCACCATCACAAAAACAATGGATATTTCGCCTAAACAATTTGAAGAAAAATTGTAGCACTGGTATTTAGTGCCACAGATATACACACCACACATACTGTAAGTCATGTAAATGCTCAACATGGTTTTCTTAAACAGTTGGATTTATTTTTAAAAGTGTATTGTCTTTTAATAAACATCGTCGATTTGTATATTTCAGATAACAAAAGCTCTACCACCGTTGATTCATTTGTTTACTCCACAACCAAGTAAGCAACTGACACACAAGATGATAACACAGCTTCTAAAACCGAATTTTAGTGAGAACGGGACAAACAATCAAGTAAAAGAAGCCAGGATGTACCGAAAGTTCTTAAAGTACATGAAAGAGGCAGCAAGTGAGTTTCCATTTCCATCTTTTAAAAGGATTTAGATAACAAATAGATTCATTGCAGAATAAAATATTCATGAAGAATATGCAAACGTGTTCGTTCTGATCACCTTAAAATGACTGAAATAAGCAAGATTCTGTCAACGTATGAAAGAATACTGTACTCAATCAGAAGAAATATAGCCCATTTATTCAGTTGTGATTCCAGCTATAAATATATCATAATGTCCATTTTACCAGATGTAGAATGACATTATAGTCTTGGCTAATTATCTCCTTACTAAATCGCCATGCAACTTTGGTATGTTTAACCCATTATTAGAAGGCAACATTTTTGACTGATCAAATTTGAAATGTGTTTCAGATGACAATTTCAAATTAGAGGGGGAAAAATCACAAATCTTTCAATTTTAGATTAAAAAAGATTGTGGAAAGAGGAATTTTGATCATTTTGTTCCAAATAACTTCGGGCCGTCAACAAATGTCACTGTTTGAGAATGGATTAAAAGAGATAATCTTCACAAATGAAAATACTAAAAAAAGTGGATACGCTTTCTGTGGGAAAAACATACGCTTTGGTATTGTGAATGGCAGCATTTCTTGCAATTCATGAATTTTAACTCTATGTACACGTTTTTTGTAGGTGGCAGAAGAGGTAATGTCTCTCTGAACAAAATTTTGATGTTTGCGACAAGTGCAGAAGAAGAACCTGTGTTGGGATTTAAAATCCATCCATCCATCCATTTTGTTGAGTCGGAATCACCATTACCAACAGCAAATACATGTATCAGTAGACTGAACCTACCAAGAACATCTGACCTTGCCGATGATAAGCTGTTTAAAATGTTTGATATGGCATTCTGTAATGCGTATTTTGGTTTGCAATAAAGTGAATATGTCGAAGTCCAGATTGGAATCCAGTTCGATCCGGAATCGACCAAGGCCGATCGGAAGCGGTCTAGTCCAAACTGGAATTCTAGTTTGGACTAGTCCAGATTATAATTCTAGGTTGATCCAGGTCAATTATAGATTGGTCTAGCCTAAATTGGAATTCCAATCTGTGCTAGAAGCACCAAATTTGGCACATAATGTTCCTCAGAGTAAATTTTCTTAATAAAGTGCAGTGTCAATTATTGTCAACCATGAAAAACACGGCATCATTTTCCAAGATACGTAGATGCCATTTCTTTGGGTTCAAATATTAGAAAAATTATTGGACATATTCCTCGGAGTAAAATGATTGCAAAACGTATGGCATCTGTTCTAACGAGAAAATCTAAAAGGCCGCCATTCCTTTAAAGTGACATTTCAGAATTTTTGTCATAAATATTGCTTTTATTTTTATCTGAAAGAGCATATTTCCTTATGAAAATTCTGAAAATTTCAAGTCAAAATATTGCACCGTTTACGAGAAATTTATATTTTTGTGTTAAAATTGAACAAGTTGTTGTGGACAACAGTTCGGATTTATATGCAATTTATCGATTATGTGTCAACTTTAAATGCGTGTATCTCGCTTACTGGCAACAACTTAAAAAAACCAATAGTATTTATACTCATTAGAATACCCAATCTTGGCATCAAGACATACTTTAATAAATTGAAATCGGAATGAAATGTCCCTTTAAGGTCGAATTATTGGGGAAAATCATTGCAGTAGGTATTTCAGGACACTGTTTCTGATAACATTATCTTTGTTATATGTTATATAAAGATATGTGAACGTTTTTTAAGTATTTTTCCATATGATTGGCAATTTGAACCGTAGTTAATTTGAATTTCACGTGATATGTTAGCAAAACTTTAAAAAACACTCTCACTGCACGTACAGCTCGAGATATAGCATACATAAATTATGTAGGGATAAGCTCGCTTATCATAAGCCGCAACCTAGACAAAGAAAAAGTGTTTTACAGTTGTGTGTGGTATAAGGCTTCAGTAGTAAAAATAAAGGCCTTATATATTCGTAAAAAAAAAACTCCTAAATACAAAAGCTAAATATGTTTTTCTGGGAAAATGTTACAGATATAGGCTCATTACTCCTGATAACCTCGAAAATGCAAGATCGACATAAAAATATGCTTGTTGCATCATTTTACTATGTCAGACCGTATTTTAGCACATTCGCGAGAAAACTGGTTTGACGCCTACATTAAAACACCATTTTGTTATCATATTTCATATTCTTTATGTTTCTTATGCAGCGAAAAGCTGCGAGAAATTGACAAACTTTAAAAAAAGAATGAAGTCTAGATTGTAGCTGACGCTCTATACAATTTGAACTGCTGCAAGTGTATTATCTCGTGCATTATGTGGATTTAGAGCTTTTTGAGCTTTTCTTTTATGACACATTCTGTTTTTGATATTACCGATAAATTATCACGGAAATCACGACAGAATACTTTTAGGAACATGTGTGCTACTGTACATGTACACTTCGTGGCTGTATCTCAAATAGGAGTATTTTCTAATTTTTGACATATGGGTGTGGCAGCAATCTAAGAAAGTAATTGTGATCTGTGAACCATGACTTTTTTGGTGCTTGTATCACGAATAGAAGGATCTTTCTACCTTTCTTCTACTGAGATGTCGGCTATCTTGGAAACCGGCAGCCAGTTTGGTTTGGTTTTTAAAGGTTTTGAAGACAGTATACACTTTTGTTCAAAATGCTAATGCAATGAAGCTTAAAGTGACATTTCACATTTTGTTTATATGCATTTTACTTTCATTTTTATCTGAAAGAGCATAATTTCTTATGAAAATCCTGAAAATTTCAAGCCAAATTATTGAACTATTTACTAGAAATGTATATTTTTGTGCTAATATTAAACAAATTGTGGTGGACAGTTTTGATTTATATGAAATTTGCCATTTCTGTCTCAACTTTAAATAGTGATAGTATTTCTACTCATTAGAATAACCTTTTTCTTTTTGCATCAAGACATTGTGGAGAATTTCGGTGTAAATAAAATTTGTTGTTTAGGGGGGTGTAGCTGTTAATTGAAAATGTGAAATTCCACGACGGAGAATCGCGCGACATAACAATTACAGGAAAACTTCAAAAATTATGTGAATATGGTAAGGATTCGAAAATGGTTTGAAGCAGAGAAGACAGAAAAACGTCATGGATTAGATGGGTGTGACAGGTCTTTTCAGCTGATGAAGAATAAATAAAAAAGAATCTACTTGGCTGTAAAAACGGGGGGGGGGGGTTATCAGCTAAATTTCATAAGATCTAACGCATTCAGCAAATTTCTGACATTTTGTCGCTTTCTCTGCTTCAAATCGAATTACAATAGGTCACATTTAAAACAGAATAATTGACGATTTTCTGAAATTGTTATGTCAAGAGATTTACCGCCTTGAATCCAGTGTGAGATAGAGAAAGAGAGAAGTGAGAGATGGTATAGTTTATATGTTTTCTAGCTTAAAAGGACAAATGCGTGCAACAATAAATGCATATGCACATTCTTCCAAAAAATGTCTTCCGTTTGATTTGTTACAACTATTTTCCCCAACAACATAGTTTAAGAGTGGCCCAAAAGCGAGTTGATGCAGACTATTACATTAAATCACAGAGACATTAACTGAAGGAAGTTAGTCAATTTATTGGTCTTGAACTTATCCTTTCTTTCTCTCAATGCTATCGAAAGCTTTTACTGGAGGCAAACTAGTGCTTCCTTGTAAATAGTAGTTGTCATTCAAAGTCATGTTAGTAGAACTGAAGCGTTTTAACTGAGTAGTTCTTAAGGACATGCATGACCCTGAAAATTTCTTGGACTTATTGCTTTTCGTGTTGATAGAGAGTTACAAAGAAAGCTTGTGGGTGTCAACGGCACGTGAATTTAGTTATTAACAAACGTGTTCGTATGTTAACCACCCATTTCTGTGTGTAAATGAACGATTTTTAACGAACTAGAAATGCATATAGGCCTAATTCTAGCTCTAGACGTAAAGCAACGTATCATTTGTAAATGGATTCTTTTTTGAAAATCCGAATTATGATGTGTGTAAGGCCTTGTCACATAAAAGTCAGTGTCCACATCAAGTCCATACCGCGTCAAAGATAATACTGTACGACTGATCATAGACGTACTACGACTATGATTTCCGTTTGAAGCTATTTTCACATGGAAACGGTAAATTACACACTGTGTCTGGTTTATCTTATGGCAATTAATTTTGTGTTAGAAATAGAGTTGGTTAACCGTTTTTTTTTTTTTATAAATCATCGGTGCTGTTATAAAATCACGTAACTATAGATTCAATCAAGCTGAGGTTGCGACGTTTGAGATTTACACCTATAGCTCAAAGTTTTTAACTGTAGACTCGTATATAAACGCTTTTTAAACCCATACATCGTTTGGACATTCATACTCCACCAAAATTAACCAGGGACAACTTTATTTTCGTGCGCAAAGTCCATTAGATGGGCGTCTTAACAAAACATTTCCGAATTGGGGTCAATACATATGCAGATGTCCCGAGTTAATGTTGCTGGACTATAACAAACCACTTTTGTGATATAAACGATCGAAATAGTGTCTTAACTCGTTTATTCTCGAAAAAAGTATTTGTGTTTGGTTATTTTCAACAACAGGAAGTAACGTGTTTGTATACAAGTCTAGAGTTATAAACGTTGAGTTATAAATACGAAATAATGTTTGTCTTGTTTTAAGATTGCTCCCTATTGATAGAGAATCCTGCTTCCGCCATCCATTTTTGACCTGCGTACAATCAGAAAAGTAGAAATAAGGGTGAATAACTTCCAATTTTCTAGCAAAATAGTTACCTTGAAAAGCAGAAAATTTGAAAGGTTGTCCGAAATTTGTGTGACTAACTTCATCAATCTTTTCTACTTTTTTAGGTCTCAATTTTACTGTGAATCACCAAAAAGGGATCAATTTTATCAAGCAAACAGTGACGTAATTTCGGAAAAAAAGAATGGTATTCGCCGATGGAAATCTAGTATACCTCACGATAAACGACATGGCAGCCCAGCCCATCCTAATCGAATGGATTGCTCCACCAGGTCAATTCTCGTACGCTATACAGTGGTCCAGCAATAATCTATTCTCGTTTAACTTCGAACGTATTATAAATTATCACGTCAATATAACATAATAGTCTTGATTTTATCGATATTATTTGGTTTTGACCAGTCTAACCTATAATTAGTAGATATTGCCTGGCGGGAATCAGTAGATCGTAAGAGCACTATACTTCGCAACTATAATATGTACAGCTTGATTTAAGTAGTATTGTCCAGTAAGATTAACCCGAGACGTCTGCATATGCAATGACCCCGCTTCGGCAATGTTTTGTTAAGACGCTCAACTAACGGACAGTGTAGACGAAAATTAAGTTGTCCTGAGTTAACATGGGTCGATAATATAAAAAAAAAATAGTTACGAAATTTCATAACAACGCCGACAATCTTTCAATATATAACGGTAAAACCTAATCTATATATTTTAAAACACATTGCAATTAGTTATTGTCCAGCAAGATTTACACGGGACATCTGCATATGTAATGATCCCACTTCGGCAATGTTTTGTTAAGACGCTCAACTAACGGACTTTGCACGCGGAAATTAAGTTGTCCCAGTTTAATTTGATTGGGTAATACGACGTCTAAGAATTCATTATTAAAGTTGTTATTACAAACATTTCACATTTCGCAGCTTTAACTTAAATAACACACCTGTATTTTTTTAATAACGAATTCCGTAATATTTTCTTGTTTCAAATGAAAAACGTAATATTGTCCATCCGATTTAAACAGGGACAACTTAATTTTCGTGTGCAAAGTCCGTTTGTTGAGCGTGTTAACAAAGCATTCCCAAAAGTAGGGTCATTATAAATAGACATCGAGTCGTGAGCCGTGAAGAAAGATTACGGTATATTTCAATACATGTAAATAGGGAGGAGTGCCTATTTTCCACTGAATAAGAGCGAACAATGACAGGTATTGCTATGACGTACTAAATGGGTCGAAAGTCTATATAGAGCCTGCACGCATAAAATATACGCGTCGACGCATAAATTTTATGCGTCGACGCGTATATTTACGCGTCGACGCATAAAATTTACGCGAGCAGTTGAAAATATATGCGTCGACGCGTAAATTTTACGCGAGAAGTAGTAAAAGATGTGAAACCGAGGCTGGCCAATGGGAGAGGCGGTTACAAACCTTTCCCTTTATACCATAAAATTGACGGATGAAACGAAGGATCTGATTGGTTGATAGATAAAATACGCGTCCATGCGTATATTTTCGCGAGCAGTTGAAAATTTACGCGTCGACGCATAAATTTTCAACTGCTCGCGTAAATTTTATGCGTCGACGCGTAAATATATGCGTCGACGCATAAAATTTACGCGTCGACGCGTATATTTTATGCGTGCACGCTCTAAATAGACTTTTGACCCATTTGGTTCTCCATATATTGCCTGCTGTTCGCGATGCCGTGTGAGTTCAGTAGCTGTATCCAGATAGTACTTCGTCTATTTATTACAAGGATACGTGTTCGAGTCACACATTTTTATAATTCGAAATCCCTCTTACCCCGTCAATTTAGACTCGCTGATCTTTGATCATTCACAGGTCGTTGTCTATCTATACATATGCATATGTCCCGGGTTAATCTTGCTGGACCATACATAGGAGAAAATTTTGACTTGTGTATTGTCCACCCAAATAAACCCGGGACAACTTAATTTGCGTGTGCAAAGTCCGTTAGTTAATAACCCGGGACATCTGCATATGTAATGGCCCCATATCGGGACTGTTTTGTTAAGACGCTCAACTAACGGACTCTGCACACGGAAATTAAGTTGTCTCGGGTTAATCTTGCTGGACAATACTTCGTCTTAAATAGTTTATTTATCTCATAACTCGTGTTTGATCATAAATCAATAGCCTGATAACCCCTTGTGAATGAAAAAGCCTACTGTTTATCATCTTCGTAAGCCAAGGATGACATCTACGACGTAGCGTCGTTTCTGTATTCACCCTTGGCGTATTTAGTCCGATTTTCTTGGTCTCCTGGAAAGCGTTTTTATTGGTTCCAGCGAGGTCTCGCTGGAACCAATCAAATTGTCGACTGATACATTTGTTATGAGTAACCAATTCATGACAACGGGCGGGAAAAAGCATTACATTTGCAACTCAAATACGCGAAGATGGGCAATTTTTCCTTAGAACTTCACTGCAATAGACAGGAATTCCCTAACTTTAATCGACGAATTATTATACTTTCGAAAATTCGACTAAAGAAGCAGCCAACTTTTACCTAATCCGCATGATGTATGACGAGAAAGACAACGCGCTTTAATGACGTCATCAATAATGGACGAAATAACGTAAACAACCAGCAAGACAACCGCTAGGCGGCGCTTTTCGATTTCAAGAAAATCGGACTAAATCCGCCAAGGGTGAATACAAACGTAGGTGGGTTCAACCAGGGTTCTCCCATCGGTAGCCATCGGTGCCGTTGGTAACCATCGGTAGCCATCGGTAACCGTCGGCATACCGATGGATATTTTGTTGGTAACCAATTGTCCCGAGAGTAGACAAGTCGGGTAGCATCGGTAGCCTCGTTTTCATTACAGTAAGATGGCGGATAACCATCCAACTACGGCGATCCTAATAATGTATTTTCTTCAATAGCAAGCGAATAGCATTCTAACCGTTCTTGATATAATTTATTGTAATAGCTGAAGCTACAGTTATTTTATTTAGACATTTATTTCTGAAAATATCTTTTTATTTATAATTTTTGAAAACGAACGATCACTCTGCGGGGAGAATACGTTCTTGGTAATTGATTATCCGCCTTTTTTACCGATCGGTACAATTTTCGTTCAGAGTTCGTTGGTTGCCGATGGTGCCATCGGCTACCGATGGTACCATCGGTAGCCGACGGTAAATACACTCGGTTACCGATGGGAGAACCCTGGACGCACCCACTGATTATCATAGATGCGGTTTCGTTTTGAGCTGCGTTTTGACGTGCCTCTCTATATAGCCCAGCAAGATTTACCCGGGACCTCTGCATATGTATTGATTCTACTTCGGCAATGTTTTGTTAAGACGCTCAATTAAAGGACTTTACGAACGAAAATTACGTTGTCTTTGGTTTATTTGGGTGGACAATAACATGTTTTATAGGTTAAAGGTTTGTTTATAAACATCAGTATGTGTATATTGTCCACCCGAATTAACCAGGGACAACTTAATTTTCGTGCGCAAAGTCCATTAGTTGAGCGTCTTAACAAAAAATTTGCCGAAGTGAGGTCATTGCATATGCAGATATCCCGGGTTAATCTTGCTGGACTATAATAGATTCACAATTAAACGAGAATAATTACAGTTGAATCGCTTTATCAAAACAACTGAAATTATTCTCGTTTAATAGCGAATCTATTATAATAGATTCAGTATTAAAAATATAGTATTGTCCAGCAAGATTAAAAGACGCTCAACTAACGGACTTTGCGCACGAAAATTAAGTTGTCCCTTCTTAATTTGGGTGGACAATATATATAATCGATTCACTATTAAACGAGAATAATTACAGTTGAACTGCTTTATCAAAACAACTGAAACAAGAGATGTTTGTAAAACATATATGCCCCCTCAAGGGCCTACATTTGATGTAGGTCAAAGTCCAAGGTCAAGTTAACAAGGTCCAAGGTCATGGTCAAATATGAAAGGTCTTAGTAGGAAGTGTCTATGTGTGAAATATCAAAGCTGTATATGTAAAACTAAAATGAAACATAGGCCAGGTTAAAGTTTGTAAAAGTAGGCCAAATGCCAAGGTCAAGGTCATGGTCAAATGTGAAAGGTCTTGGTTGGAGGTGTCCATGTGCGAATTATCAAGGCTGTAGGTGTAAAAGGACATGATATATATGCCTGGTTTCAGTCTTTTTAAAAGTAGGTCAAACTCCAAGGTCAAGGTTGCAATATTCAAAGTCATGGTCAAATGTGAAAGGTCTTGGTAGGAGGTGTGTATGTGTGAAATATTAAGGCTGTAGGTGTAATAGGACATAAGATAAAGGCTAGGTTAAAGATTTCTAAAAATATGTAAAAATCAAAGGTCAAGGTCACACAGGCCAAGGTCATGGTCAAATGTGAAAGGTCTTGGTAGGAGGTGTCCATGTGTGAAATATTGAGACTGTATAGGTAACAGGACATGAGATATAGGCCTAGTTTAAGTTTTTTAAAAGTAGGTCAAACTCCAAGGTCAAGGTCCAAGGTCATGGTCAAAAGTGAAATATCTTGGTTGGAAGTGACCATGAATGAAATATCAAGGCTGTAGATGTAAAATGACATGAAATATAGGCCAGGTTAATGTATTATTAAAGTAGGTCAAACACCAAGGTCAAGGTCACATGGTCCAAGGTCATGGTCAAATGTGAAAGATCTTGGTCGTAGGTGTCCATGTGTCAAATATCAAGGCTGTATGTGTAAAAGGAATTGATATATCGGCTAGGTTAATTTTTTTTTAAAGTAGGTCAAAGTCAAAGGTCAAGGTCACAAGGTCCAAGGTCATGGTCAAATGTGAAAGGACTTGGTAAGATGTGTCCATGTGTGAAATACCAAGGCTGTATGTGTAATAGCACATAAGATATAGGCCCAGTTTAATTCTTTTAAAAGTAGGTCAAACTCCAACGTCAAGGCCACATGGTCCAAGGTCATAGTCGTATGTGATAGGTCTCGGTCGGAGGTTTCCATGTATTAAATATCAAGGCTGTATGTGTAAAAGGACATGATATATTGGCCAGGTTAAAGTTTTTTAAAAGTAGGTCAAACCTCAAGGTCAAGGTCACAAAGTCCAAGGTCATGGTCAATTCTGAAAGGTCTTGGTAAGATGTGTCCATGTGTGAAAGATCTAGGCTGTTTTTGTAAAAGGTTATGAGATATATGCCGGGTTTAATTTTTTTCAAAGTAGGTCAAACTCCAAGGTCAAGGTCACAAGGTCCAAGGTCATGGTTAAATGTGAACCATGTTGAAAGGAGGTATCTATGTGTGAGATATCAAGGCTGTATGTGTAAAAGGACATGAGATATAGGCAAGGTTAAGAATTAAGTGTAAAAACCAACAAATGGAAATAACTCCAAGAATTTGATTGGCAGAGTTACGGTTCTTAAGCACATCGCCTCTCTATAATGAAATCTATTCACCTGTAAAGTTTCATGATTCTACCTTACATATTTTTCGAGTTGTGCTCTGGACAAGAATCAAGTTATAAAATCAACAAAGGGCAATAACTCAGAAAATTTGATCGGCAGAGTTATGGTTCTTGTGCACTGCACCTCTCCATAATGAGATCTATCCACCTGTAAAGTTTCATGATTCTACCTTACATACTTTTTGAGTTATGCTCCGGACAATAATCAAATTTGAAAATCAACAAAGGGCAATAACTCCAAAAATATGATCGGCAGAGTTACAGTTCTTGTGCACTGCACCTCTCCATAATGAGATCTATTCACCTGTAAAGTTTCATGATTCTACCTTACATAGTTTTTGAGTTATGCTCCGGACAAGAATCAAGTTTGAAAATCAACAAAGGGCAATAACTCAAAAAAATTTATCAGAAGAGTTACGGTTCTTGTTCACTGCACCTCTCCATAATGAGATCTATCCACCTGTAAAGTTTCATGATTCTACCTTACATAGTTTTTGAGTTATGCTCCGGACAAGAATCAAGTTATAAAATCAACAAAGGGCAATAACTCAAAAAATTTGATCGGCAGAGTTACGGTTCATGTGCACTGCACCTCTCCATAATGAGATCTATCCACCTATGAAGTTTCATGATTCTACCTTTAATACTTTTCGAGTTATGCTCCGGACAAGGTTTGGTCTACGGACAGACCGACCGACCGACCGACCGACCGACCGACCTTCCGACCGACTGACCGACCGACCGACCGACCGACCGACCGACCGACCGACCGACACTTGCAAATCAATATACCCCCATTTTCTTCGAAAGGGGGCATAATTATTCTCGTTTAATTGTGAATCTATTGTAGTCTATCGGTTATAACTCTAGACTTGTGTACAAACACAAAAAAAACAAATACATTTACCAAACCATTTACCGTGAGCTATACGAGCGAATTGATGCCCTAACTCGTATATTCTCAAAAGAGAAAGTGTTTATGTTATGTCATTTTCAACAACAAGTAGTTTAGTGTTTGTATACAAGTCTACAGTTATAAAGGATTTAAACCTCACGATAATCGACCTGGCAGAGTAGCCCTAGCCAATAGGCTGGGAGGCTCTGCCAGGTCATTTGTCGTGAGGTTATATATGTCTATCGGGAGTGGCAGATGTTTACATTTTGTTTTCATAAATTATACCGTAATTAACCCGGTCAACTATTATCCAGCAAGATTAACCCGGTACATCTGCATATGTAATGACCCCACTTCGGCAATGTTTTGTTAAGACACTCAACTAACGGACTTTGCACACGAAAATTAATCAGTATCAGTTTAATGTGGTCAAACAATATGTATCAATGATAGATATGTTGTCTTAAACATGTTATTTATCTCATAACTCAATTTTAATCACGAATCAATAGCCTGACAACCCATTGTGAATGAAAAAGCCTACTGTTTATCTGCCACTCATTTTAGAACAACTATAAGCGAGAATAATTTCAGTTGTTTTGATAAAGCAGTTCAACCGTGATTATTCTCGTTCAATAGTGAATCTATTATATTGTCCACCCAAATTAACCCGGGACAACTTAATTTTCGCACGCTAAGTCCTTTAGTTGAACGTCTTAACAAAACATTGCCAAAGTAGGGTCATTACATATGCAGATGTCCCGGGTTAATCTTGCTGGACAATACATTATACAAAATATATACTGCGCAACTAAGCAATTAATTATTCCTCTGGTTCATCGCCATTACAAGGTACATGTGTACAGCATATACACGTTCAATAAAACATAAAGACAAATCAATTTCATTTAGGGTGGTCTTAAGCCTCTTCGCTTGAATATGGGGGGGTGGCTTAGTTTTATTTTCTCTAAATTTTCAGTTTAGAATAAGGAAAATTCAGCATTTTTGGCCAACATTTAGGGGGCGGGGCTTAGCAAAGAATGCGTAGGCTACTTTTCTCGAAAGAGATTCATACTTTTGACCTGCTTTGAATGTAAAATATTTTGAGGCGCTCTTACAACCCGTCGTGCGTCTTTATAAATCGTGCGTATTTGCAGAGTTTTTTAAAAACGTACGATTTATAAAGACGCACGACGGGTTGTAAGAGAGGCAGGCTAAAGACGCGTAACCATTTGCTTGTAATTCCTTTCAAAAAACAAGACCTGGTTTTGACGTCCCTAATAGAAAAGACTTTGAAAATCGCTAAAAGCCAGCAGTTTCTCCTTTTGCTTAAACATGTTCTGTGCAACATTTGATATAAATCTGATCTTTATTTACACTTCTTTTGTCGTTTGTAGTAGCTTTCAAACTGGACCACTCTTGGATTTTGCCGTTCGGAAAAAGGTATGAAATTGCGAAAATGTAAATGCACACGAAGAAATTCGGCAATTTCTTCTTTCGTCCCAATGTTTGCATATGCCTTTTCTAGAACAAAAAGTCAAAAACAGATCTCAAGATCTGGGGAAATGAACTTACTTGTTCATTTTTCCATTACAAAATGTATTAGACCCCTTCACAAACGGCAAAGCTTTGAAAATTTGAATAAAGCAATATTCTCTTAAATAAAACCATATTGAAATTAAATAGCCCAGTTACCAGCAGTTCAGGTTGTAAATTATTGGTGGCATCCAGTTGCAAGCTGGGTTATTGAAACATTTATACAGTCAATCTGGAGATGGGATTAAGAGTAGGAAATTGCACATCCATAGCATGTCTCTAAATTTAGTAAGGTCGAAAATGTAGACTATGTGCATATTCTGCGGGTTTTTTTTCTTCGATGGTTTGACGTCAAAAACATGTATTGGAGATGTTCGAAAACGACAAGCTTGTCAACAATATATCAATTGTCCATGGATAACAATACATTTTGGCATTCACATGGAACTGTTCTTACTCCTTTTTTACACCCATAACAATAAAGCTTAATATATCGGGGAAAAGAAAGAAAATGTCGGAATCAGAATGTCATTCCTTCCTGTCTTTATATCTTAGGCTATCTTATCACAATTATTTCACATTGCAAGTAACACTTATTTTGTTGTATTTAATAATTCTTAACTTGGAATAACAATGGAAAATTGTGTCGTTTTCGAAAGAGGTAAATTGACCCTTACTACTTTGTATACCATGCTAACAGGTAAAACATACATTTAGGAAAATTTGTATGAATTTGTCAACCTTAAAGTGACATTTCACAATGATTTTTACATGAATTTTACAGTTATTCTATCTAAAAGAGCATCTTTTTTATGGAAATTCTGAAAATTTCAAGTCAAAACATTGAACAGTCTAAGAGAAATATATATTTTTGTGCTAAAATTGGACAAATTGTTGTGGACAACAGTTCAGATTTATATAGAATTTGTCATTTCTGTCTCAACTTTAAAGGCGCATTTTTCGCTTATTAATAACAACTTCAAAAAACTGATAGCATTTCTACGCATTAGAATAAACAATCTTTGCATCAAGACATACTTTTAAAAAATGAAATAAATGTGAAATGTCCCTTTAATAGATTCATCGTTTCCGTCATACAAACATCCGCACTAATGATCTGGTCACGTACACGATTTCGCGTCCACATCAAGGCCGAACACGTTTACAACAGATGACATGTGAAGTATATTTTGGACGTAATGTAGACAAGGAAACGTATAAGACCGGGTCTTAAGTTTATGTTAGTGTTCTGACTTGTTATTCGTTTTCACCAAGGTCATTGATTTAATCCTTTAATCAAGTCCTGTCCGGATTTTAGGTCGCTTGAGCACAAAGTGTTCAATGTGAGCTATTGTAGTCACCCACCGTCCGTCTGCATGTCCGTTTACAATTTGGCGTTTACACTCTACCACAGTTATAGAAGAGGCAGTCGATCATGATCAAAAATGGTAAAAACAAAATAATCGTTTAATTTGTTCTCTGATGAGTTTAAGTCTGGTCGGACTAGAAGTCTCGAGTTATGTCAATATCTACCAATAGATGTCGCCACCTGTCGATTACCATCTATCTCTGGTGGGCATTCATACTTTCAAGATGTCAGCGCCCGTAAAATGCATACACAATGACATGGTACTTCCTCATGACTTCCTGTCACGCGGCATATTTGCTTCATATGCTTGCATAGAGTAAAATGAATAATCTAATTTGAATTAATTATTTTATTAGATGAAATTGAGACGAAAATCAAACTTTATTTTGTTGCAAATGTATTTGTAGTTGCAATTTTCTGCTTGCTACTTTTTGGCGACAGGATTTTGGAGTTATGCGCACCGCGTAGTGATTTTTATCCAAAAATGGATAAAGTGATGCGTCAAATGAGTCAATATCTACCAATAGATGTCGCCACCTGTCGATTACCATCTATCTCTGGTGGGCATTCTGGGTTAACTACTTTCAAGATGTCAGCGCCCATAAAATGCATACACGTGGTACTTCCTCATGACTTACTGTCACGCGGCATATTTGCTTCATATGCTTGCATAGAGTAAAATGAATTATCCGATTTGAATTAATTATTTTATTCGATAAAATTGAGACGAAAATCAAACTTATTTTGCTGCAAATGTTGTTTAATTCAATTTTCTGCTTGCTACTTTTTGGCGACAGGATTTTGGAGTTATGCGCACCGCGTAGTGATTTTTATCCAAAAATGGATAAAGTGATGCGTCAAATGAGTCAGTCCAAAAATAAAAAAAAATAGACTGGAAATATTGTAGACTGGCTGCTTAGTCAATGTCAAATGAGTCAGTCCGAAAATAAAAAAAAATAGACTGGAAATATTGTAGACTGGCTACTTAGTCAATGCGAGTTATGTGTTAATGAATTTTAAAAATCGTCTGTTTTGACTTTGTTTATACTCTAGCATCTACAATTATTTACAAATCAAAACAAAACAGGTTCACAACGTTATCTTTATTTCCTCCTAAATAGAAGCTAACATGCATACATACACACATATATATACATCCATACACCATCTGAGCACACACACACGCACGCACCCACCCACACCCTCCCCCTCCCCACACACAAATAATATATGTACACAAAAATTCAAAGGGACTAGAAAAGTTGAATGCGTCAGAGAGGATCGACTTCTGTGCTAGAATCCTTTGCTATCAAACGTATACACGTATAATGAATGTTTATACGCGTATTTGGCTTCTTTAAATTAAGTTACACCTTCTTATTATTGACCGTTGTTGGCTAAACAACAAGCAAGAACATAGAGGTCAGTAGTATATTCTGTGGACACGTTTGTTTGTTCTAACCTTTCGTCAATTATGTATAATTGTAGCCTAGTTCAAAAGTAGAGTGATTGTTTGCGTACATGGAGACCAAAAACGAAAGTTGGTTAGAAGAAAGCTGTGTTGTAAAAATCATAGACCTTCACCTAGAATTATATCTTTTCAAAGTTTGATGAAGATATCGGTAGGATAATAGTGTAAGCAGGTAGGATCTTTCGCCAAACAAGTCGTACATGATAGTTTTTTCGCTAAATATATTGTTGATATATTCACTCCTGCTATAAGTGTTCAAAGTTTTCAGAAGTCGGGGACCAAAATGAAAGCAAACAATCGCTTTATCATGATTTCTTTGTTTGTACAAATTTACTATCAAAAATGATGTGAAATGTTAGATCGGGTATTAGGCCTACATCGTGTCTATGCCGGTGTAACGTAGTAAAGTGACCCCCATAGAATACTGACCCCCCGGTCACTATTCTATATAAAATACTGACCCCTCGGTCATAATATTATGACCGGGGGGTCATAGTATTATGACCTACCCACACGTAGAAAAGTGACCCCTTGCGTAGAATTGTGACCCCCCATAAAATATCGACCCCCTTCTCCACATACACACCAAAAGTCTTACTCTATTATAAACCCAACTATGGTAGACGTACAACATAATTATCTTCATCGATAGGCATCAGAGGTGCAATGGCACTCGTCCGTGCATGCGTCTGTCCGTACATGTACAGAGTGTTTTGACCGCAACTTTTCATTCATTATTGGGCGAACCCGATTAAAACTGGCTGGTTAGACGCTTCCACCGCATCTGAATTGATTTGATTTAAACTCCATGCTGTTTTCAACTGTTATGGTCATATTGTGGCGGCTGGAGCACCTACTATGGATTCCTGATATTTCTAGCACCCGTACTACCAAACAATACAAACAAACCCTCCTGCTGCTCTCTCATATAGATGATTCACACCCATTGGTGAGAGACAAATGACTTTTGTCAAATGTCAGAATGGCTACATGCCGAGCCAGGTTCGAACTCACGACCCCTTGATTGACAGACCCCGACGTTACCAACTAAGCTATCCGGTCTCGGAGCAGCTGTATTGGTTCTTAATCGTATGCACAGTAGGCGTACAGTATGTTCATGGATCGAACTACTACCGACGTATATTTGCATGGAAAGGATAAATGGTTTTAAAAGGTTTCTGACCGAAAATCACTTGTCACTCTGCGTTGTGAGTTCTAAGCCTACTAGAGTTATGTACGAGTATGTGTGTCTGCCATACGCGCTTTCCTACCTGGCGGATGCATACTAGAGTGACTATGTTAACATTTAGTCACTTTGAATAGCGAGATAGTTATCTAGGCTTCTCAATCTGATTAAAATCCTGTGTTGACTTGACAGTAAATCTTACAGGCACCAGCAGGGGGTCATCTTCTGTGACCCTTTTTCTGACCAATCAAATAAACGCTCAAACGATTGGCGAAGTGATTTAATCCGAAAACTAGGTCACGATTATGTCACATGTCAGTGTAGAACCATGTGCTTGTCATGGGAAGGTATAAGTAACCCGTCACGCTAAAGAGGACGTAATGGGAAGTCCATAAAACTTAATTTAGAGAAATAAGCCAGACTAAAAAGGCGTCAAGCAGCTGTCGCAATTGGAAAATAAAGATATAGGATATGAAAAAAAAAATTAATCGAATATAGAATTTCATTTAATTCTGTCTAGATTAAAAGAAATATGCGAAAAACTTCTACAATAAGGCCCCTTTTCCTATAACACAGCATCAAATTGAGAACAGAGAGAAAAGGTCCTTGGCAGAATTTCACGAAGTTCATATTGAAGTTTCGTCCAATTTGGTACAAGAGTTATGGAGATTGTGCTTCGGGCAGACTTCTAGACGCAATGTTATTATACATCTAGTCCCCTTTTCACATGACAGTATTTTTGTACATGATTTATTAATTATATAAGCTACAGAACATCTCATTCATCACTGAAGAACAAAATTTCATTAAATTATGTTCATTTGATTAAGAGAAATTAGAGAAACATCAATTTCTACATTAAGGCCTCCTTTTCTGTGACGCAGCCTCAATTTGAAGAAAAAAATCGAGAACACTGACTCAAAAGGTATTCAGGGATTATACATGTGAAGTTTCATTGAATTTGGCCTAAATGTTGCTGACATCTGACTGTATATAACCGGAAGGACAGACAGACAGACGGAAGGACGGACGGGCGAACGAACGGAAGGATAGCAGGGCGACTAAATGCTCCCCGAAACTTTTCGAGGAGCATAATAAACACGGATGTGATTTGAAACGATATTTATACATGTAGTGTATGTTAAATTAGCACTAAACTAGGTGGGGGTCAGTATTTTATAGATAAAATCAGGGGGGTCGTTATATTACATGGGGGTCAGTATTTTATAGAAAGGGGTCAGTATTCTATATAGTAAAGTGACCGAGGGGTCAGTATTCTATGGGGGTCACTTTACTACGTTACACCGGCATTAAAAAACGAGCAGTTTGCTGTGTGCTGCGCAACTGAAAAATAACCCTCTAGCATATACACGGTGGGGATTGTGCATGCTTGGATGGGTAAATCTACGGACATTTGCCTCGCTTCAGGTAAGACATTTTGCAATAACTTCCTTTTTTCTGCGTCAATTCAAAAACAGTTTGTTGCATGTACCCCGCCTTACTGAGCTCTTTCCTCTGATGTATGCTTTACACGAAACCTTTTTGTACTTTTTGCGAAAAGTGATCCCAACCGACCAGAAAAACGACAAAAATCTGATCGTTTTTCAGGTCAGTTGGGATCAATTTTTGGGAAAAATATGGGGAGTTTTCAAATAAGTAATACACCTGAGGAAAACGCTCAGTAAGGCAGGGTACATGCAACAAACCGCTTGAAAATTGACACAGAAATAAGAAAATTATTGCACAATTTCCTACCTGAAGCGTGGCTTATTTTGCCGTAGTCGTTATCATTTCGTTTTCTGGTCAGATGGGATCAATTTTTTGGAAAAATTAAAAGGATACCACAAATAATCCATGTATCCGAGGAAAGAGATTTTCAAGGCGGGGTACATGCAACATACCTTTTGAAAATCGACAAAGAAATAAAGGAGTTATTGCAAAATATTTGACAAGATTCGAGGATATTTCTGTCCGTATTCGTTATCCATCACAGCATGCACAACCCCCACCGTGTATAAGGATGAATGTGGTTTTTATATATAAATTTAGTGTAACGTTACATATTTATTACATTTTAAGCCATAATTTGAGCTTGGACCCCCCCTGGAAAAAAATGTTGGGCTTGGACCCCCTGGAAAAATTCCTGGATCCACCCTTAATATCCCGAGAAATTTAAGGATAACTTAAAGAATATCGATCTCAGAACGCGCCTCTGATACCTTAGCATTTATGTTGTCAAATGTGGTTATTTATGACCCGAACTGCTACACGAAATACATCTATTCCATAATCTGCCGATTCCCAATCGGTAGGTATTTTGGATCCCAGTTCGTGTTTACAAATTTCGCTTAAGACTAACAACGGTGAATCAAAAATTGGTCTTTCGTTTTCCGCGTCGGGATCGGCGTCTGTGTGACTTATGTCAAGAGTTGGTAATGTGGTCACACTTTCAACGGGACTATTAAGCAATCCTGCTGTGAAAAGCCGTATTGGTGAACTTTTTACTGTGCGAATTCTATGATTAGACCAAGCCATCTGCCAAATTTTTAATTTTTCATTTATTTTCTCTCGGAAAACATAATGTAAAGCAGTGATGTGTACATCATTGAAAATGTCTAGAATACCTTCGTCTTCCATGAAATGAAATAAGGAATAATAATAATGAAGAACACCTTCATAAACATCTTTCCACAACCTTTCTATCCTTTGATTATGTGTGCTTTTACCGGTAAGCATGCTACCAGCACCGCGAGTTTGAATCATAAAATCCGCGATTGCAATATTTTCCATACCCATATCTGATCGAACACGTAACGGTATGCCATAAGCTTTTACTCCTTGCTTGAAGCAATCAAGGACTGTGTTTGCTTTGTTGTTGTCGGTACAATTAAGGAACACAACAAGTCTGCTGAAGCCATCAATTCCACCAACTATCACAAAGTTCCATCTTATAAGTTTATGATTGGTATCAATGTGCCACAAGTGGTTGGGGCCAGATACTTCGTATACCCGTCGATGAATTCGCCGTCGTTTCCGTTCTATAACACCATCACCATCTACTTGGTGTATGCAATCGCGCAGCTCTGATCTGGGTATCTGAAATTATGATACAAAATACGTTCATTTGTTCATAAATTGTTCTACCTGATAACCCTCAGGGACTATAGAGGAAAGAAAAATAACTTTAACGATGGTATTTCATATAATGGCTATCACAGAAGAAACAATGCCTACGTACACGAAAAAGGTATTGATATGCATGCATGGGAAAATAAATCTTGTAAATGTTTTCCTTTATCTTAAACGTAATTTACTTTATTTAAATTCATGTATATATGTATAAACTAATCCTTTGAATATAAATCAATGTTGCTTTTTTCATAATAGTTTGAGTTTCTTGGGGTTTTACGCCGTTTTCAACTACCAGGGTCATATCGCGGCGGCTGGAGCACCTACCCATGGATTCCTGTTGTTTCTCAAACCAGTACTACCACAACACCCTTACCGAATTCTTTCTTTGAAGGAATTTGGAAGTGATTTCTGCGAAAAAGGTTCCTGTGAAGTTTGGTTCAAAGTGGTCCAGTTGTTTTGTAGAGGAAGATTTTTTAAAGACTTTTCGAAAATGTAATTCAATTTAATTATTAAAATTTCAAATCTTCAAAGAATTGTGTTTTGAAGGAATTTGGACGAGATTCATGCGATGAAGATTCCTGTAAAGTTTGATTCAAATTGGTCCAGCTAAGTTTTGGAGATGAAGAAAAATATTTTTTTTAATTTAAGTGAATTTATCAAAATTTCAATTCTGAACGGATTTTTTATGAACTTGGTGAAGATTTATACAAGGAGGATTCCTGTGAAGTTTGGCTAAAATTGGTCCGGTATTTTGGAGAAGAAGATTTTAAAAGATTTCGAAAATTTAATTAATTTTAGGGTATCCAAACCCTCAAACCCACCAAAGAGCCAGAAGCGAAATTTTGAAAAATGCCAGTAACTCCTAAACTGTGTTACATTTTTATTCCAAATGCAAATATAAGCATTTTTTTACGGTTTAGAATTTTGAATTAATGCATGCTTATGGAAATATTTGACAAAAATGTTCAAAATTACCTCCCTTGCATATGAATAAAGAGTAAAATAGTATTTGTAAATTATTTTTTTCTTGAAGCATATTAATTTTGAAATACGGCATGGTGAATCAACTTATGTGAAGTGTATTTACAAGTGTGCCTAATTTAATGCATTTCATATGGCTAGAAATTGTTGATTTTTTTAGGGTCTGTAAACCTTAATTAAATTTATTTAAATTTGAGTTCTACACAGATTTTATTCTTTTGAAGAAATTTGAAAGAGATTCACGGGAAAATAATTCCTGTGAAGTTTAGTTCAAATTGGTCCAGTAGTTCTGGAGAAGAAGATTTTTACAGATTTATCGAAAAATTTAACTTAATCAGATTAACTTAAATTTCAGTTCTGAACGGAATTATTTTTTTAAGGAATTTGGAAAAGATTCATGCAAAGAAGATTCCTGCGAAGTTTGGTTGAATTTGGTCTAGTAGTTTTGGAGAAGATGTTCGAAAAGGTTTACGCAAGCACGCACGACGGACACAGGGTCCTGACTTAAGCCCCGCTGGTCTTTAGCCAGTGAAGCTAAAAAAAAACGAGAAAAAATATAATAAAATGACCAGACGAAAGATATGGGCGCTTTGGAATACCCATCATCGATAAAAAAAATAAGCCCCTCCCTCATTTGAAGTTGCTTCCTATCGACCTAACTTGATTGGTTCGGAGTTTGCCAACAACTTAAATGTAATTATTTAGCAGGACAGTGGACAGCTGTTTGAAATTAAATACATTGCAGGGCTATAAACTGTCATTAAGAATCAGCAGATTATAAGCAGAAACGCGCGGGTGTACCCTTTTGCCAGTAACTTGATGTTGAGATATTCATTCAATACATCACCCACGATCGAAATTTAAGTAAGCTGGCTCTCAGGTCACTACTTATATTCATATCTAGATCTTTTTCAAGACACAAATCTGTTTTGACAAGAGTCTAGCCTTCGACCGTGGTCTAAATCTTAATACCATTTTTGTAAAGGCACAGCTAAGTATGAATTCACATTTCAATCGAAAAGCATGGATTACTATTATCATTATTATTATCATCATCATCATTATTATTATCATCATAATCATCGGTTAATATCCTTCATTTTGAGTGTTTTTACATGTGCATTACCACGCAGGGTAATAATTGATCTGTAATTGCTTTCAGTTAAATCCTTTCAGAACTGAACTGAAAAATCATTTATTGACAAAAACTGTACATAGTTTATAGTCATAAATATGAATTACAAAAAACTCATGAGTGCATTTTTGAAAGCATGTTATTAAACTGATTTCCCTGATAAATAAAAATTCGTCTGCTAAGAGAACAAGTTAGATTTAATTATTTATGCCGATATTTCCACATACCAAACACGCCTCAGTGTAGGCGAGGAAACTTGCTATTGCATCTAAGCCAATACACAAGGTAGAAAGCTAAGATTTGGCATATATGCACTTTAAAGACCATATTTTAATAATATATATTTATTTTTTGTACGAAGTTCTCGGAAAATTTGCAAGATGTTAAGTGTTATTCTGCCTTTAAAAGCATATCTAAGTATGAATTCACATCTCAATAAAAAAAGGCTTGGATTGGATTATAACTTACGTGAGTAAACAGTACCTACCAATGTGAAAATAAATTCTAAAAATGGTCAAAATTCAAATTAAATTTTCATACTCCAGTAGAAGGTTTCTATGTGTAAGGCCTCTGACAGGCATTAAATGTGTTGTGTTTTTCGATGAGACATTACTAGACCACTAGCCTAGCGATTTCTAACGTTGACGCACACGTAACGTCTGATTAAAACTCTCATATTTACTTGAAAAAAAAGACTTATGAGACCTAGTCAAACCATACAATACCATATGAGCGTATGACCCTTTCCAGAAAAGATGTCAAAAATACAAATACCAACAGCATATTGCGTGACTGCTTGTATGCAATAACTACAACCTCTTATCGAAACTGATTTGATGCCTAATTTGACATCTGTTTTACTCCCGATATACCAATCAACTTCATAAAAAATAAGATGAATGAAAACAAGGTGGAAGTGCAAACTTTCTTTTATGTGTCAGTAGATCTATATAAAATGATGGATATGAGAATGCAAAATAAAAGTGTAATTCTCAGAGGGTAGCGTTTATTTTTTTTAAAGTACCAAAATACCAGATCTGACGTCTAAATAGTATTAGTAAGATCAGCTTAACACTTTCAATAGTATAGATACAAGGTATGTTGATTTCGACCAAAAGGTAGACATCATTTCTTTCTCTTTTCGTTTTGTGAAATGGTGCTATTTGAATCAAATTCATTGAAACTGACCTTTATTTTCCTTTGGCGTAATAGTTGTTGAATCATCGTTTCTCCACACCGTGGAAATTCAGTGATTATTTCCTGGACAGCAACTTCAACGTCCTGTTGGCTCACATCTGAATATTCCAATTTCTGTAGTCCATACTGTCTCATTCGCCGATAAACCGTACTTTCTGATATGTCGAGAATTTTGCTTATATCATGTATTTTAAAGTCAGCATCCAACAAGTCCTCTAACATTTCCTTTGATATATTGAACTTTCTGTCACATTGTGCGTTTTGCATGTTGCCGTATGACACGCACTCCATCCTTAATGCCATCATGTCCGAACGGTTTGATACACCTAAACATTTCATTTCATATGCAGATAATTTGCACACGATATCCGGAGTGATTTTTTCTTTTGTAAATTTTTCCGCATAAATTCCTAATCCCAATTTCAGAAGAATACTTTCCATTTGTAGCCTTTACAAATACACCACGCTAGGAGTAATAAGACCCGTGAACTGAACTGGACCATTAACTGGAGATCATGTTGATGTTGATTGACAATATGCTGGGAATTCCCATTAGAAATCTTATTTATCATTCTTGAAATGGACTTGTATAATCATATCGAAATTAATGACAGAAATAATAAATATAGATTATAAGTCTGACAAGATGTTCAAGCACAAAAAAACAAAACAATTTATGTTGTTCGTACGTATAATTGTTTACCGAAATCAGTTCATGTGTTTGTATGTCCATATTATAAACACCTGATGTGTAGTACCTCATATCACGAGAATTTATATCAGAACAATTATGATAAGGCGTGAGTCTTCAGGAGCAAACGTTAAAATTGATTGCATGTATTTCCACAAATTCAAACCTTGAATGACTCCCTAAAAATACCATACGTTTGGTTTACCTCAGAATGAATGACGATTTTAATAAAAAAAGTTTCTATTTAAAGTATATTTTCACTGACGTGTTCAACCGACTTTACACTTTAATCCACGATTACTGAGTCTCAAGTCGGCTGTTAACAGTCGGCGCCTTCGGCAGCCACAGCTCTTTGGCTTTCAACTCTCCCGTGTACCCACCTGGGTGAAGAGGAGCAACGAGGGGTAAGTTTTTTGCTGAGAAGAAATTCCAGTGGCGCTGGCATGATTTGAAGCCAGGCTCCCTCGATCCCAAAGCCCGCGTCTTACCATTAGACCAAGGCGCCTAACGATTAATGGCAGTTTTATCGTTCTGGTTGTTTATAAAATGGTGAAGAAATGAACGTGGAAAGTTTTAAAACTTCATTTTTTTTCAAGATATCTTGTTCAAAATACTACTGTACATTTAACAAAAAGAGCAGAAAAAAAGGAAAATGATTAATTATGTATGCCTTTTTCGTCTGTAAATATTTCTTGAATGTCCATAATACCGACTGGCCATCTAAAATCATAACAATTTAAATGGTACTCATGCTAATTCCTGACCGGGAATATGAGAATATTTGTGTGTGTGTGTTGTTTTGATTGTTCAAATCGCCTGATGGTAAAATTCCCCGGGGCCTCTTAGACCAGATCATACTGACAATAGTCGGGAGCAGAGCAGCAGAAAAGAGAGGTTGAAGACATTCTAAAACAAATATTTCAAATCTAAACCCCACGCTGTGGGTACTCGTTTGAATTGTCTCGATGAGTCAATTAAAATGTGTACCCAAAACATCGGATTTGATTATCAATTAGTAAAATATTCTATTTTAAAAAGCTATCACTCCCTGTTATCTGTAGCCCTGGTTGAAAGTTTCCCGCTTAATGAAACGGTGCTCGGTAAAAATATCCAATGCAGAATTATCCTCATAACATAAAGAAAAGTCCACTACATATAAAGTTGTTTCCACTACATATAAAGGTGTGTCCACTACATATAAAGATATTTCCACTACATATAAAGATGTTTCCACTACATATAAAGGTGTGTCCACAACATAAAAAGATGTTTGCACAACATATAAAGTAATTTGCACAACATATAAAGGTGTTTGGACAACATATAAAGTAGTTTGCACTGCATATAAAGAACAATACACTACATATAAAGTAGTTTGCACTACATATAATGATGTTTCCACTAAATATAAAGATGTTTCCACTACATATAAAGACGTTTCTACTACATATAACGAAAAATGTACATCATATAAAGATGTTTCCACTACATATAAAGATGTTTCCACTACATATAAAGGCGTTTCCACTACATATAAAGGTGTTTCCACTACATATAAAGGTGTTTGCACAACACATAAAGGTGTTTGCACAACATATAAAGGTGTTTGCACAACATATAAAGGTGTTTGCACATCATATAAAGTTGTTTGCACTACATATAAAGTAGTTTCCACTACATATAAAGACAAATAGCCATATGAATGCATGTGGAAGTCATCATAAGACAGTGCCGGCGTTCCATAGGATGCCACCAATAATTTACAACCTGAACTGCTGGTAACTGGGCTATTTAATTTCAATATGGTTTTATTTAAGAGAATATTGCTTTATTCAAATTTTCAAAGCTTTGCCGTTTGTGAAGGGGTCTAATACATTTTGTAATGGAAAAATGAACAAGTAAGTTCATTTCCCCAGATCTTGAGATCTGTTTTTGACTTTTTGTTCTAGAAAAGGCATATGCAAACATTGGGACGAAAGAAGAAATTGCCGAATTTCTTCGTGTGCATTTACATTTTCGCAATTTCATACCTTTTTCCGAACGGCAAAATCCAAGAGTGGTCCAGTTTGAAAGCTACTACAAACGACAAAAGAAGTGTAAATAAAGATCAGATTTATATCAAATGTTGCACAGAACATGTTTAAGCAAAAGGAGAAACTGCTGGCTTTTAGCGATTTTCAAAGTCTTTTCTATTAGGGACGTCAAAACCAGGTCTTGTTTTTTGAAAGGAATTACAAGCAAATGGTTACGCGTCTTTAGCCTGCCTCTCTTACAACCCGTCGTGCGTCTTTATAAATCGTACGTTTTTAAAAAACTCTGCAAATACGCACGATTTATAAAGACGCACGACGGGTTGTAAGAGCGCCTCAAAATATTTTACATTCAAAGCAGGTCAAAAGTATGAATCTCTTTCGAGAAAAGTAGCCTACGCATTCTTTGCTAAGCCCCGCCCCCTAAATGTTGGCCAAAAATGCTGAATTTTCCTTATTCTAAACTGAAAATTTAGAGAAAATAAAACTAAGCCACCCCCCCATATTCAAGCGAAGAGGCTTAAGACCACCCTAAATGAAATTGATTTGTCTTTATGTTTTATTGAACGTGTATATGCTGTACACATGTACCTTGTAATGGCGATGAACCAGAGGAATAATTAATTGCTTAGTTGCGCAGTATATATTTTGTATAATGTATTGTCCAGCAAGATTAACCCGGGACATCTGCATATGTAATGACCCTACTTTGGCAATGTTTTGTTAAGACGTTCAACTAAAGGACTTAGCGTGCGAAAATTAAGTTGTCCCGGGTTAATTTGGGTGGACAATATAATAGATTCACTATTGAACGAGAATAATCACGGTTGAACTGCTTTATCAAAACAACTGAAATTATTCTCGCTTATAGTTGTTCTAAAATGAGTGGCAGATAAACAGTAGGCTTTTTCATTCACAATGGGTTGTCAGGCTATTGATTCGTGATTAAAATTGAGTTATGAGATAAATAACATGTTTAAGACAACATATCTATCATTGATACATATTGTTTGACCACATTAAACTGATACTGATTAATTTTCGTGTGCAAAGTCCGTTAGTTGAGTGTCTTAACAAAACATTGCCGAAGTGGGGTCATTACATATGCAGATGTACCGGGTTAATCTTGCTGGATAATAGTTGACCGGGTTAATTACGGTATAATTTATGAAAACAAAATGTAAACATCTGCCACTCCCGATAGACATATATAACCTCACGACAAATGACCTGGCAGAGCCTCCTAGCCTATTGGCTAGGGCTGCTCTGCCAGGTCGATTATCGTGAGGTTTAAATCCTTTATAACTGTAGACTTGTATACAAACACTAAACTACTTGTTGTTGAAAATGACATAACATAAACACTTTCTCTTTTGAGAATATACGAGTTAGGGCATCAATTCGCTCGTATAGCTCACGGTAAATGGTTTGGTAAATGTATTTGTTTTTTTTGTGTTTGTACACAAGTCTAGAGTTATAACCGATAGACTACAATAGATTCACAATTAAACGAGAATAATTTCAGTTGTTTTGATAAAGCAGTTCAACTGTAATTATTCTCGTTTAATAGTGAATCGATTATATATATTGTCCACCCAAATTAAGAAGGGACGTCTTAATTTTCGTGCGCAAAGTCCGTTAGTTGAGCGTCTTTTAATCTTGCTGGACAATACTATATTTATAATACTGAATCTATTATAATAGATTCGCTATTAAACGAGAATAATTTCAGTTGTTTTGATAAAGCGATTCAACTGTAATTATTCTCGTTTAATTGTGAATCTATTATAGTCCAGCAAGATTAACCCGGGATATCTGCATATGCAATGACCTCACTTCGGCAAATTTTTTGTTAAGACGCTCAACTAATGGACTTTGCGCACGAAAATTAAGTTGTCCCTGGTTAATTCGGGTGGACAATATACACATACTGATGTTTATAAACAAACCTTTAACCTATAAAACATGTTATTGTCCACCCAAATAAACCAAAGACAACGTAATTTTCGTTCGTAAAGTCCTTTAATTGAGCGTCTTAACAAAACATTGCCGAAGTAGAATCAATACATATGCAGAGGTCCCGGGTAAATCTTGCTGGGCTATATAGAGAGGCACGTCAAAACGCAGCTCAAAACGAAACCGCATCTATGATAATCAGTGGGTGCGTCCAGGGTTCTCCCATCGGTAACCGAGTGTATTTACCGTCGGCTACCGATGGTACCATCGGTAGCCGATGGCACCATCGGCAACCAACGAACTCTGAACGAAAATTGTACCGATCGGTAAAAAAGGCGGATAATCAATTACCAAGAACGTATTCTCCCCGCAGAGTGATCGTTCGTTTTCAAAAATTATAAATAAAAAGATATTTTCAGAAATAAATGTCTAAATAAAATAACTGTAGCTTCAGCTATTACAATAAATTATATCAAGAACGGTTAGAATGCTATTCGCTTGCTATTGAAGAAAATACATTATTAGGATCGCCGTAGTTGGATGGTTATCCGCCATCTTACTGTAATGAAAACGAGGCTACCGATGCTACCCGACTTGTCTACTCTCGGGACAATTGGTTACCAACAAAATATCCATCGGTATGCCGACGGTTACCGATGGCTACCGATGGTTACCAACGGCACCGATGGCTACCGATGGGAGAACCCTGGTTGAACCCACCTACGTTTGTATTCACCCTTGGCGGATTTAGTCCGATTTTCTTGAAATCGAAAAGCGCCGCCTAGCGGTTGTCTTGCTGGTTGTTTACGTTATTTCGTCCATTATTGATGACGTCATTAAAGCGCGTTGTCTTTCTCGTCATACATCATGCGGATTAGGTAAAAGTTGGCTGCTTCTTTAGTCGAATTTTCGAAAGTATAATAATTCGTCGATTAAAGTTAGGGAATTCCTGTCTATTGCAGTGAAGTTCTAAGGAAAAATTGCCCATCTTCGCGTATTTGAGTTGCAAATGTAATGCTTTTTCCCGCCCGTTGTCATGAATTGGTTACTCATAACAAATGTATCAGTCGACAATTTGATTGGTTCCAGCGAGACCTCGCTGGAACCAATAAAAACGCTTTCCAGGAGACCAAGAAAATCGGACTAAATACGCCAAGGGTGAATACAGAAACGACGCTACGTCGTAGATGTCATCCTTGGCTTACGAAGATGATAAACAGTAGGCTTTTTCATTCACAAGGGGTTATCAGGCTATTGATTTATGATCAAACACGAGTTATGAGATAAATAAACTATTTAAGACGAAGTATTGTCCAGCAAGATTAACCCGAGACAACTTAATTTCCGTGTGCAGAGTCCGTTAGTTGAGCGTCTTAACAAAACAGTCCCGATATGGGGCCATTACATATGCAGATGTCCCGGGTTATTAACTAACGGACTTTGCACACGCAAATTAAGTTGTCCCGGGTTTATTTGGGTGGACAATACACAAGTCAAAATTTTCTCCTATGTATGGTCCAGCAAGATTAACCCGGGACATATGCATATGTATAGATAGACAACGACCTGTGAATGATCAAAGATCAGCGAGTCTAAATTGACGGGGTAAGAGGGATTTCGAATTATAAAAATGTGTGACTCGAACACGTATCCTTGTAATAAATAGACGAAGTACTATCTGGATACAGCTACTGAACTCACACGGCATCGCGAACAGCAGGCAATATATGGAGAACCAAATGGGTCAAAAGTCTATTTAGAGCGTGCACGCATAAAATATACGCGTCGACGCGTAAATTTTATGCGTCGACGCATATATTTACGCGTCGACGCATAAAATTTACGCGAGCAGTTGAAAATTTATGCGTCGACGCGTAAATTTTCAACTGCTCGCGAAAATATACGCGTGGACGCGTATTTTATCTATCAACCATTCAGATCCTTCGTTTCATCCGTCAATTTTATGGTATAAAGGGAAAGGTTTGTAACCGCCTCTCCCATTGGCCAGCCTCGGTTTCACATCTTTTACTACTTCTCGCGTAAAATTTACGCGTCGACGCATATATTTTCAACTGCTCGCGTAAATTTTATGCGTCGACGCGTAAATATACGCGTCGACGCATAAAATTTATGCGTCGACGCGTATATTTTATGCGTGCACGCTCTATATAGACTTTCGACCCATTTAGTACGTCATAGCAATACCTGTCATTGTTCGCTCTTATTCAGTGGAAAATAGGCACTCCTCCCTATTTACATGTATTGAAATATACCGTAATCTTTCTTCACGGCTCACGACTCGATGTCTATTTATAATGACCCTACTTTTGGGAATGCTTTGTTAACACGCTCAACAAACGGACTTTGCACACGAAAATTAAGTTGTCCCTATTTAAATCGGATGGACAATATTACGTTTTTCATTTGAAACAAGAAAATATTACGGAATTCGTTATTAAAAAAATACAGGTGTGTTATTTAAGTTAAAGCTGCGAAATGTGAAATGTTTGTAATAACAACTTTAATAATGAATTCTTAGACGTCGTATTACCCAATCAAATTAAACTGGGACAACTTAATTTCCGCGTGCAAAGTCCGTTAGTTGAGCGTCTTAACAAAACATTGCCGAAGTGGGATCATTACATATGCAGATGTCCCGTGTAAATCTTGCTGGACAATAACTAATTGCAATGTGTTTTAAAATATATAGATTAGGTTTTACCGTTATATATTGAAAGATTGTCGGCGTTGTTATGAAATTTCGTAACTATTTTTTTTTTATATTATCGACCCATGTTAACTCAGGACAACTTAATTTTCGTCTACACTGTCCGTTAGTTGAGCGTCTTAACAAAACATTGCCGAAGCGGGGTCATTGCATATGCAGACGTCTCGGGTTAATCTTACTGGACAATACTACTTAAATCAAGCTGTACATATTATAGTTGCGAAGTATAGTGCTCTTACGATCTACTGATTCCCGCCAGGCAATATCTACTAATTATAGGTTAGACTGGTCAAAACCAAATAATATCGATAAAATCAAGACTATTATGTTATATTGACGTGATAATTTATAATACGTTCGAAGTTAAACGAGAATAGATTATTGCTGGACCACTGTATAGCGTACGAGAATTGACCTGGTGGAGCAATCCATTCGATTAGGATGGGCTGGGCTGCCATGTCGTTTATCGTGAGGTATACTAGATTTCCATCGGCGAATACCATTCTTTTTTTCCGAAATTACGTCACTGTTTGCTTGATAAAATTGATCCCTTTTTGGTGATTCACAGTAAAATTGAGACCTAAAAAAGTAGAAAAGATTGATGAAGTTAGTCACACAAATTTCGGACAACCTTTCAAATTTTCTGCTTTTCAAGGTAACTATTTTGCTAGAAAATTGGAAGTTATTCACCCTTATTTCTACTTTTCTGATTGTACGCAGGTCAAAAATGGATGGCGGAAGCAGGATTCTCTATCAATAGGGAGCAATCTTAAAACAAGACAAACATTATTTCGTATTTATAACTCAACGTTTATAACTCTAGACTTGTATACAAACACGTTACTTCCTGTTGTTGAAAATAACCAAACACAAATACTTTTTTCGAGAATAAACGAGTTAAGACACTATTTCGATCGTTTATATCACAAAAGTGGTTTGTTATAGTCCAGCAACATTAACTCGGGACATCTGCATATGTATTGACCCCAATTCGGAAATGTTTTGTTAAGACGCCCATCTAATGGACTTTGCGCACGAAAATAAAGTTGTCCCTGGTTAATTTTGGTGGAGTATGAATGTCCAAACGATGTATGGGTTTAAAAAGCGTTTATATACGAGTCTACAGTTAAAAACTTTGAGCTATAGGTGTAAATCTCAAACGTCGCAACCTCAGCTTGATTGAATCTATAGTTACGTGATTTTATAACAGCACCGATGATTTATAAAAAAAAAAAAAAAAACGGTTAACCAACTCTATTTCTAACACAAAATTAATTGCCATAAGATAAACCAGACACAGTGTGTAATTTACCGTTTCCATGTGAAAATAGCTTCAAACGGAAATCATAGTCGTAGTACGTCTATGATCAGTCGTACAGTATTATCTTTGACGCGGTATGGACTTGATGTGGACACTGACTTTTATGTGACAAGGCCTTACACACATCATAATTCGGATTTTCAAAAAAGAATCCATTTACAAATGATACGTTGCTTTACGTCTAGAGCTAGAATTAGGCCTATATGCATTTCTAGTTCGTTAAAAATCGTTCATTTACACACAGAAATGGGTGGTTAACATACGAACACGTTTGTTAATAACTAAATTCACGTGCCGTTGACACCCACAAGCTTTCTTTGTAACTCTCTATCAACACGAAAAGCAATAAGTCCAAGAAATTTTCAGGGTCATGCATGTCCTTAAGAACTACTCAGTTAAAACGCTTCAGTTCTACTAACATGACTTTGAATGACAACTACTATTTACAAGGAAGCACTAGTTTGCCTCCAGTAAAAGCTTTCGATAGCATTGAGAGAAAGAAAGGATAAGTTCAAGACCAATAAATTGACTAACTTCCTTCAGTTAATGTCTCTGTGATTTAATGTAATAGTCTGCATCAACTCGCTTTTGGGCCACTCTTAAACTATGTTGTTGGGGAAAATAGTTGTAACAAATCAAACGGAAGACATTTTTGGAAGAATGTGCATATGCATTTATTGTTGCACGCATTTGTCCTTTTAAGCTAGAAAACATATAAACTATACCATCTCTCACTTCTCTCTTTCTCTATCTCACACTGGATTCAAGGCGGTAAATCTCTTGACATAACAATTTCAGAAAATCGTCAATTATTCTGTTTTAAATGTGACCTATTGTAATTCGATTTGAAGCAGAGAAAGCGACAAAATGTCAGAAATTTGCTGAATGCGTTAGATCTTATGAAATTTAGCTGATAACCCCCCCCCCCCCCCCCGTTTTTACAGCCAAGTAGATTCTTTTTTATTTATTCTTCATCAGCTGAAAAGACCTGTCACACCCATCTAATCCATGACGTTTTTCTGTCTTCTCTGCTTCAAACCATTTTCGAATCCTTACCATATTCACATAATTTTTGAAGTTTTCCTGTAATTGTTATGTCGCGCGATTCTCCGTCGTGGAATTTCACATTTTCAATTAACAGCTACACCCCCCTAAACAACAAATTTTATTTACACCGAAATTCTCCACAATGTCTTGATGCAAAAAGAAAAAGGTTATTCTAATGAGTAGAAATACTATCACTATTTAAAGTTGAGACAGAAATGGCAAATTTCATATAAATCAAAACTGTCCACCACAATTTGTTTAATATTAGCACAAAAATATACATTTCTAGTAAATAGTTCAATAATTTGGCTTGAAATTTTCAGGATTTTCATAAGAAATTATGCTCTTTCAGATAAAAATGAAAGTAAAATGCATATAAACAAAATGTGAAATGTCACTTTAAGCTTCATTGCATTAGCATTTTGAACAAAAGTGTATACTGTCTTCAAAACCTTTAAAAACCAAACCAAACTGGCTGCCGGTTTCCAAGATAGCCGACATCTCAGTAGAAGAAAGGTAGAAAGATCCTTCTATTCGTGATACAAGCACCAAAAAAGTCATGGTTCACAGATCACAATTACTTTCTTAGATTGCTGCCACACCCATATGTCAAAAATTAGAAAATACTCCTATTTGAGATACAGCCACCAAGTGTACATGTACAGTAGCACACATGTTCCTAAAAGTATTCTGTCGTGATTTCCGTGATAATTTATCGGTAATATCAAAAACAGAATGTGTCATAAAAGAAAAGCTCAAAAAGCTCTAAATCCACATAATGCACGAGATAATACACTTGCAGCAGTTCAAATTGTATAGAGCGTCAGCTACAATCTAGACTTCATTCTTTTTTTAAAGTTTGTCAATTTCTCGCAGCTTTTCGCTGCATAAGAAACATAAAGAATATGAAATATGATAACAAAATGGTGTTTTAATGTAGGCGTCAAACCAGTTTTCTCGCGAATGTGCTAAAATACGGTCTGACATAGTAAAATGATGCAACAAGCATATTTTTATGTCGATCTTGCATTTTCGAGGTTATCAGGAGTAATGAGCCTATATCTGTAACATTTTCCCAGAAAAACATATTTAGCTTTTGTATTTAGGAGTTTTTTTTTACGAATATATAAGGCCTTTATTTTTACTACTGAAGCCTTATACCACACACAACTGTAAAACACTTTTTCTTTGTCTAGGTTGCGGCTTATGATAAGCGAGCTTATCCCTACATAATTTATGTATGCTATATCTCGAGCTGTACGTGCAGTGAGAGTGTTTTTAAAGTTTTGCTAACATATCACGTGAAATTCAAATTAACTACGGTTCAAATTGCCAATCATATGGAAAAATACTTAAAAAACGTTCACATATCTTTATATAACATATAACAAAGATAATGTTATCAGAAACAGTGTCCTGAAATACCTACTGCAATGATTTTCCCCAATAATTCGACCTTAAAGGGACATTTCATTCCGATTTCAATTTATTAAAGTATGTCTTGATGCCAAGATTGGGTATTCTAATGAGTATAAATACTATTGGTTTTTTTAAGTTGTTGCCAGTAAGCGAGATACACGCATTTAAAGTTGACACATAATCGATAAATTGCATATAAATCCGAACTGTTGTCCACAACAACTTGTTCAATTTTAACACAAAAATATAAATTTCTCGTAAACGGTGCAATATTTTGACTTGAAATTTTCAGAATTTTCATAAGGAAATATGCTCTTTCAGATAAAAATAAAAGCAATATTTATGACAAAAATTCTGAAATGTCACTTTAAAGGAATGGCGGCCTTTTAGATTTTCTCGTTAGAACAGATGCCATACGTTTTGCAATCATTTTACTCCGAGGAATATGTCCAATAATTTTTCTAATATTTGAACCCAAAGAAATGGCATCTACGTATCTTGGAAAATGATGCCGTGTTTTTCATGGTTGACAATAATTGACACTGCACTTTATTAAGAAAATTTACTCTGAGGAACATTATGTGCCAAATTTGGTGCTTCTAGCACAGATTGGAATTCCAATTTAGGCTAGACCAATCTATAATTGACCTGGATCAACCTAGAATTATAATCTGGACTAGTCCAAACTAGAATTCCAGTTTGGACTAGACCGCTTCCGATCGGCCTTGGTCGATTCCGGATCGAACTGGATTCCAATCTGGACTTCGACATATTCACTTTATTGCAAACCAAAATACGCATTACAGAATGCCATATCAAACATTTTAAACAGCTTATCATCGGCAAGGTCAGATGTTCTTGGTAGGTTCAGTCTACTGATACATGTATTTGCTGTTGGTAATGGTGATTCCGACTCAACAAAATGGATGGATGGATGGATTTTAAATCCCAACACAGGTTCTTCTTCTGCACTTGTCGCAAACATCAAAATTTTGTTCAGAGAGACATTACCTCTTCTGCCACCTACAAAAAACGTGTACATAGAGTTAAAATTCATGAATTGCAAGAAATGCTGCCATTCACAATACCAAAGCGTATGTTTTTCCCACAGAAAGCGTATCCACTTTTTTTAGTATTTTCATTTGTGAAGATTATCTCTTTTAATCTATTCTCAAACAGTGACATTTGTTGACGGCCCGAAGTTATTTGGAACAAAATGATCAAAATTCCTCTTTCCACAATCTTTTTTAATCTAAAATTGAAAGATTTGTGATTTTCCCCCTCTAATTTGAAATTGTCATCTGAAACACATTTCAAATTTGATCAGTCAAAAATGTTGCCTTCTAATAATGGGTTAAACATACCAAAGTTGCATGGCGATTTAGTAAGGAGATAATTAGCCAAGACTATAATGTCATTCTACATCTGGTAAAATGGACATTATGATATATTTATAGCTGGAATCACAACTGAATAAATGGGCTATATTTCTTCTGATTGAGTACAGTATTCTTTCATACGTTGACAGAATCTTGCTTATTTCAGTCATTTTAAGGTGATCAGAACGAACACGTTTGCATATTCTTCATGAATATTTTATTCTGCAATGAATCTATTTGTTATCTAAATCCTTTTAAAAGATGGAAATGGAAACTCACTTGCTGCCTCTTTCATGTACTTTAAGAACTTTCGGTACATCCTGGCTTCTTTTACTTGATTGTTTGTCCCGTTCTCACTAAAATTCGGTTTTAGAAGCTGTGTTATCATCTTGTGTGTCAGTTGCTTACTTGGTTGTGGAGTAAACAAATGAATCAACGGTGGTAGAGCTTTTGTTATCTGAAATATACAAATCGACGATGTTTATTAAAAGACAATACACTTTTAAAAATAAATCCAACTGTTTAAGAAAACCATGTTGAGCATTTACATGACTTACAGTATGTGTGGTGTGTATATCTGTGGCACTAAATACCAGTGCTACAATTTTTCTTCAAATTGTTTAGGCGAAATATCCATTGTTTTTGTGATGGTGAATGTCAGGTGTAGTATTTTTTATTCTAAATGCAGATATCTGCTCGAAAATTTCTGATTTTTTTATGAAAATATATGTGTTTCTGTCATATTCATGCTAAAACAGCGTGATTGGGATAAGATAAGGTCAAAACTCTCTTTTTATAATTTATAAAATATCGAATAACGATTTATGCTATAGAATGAAATATTTTCTGATGAAAAGTATTTTTGAAATAACAGGTTTTTTTTATTATGTTTCACAATTCATTACTCTATAAAAATAAAGCTATAATTATTTTATCCGAATATTTTCAAATATTACAGTGTATATTGTGTTTGTTTATCTATTGTATTTTTGAAATTAAAAAAAGCATATAAATCCAAGAATATAAAAACGATTCAAGAATGAAAATGTACTGTGAAAAAATAACTAAATTCCTACATTTAATGGTATTACGGTAAACGAGAGTTATTTCTGTTCTGAAATGAAAAAAAAAAAAAAAAAAAAAAAAAGTTAGGTTTGTTTTATTTTAAAATAATTGATTTTTGAATGACTTGACAATGAATAAAAAATAAAACTGGTGGTGTTTGTTCACTTTGCCGATTTTAGTGACGGGGTTTTGCCCGGTGGGGTTTTGTCCGAGGCTTTTTTTTTGTTTTTGTTGTTTTTTTTTTTTTTGTCCTAATGGGGTTTTGTCCGTATTCCATCGCAGACTGACCCCTGATAGCAAACTGACTACCCAAAAACGGTATAATACTACAATGATATATAACGAAATAATTTTGTGTTGCAAATCTCGCTTAAAGGGACCATCTAGCAAGTTTGAATATTAATGATCCTACTCATTGTGCGCTGATTGTCGACTAGAGTCGCAAGTATTTACTTCAAGATGATAAACTAAATCTAGATCTAGAATGATTTTCTACTAATCTTTATTTCACATTTTCAAAAAGCGATATCTTCAAGATTTTTCATTTTTTTTTTTCAAAAGTAGGACTTTCATTTTATAATTATAGAGATATAGATTTTTCTTGTGGCTTCTGCATTAGTGTGGCAACATTCAGAAAACAGGATGAATCAAGCACAAACCATTCTAGATTCATAGTCTAAATGGTGTGAAGCCAATTTTTATCAAGATCCATATTTTCAACTGCGATTGCTTTCAAATTGGAATAGTTCTAAGTTGTGCCATTTGGAAAAGGGTCTGTTACTTTGACAGAGTGAACAATATAGGGTTATACTTTGCATGAGAAACTATATCTGTTTTACTTACAGGTATAAAAGGCAAGGGAAATGTTCACCGAAAGGAAGAGAAAATCTTATTCTACCAGCATTTACTCTTTTAGCCTAAATATTTTTGGGATATTGTCCACACTTGTTTTTTCTTTCTACATTTACAATTGTGTGGTCTGCATTAGACGTCATTAAACAACATCAAGGGAGAAGTAACGTGTTATGAAAATAACATTTTCTATACCCCGTCATTGCCAGTCTAAATATGTGTCGACTGATAGATGCATCGTAACATCTGAATGGTTATAATGATTACTGCAAGTGAAAATATTGAGACGAAGAAATAAATATTTAATAATCACCGGCTTCTCACCTTTTTATGATTCCCTGATACATTTCAAAACATCTCTCAATAATTGTTTATTGCACCATCTTTATTTTGATTTATTCGTTTATTTTTGACAATTAAACAATTCATAAAAAAGTTTGAAGGATTTTGATTTTAAGTAAAAGAAAAATCTCAGAAAACAAGAGATGGCTTTACAGTTCTACACTAATGGGTCTACATGGTAATAAATAGTCCCCTAATGTGTTATCAATTAGGCAATCCCATCACGGGGGTCAGAATTTACGACCCACCTTGACATCGGATGGTATAAAGTGGGAGGACCGTATTCGAATTCATAAGCCAATCAGATAACAACTCTAAGAATCAAGACATAGCCTTTGTCAATTATTCAAGAAAGAACAGACAAAATTGTTTTGTTTCGATAAAGAAAAAAATGATGTGTTATTGATACGCCGAACCATTCTTTTACCGTGTTCTTATGTATACGTATGCCTAATTACTTCAAAATTAATGCTTTCGCTTGAACGTTTTAAGAAAACCATGGCAGTCGGTGTAGAGTGAGTTAGAATCGGAAATGAATCTCTCCAAAGCGAGTACGGTACACTTTATCGTGCCAAAATCAGAAGGGTATAACCTGAGAAATTAAATCGGTGTGAACGCTGCCCAAAAGTCACATGGGTTATCCACCGTGTTGTAGGAAAACCGTTAGTAAAACAGAATGACATGTTTGATATAGAAACAAAAAGACCATCAAGGTTTCCGAAAAAGTATTGCATGCCAAAATTTAGTGATGTTTTCGTCATTTTTCCTCAAAACCTCGTAACTGCTGCTTAAAACAGCCTTTAGTTATGAGCTTTTGAGGAGAGACAATATTCTAAGCAACGACAGCACGCGCGGGTCCAGGCACATTTCCAAGAAGAGGCCCGATTTATCCGAAAGGGAGAGGTGGGTCAACATTAGTGCATGAAATATGCCTAAACTCGCTTGGTTTAAGTTCTTTTTTTTTGCAAAATTTATGGTGGGCCCTGATTCCCTGATCCTATCCCCTGGTTCTGGGCCTAGACATCAGGAGGAGCATTTTAATTTAGAAATGACACATTTCTATGATCTTAACTGTGTTGACTGGTTACAGTGAAGTTCGATTTCTAATGAGTACTCATGGACTGTAACATTTAGAGTTTAAACTGATGGCCAAAGAAGTCACTAATTAATTCATCATTATTTTTAAAGGGATGTGCCAAAAGAAAGATACTACATGTCATTTTGTCTTCTAATTTTCTAAAAAAAAAAAAAAAACACAATACAATTATGGCGACTCTGTTTAACATTTAAAAGAGGGGGAGTCAGTTTACTATAGAAGGGCGACGAGGAGGTGAATTTTCACAGTAAACTGACCGGGCTACAGTGAGTCAATCTATTTCATTTCAAGTACATCTTCAATATATATAAAACTTCCAAACAATTGATATTATAATTTATCTATTTCTAATAACAATAAAAAGTTGCAAAATCTTCTCAGAAAAGAATGCAAGAAACCAACCCCCCTTTTCCGGAAAACGGTTTAAAAACATTTCATCCAAACATATCAGTGTCTATGTACATATCATGATCTCTTAAGAGATCTACATTGTTTTTGGCCGCGGCCTTAGCGCAGTTGGTAGCGCATCTGCCTCTCATACGAGAGGTCCCGGGTTCGATATCCGGCCGCGGCAAATACCCTTTCTGACAAAAGTGTCACCCACCAATGGGTTTGAAATCGTTAACCTAAGTAGGCGAGCAGCTGGAGGCTCGTTAAGAGTGTTGTGGTAGTACTGGGGCCTGTTTAATCAAAACATTTAAAGTGAAATTTCACACTTATTTCAGTTTTTAAAAGAATGTCTTGATGCAAAGATTGTCTATTCTAATGCGTAGAAATGCTATCGGTTTTTTGAAGTTGTTATTTATAAGCGAACAATACGCGCTTTAAGTTGAAATAGTAATGAATAGTAAATAAACATTGGGCAGACAAAAGTAACTCCACTCACTATACGTGGTCACCTTAATTTAGAAGGTCCACAAAATACAACATAATACACTGCTCAAAATAATTAAAGAAACGCGAAATCTGTATTTGATAACTCGTTTCTTGTGTTCGTACGTGCTGAACTAAATGAGTGTATCCTCTAATAATCTCTTTTGTAGAAATATTATTTAATTACCAATGCTAGTTTTGGGATTTTCGTGGATCACTTTTATGGTGTTTATGATACGGAATAAAGTTCAGTTTTTGGGAGAAAATCTTTCCAGGAAATAGACATCGTAAGATTGATCTCAATGTGGCTTATCAGCTAGAAATCATGTACACTCATGCGACATTATTATTCGCCACCCACCTATTTTTCATTGAAAAATTGAGTGATTTTCTGGACTAGAACTGTCACAGACCCTTTATTCTTTCACTTAGTGGAAAAAAACATAGGTATGATTCAAAAGTATAAACATTACCGGATAATGTCTGCTTGAGCTTTCGATTAGTGATTTTTTTTGATAACTAAGCAAATGAAAATATGCACAACATACTAGATATAAAAGTGACATATTTTTCATGAGATGGGATGGCAACTTACAAAGTACTACAATTTTATTTGACCAAGTTCCCACAGAAAAATGCAACACTCTATTCACTCCAATGTTAACTTTGCATTTTTGGTATTTTTACAACGAAAATAAAATTTCAAACATTTGTTTCTCAAAGAAAACCATTTTTTCAGGAGAGCCAAAAACGTTTTTAGTACTTTTTCCTGTTATAAAAAATGTGCCGACAAAATTGCGTAACTCAATAACTACATGAACAATTCAGCTTCTTTAAGGTAAAATTAGGTAACTGAACATAACTAACGATTCATTTATTGGTCAAAGTAGAAGAAATACAGAGGAGAATGCATATTCAAAACTTGGTTAGCCAATACGTAGTGTCGACTAGCCCAGAGAACGAAAACCGCAAGGCAACTTTCGAAACGAAAACACAAAAAAGAAATTCAACGTTATATCTAGAAACAAGTTTTTACCTGAACTATTCCTAGAGCATCTAACCCTCTCTTTAAAGCCAAAATATTTGGTCTTGGTTGTTCGCTGTGAAACACTTCTTCGAGTAGATCAGGGTCCAGAATTCTTGGCAGTGTTCCATTTTGCAAAAGACTGAGCGCTAAATGGAAAATGGAAAATAATTTGAAAACCATAATTAATTCAATTGTCAAGGGCGTGAGTACATTACTTAAGCATATCCAAACGAATTTGTCCTCACAGTAAAATCAGAGGAAGATAATAAAGATTACAATCAAATGTGCCCTTAACCCTTTCCCAAACAAGACCTGGTTTTGACGTCCCTAATAGAAAAGGTTTGGGAAAACATAATCAGCAGTTTCTCCTTTTGTCTCATTGTTTTCTGTGCTCTATTTTTCACAAATTGTACCTTAGGCATCATCCATTTAGTCGTCTGCAGCTGCTTACAGATTGGAGCACCCCAAAATTTTGTCGTTTGGGAAAGGGTTAAAATGATGGTCACACGACTTGTTGATTTGGTGTGCGTTGTGGCACAAAATGCTAAATCTATGGTATAACATGTTTCGGCTACATTTGTTTCGCTTTAACCTTTTGGTGAATAAAAATATCTTCAGTTCTTCTTAATGTCAAATGTATGTCACGAGTGTGTTTTTTTTCTTCTCTTTTTTGGCCATTTAAAATAGAGTGTGAATACACATTTTTATTTCTGTTTTGCTAATTTGCTAGCTCAAGGTGGTAGTTATGGTAAGAAAAAATGAAAGTTTTTTGGGTGTAGATAAAAATTAAAGATCGAAGTAAAGAGGTCATGCGGTCAAATACCATGGACCAAACTAAAAGATCTTAGCAGGAGATGCCCTTTTTGTGAAATACCAAGACACTAAAGGTTTGTAGCTCCTCAAGACCTCAACTATACACCTGTCAACATAATCGCAACAGTTGTTGACAGTAGAGCTGTGAAATTATTTGCCCGCAAATAAACTATCGGCTCTTTAGAATATGAATTTCTACTTTTGAAAGGCCCAATCCAATGAGAGATCTAAGAAAATAAGTTTTAAAACATACAAGCTGTTATGTAGTCCACATAAATCATTATTGGTAGCTAGCTATTATGTATTTAACCTATAGAATTGCTTTTTTTCGAAAAGTAGATTTGGCTTGCCAAGGGCAGATAACTCCCGAAAAAGGACATTGAAATATACAATAAAACTTGATATTTTGCTCAAGTATTTAAGTTTGTAAGATCTTTTTTTTAATGAATCAATGAATGGAGGATATCTTGCGCCATACCTTGCTCGCCTTACCCCTTTCCCAAACGACACATTTAAAGGTAGAGTAGGCCCATATGTCTTAATAATAGCCAAGAAAATATAGAGGCCAAAATGGAGGAAATGTTGGATATCAGGAATTGCGACTTTTGCCTTTTCCCCCAAACTACTTCTTGTTCGGGAAAGGATAATTTCCATACAGATAACACAATTTTATAAAATATTAAAAAAAACCCATCTTTCTTCTTACATTTTATGAATAAATAAGTTTCCACAATTGAAACTCTTACCTAAAACCTTTCCGATAAATTCGAATTGTTCTCCAGCATGGTCCTCTCGTAGGGGACTGAAGAAAGAGTCTCTCATTTCAATTAGCATCAACCGGAAAAACTCCTTCCGTGGTCCTCCATTGTCAACTGCGGTCTGAAAATAAAATACGCGGAGTCAAATAATTAACTTTTGTTCTTGTCGTTAAAAGAATCAATGTATTTTGAAAATTCCTCTCCCTGATCGTTATGCTAGGTTCCCGCTGCCTACCAAATCAACTCGATCGCTTAAATTCCCCCAATTAATCCCTGCCAAATAACCTTTTCTCGATCTTTACTTGATCAGGCTGACCTCAGAGGTCGAGTTGATCGGGATGTGCTCGGGAGCCACTCGAGTACAAAACGAGGCGATCAAGTTCGGGTCGGGTGCAACGTTGAATATATGATAAGAATTCGATCTACCCGATCAATTAACGAACGCTTTCCGATTATTTTTTTACTTGATCGCACTCGAATATTTTGGACAGTCCAAAAAATCCAGAAAGAAGCCCGAGTGGTGCAGATAAAGCTTGATCAACCCGACCACTCCCGATCACCTATGCTTACTGAGCTCGATTTGTACTCTTTCGCTTTAGCGCGCTTGACCGAGTTAATCTGATCGGATGTTGAACCTAGTATCCACATTTTATTGATCAATATGACCACACAAACAAGCACCAATGCTTCAATTTCTGTCATTTTTACAGAAAAAATCAATGACCAGGTTACTTTTTTCATTTAATATCTCCAAACATTTTCTTTCATTTAATTTCTCCCAATATTATAGCTTTTTCCGAAAGATATATATTTTGAAGGCGACTTTTTGAAAATTACTATCGAAAGAACTGTTCACATTTTTCACCAAAATACAATGAGCGGAAGAGGAAAACGTTTGTAATAATAATTTCCCTCATTTTTGTCAATGCTTTCTTAGATTTATATAAACAAGAATGCCAAAGTCAACAAACGTCATCTCAAGGATCAATATTTCCGAATCACCGTCTACAAATGCTTTTCGAAATGAGTTCTTAGGAACTCAAAAAGCTGTACGAGTATGCTGCACTATGTTAGGTACTCATGAAAGATATATGCTAAAGAACGTTATACTGTAGTGCACGATAAATGACCTGGCAGAGCAGCCCATGCTAAACGAATGGAATGCTCTGCAAGGTCAATTCTCGTCTGCTATACATGCAGCTACATTCTGTCTATTATTTGGTATATTTTTAAATCAAGTTAGACTTACCTCTCCATAAAATTGAACTTCAAGGGTATATCGAAGGTTTTCGATAGACCCAAATTCCTCGAAAGCTGTTTCAAACAAATTATTCCTGTCGACAAGAATAAAGTTTGTTTTCCCTTCACCTATGTCCTCAGCCTCGTTTTCAATCTCTAGGCGTCTGCCTAAAACAATTTCGTCCTGCATCACTTTCAGAATATCAACAGGATTTTCTATTCTTTGTACTTTGCATTGTTCTATTACTTTTTCAAAGATCGAACCGTCCTCCGTTTGATCGCGTTCGTCTAGGTTGTTCTCACTTTGCCCTGTTATTTCATCTTCTTCTTCGATCTCTATGACCTGGTTGTTTGAAACACTTTCACTTTCATGTAGCTCTGGCAACTGTTCCTCACCGGAATCCGAAATTTCGGTTTTCAAGGAACACCATTTGACATGTTCCCGTAGATTTCGGATCACAATTTCTTGTTTGCAGTAATTACATTGGGCAGTCACGTTGCTGCTGACATTATCCATACTTGGCGGTTCCACTGCAAGGTTTTCTTGGATCGGTCTGACGTATATTTTAGATTGACAACCAAATATTGTTTTTAAGGTCACTGCATCCCAATTGCTGTTTAATATTTCCAGTTGCCTACAGTTACTTCTAACTTTCATTAATTCAAAACCACCCGCTTGCTTAAGTTTATCAAAGTTTTTTATAAGCGTTTCTCTTACAATAGTTTCAGTCGCTGTCACAGGCATAGAAATCCTCTTATGTCCCAATCCAGAATTTTGTAGAATAACTTTTTCAGATGCATTCGGGATTTTTAATGCATTCTTGTCTGAAAGACAAACGAATGACGCCGTCCAGCTCCTTACTTTCTGGGGAGCCCTTCTCCTTATTCTACTGGACAAGCGACCTGGACGGAACAGCTCATCCCTTCCTGGTCTTTCATTGGTCGAGGTAGATGCTGTGGGATCTGCAAAAAAATGTAAAGTACATAAACTGCTAAATAAATCAATCCATTTTCCTGACAAAATTAGGCTTTGAAAATATAATCCCACCCCCATAAAAGGAAAGAAAAAAAAAGACATAAAAACAAAAACCACCCCGATCAAATCGACGAAAGCAACAATGATAAAACCGTGTCTTATATTTGTTCAAAATTGCACTTTTATAGTTGACACTGTTGGTGTCATTATTATTATTATTATTATTATTATTATTATTATTATTATTATTATTATTATTATTATTATTATTATTATTGTTGTTGTTGTTGTTGTTGTTGTTGTTGTTGTTGTTGTTGTTGTTGTATAGGCGAAGGTTATTTATTTTCTTTTTTGTTTTCAGTTCGATACAGGTGGAGCAAAAATAAAAGTGCAATTTAAATGTTGTTTTCCTCCACTCTATGAATAAGATGAATGATTAGAAAGAAAAAAACAACACCCAGACTGTTCTTAACGCAAAACAAAATAATAGACCCCATTATAGAAAAACTATTTTCATTTTTAGGGATTGTAAAAGATTGATCTATTTCAAAGGAAAGATGGTTATTCGCCGTGATTGAGGTTTTTATGCATTGCAAATTGTTTTTCCATGCACAAATATGAGTTCCCGAGCAGTTCGGAAGCATGAAAACCTAGCGTGGGCCCCTTTAAATGTTCGTGTTAATGATTGAATGGGGTTAACCGATGACCATCAGGAATGTCATATTGCCTGGAAAAATAGATATCATTGAAAGAAAGTTACATACCAAATGTGAGCTTTGTATGTCCATTACTTTTAGAGACAGACAAGCAGACAGATAATCCGAGTTTTCTCTGATGAAATTCGCTTTTTGATATGTTGATGTCGCTCATTTACATCAGAGCGCACTACCACTCAAAACAACGGAAAGTAAGTCATTGTAATCAATGACTGTTCAGGTGAGGGTTGTTGCAAAACATTGCCTATAAACCTTTTAGAAATAAATTTTGATCTTAAATTTTTCACCAGGTATGACAATAAATGGTACATTGATCGGTATCTCAAAGCGTTTTAAGGCGCGTTCCCATTGCCGACCAAATCAATTCGATCAAGCTCGATCAAGCGATAGAGTACTGATCGAGCTTGGTCGGCAAAAGAGATCGGGACGATCGAGCGTGGTTGGCAAAATTGATCGGGAAATAATTGACAAGAAATAAAGAAGAAGTCGTGTAAATACATTTGATCGAGTTTACTCGGGTTTGATCGGGGAATTTAGGCGATCGAGTTGATCGAGTTGATTTGGTCGGCAATGGGAACGCGGCTTTAAGGATATCGTTTAAGATCGGATGGTGAACAAAGACCTACAACTTGTGTCGAAAGTTCCGTTGATTTTGAATAGTAGTGCGCTCTGGTGTAAACGAGCGACATCAACATAATCAAAGAGCGAATTTCATCAGAGGAAACTCGGATTAGCAGACAGACAGACAGACTGACAGACGGACGCGAGAAAAACAATACACCCCCGATCTTTCGATACGGGGGCATAAAGTTTTAAGACGTTTACTATCCCCGGGGACTGTGATTTTGGTTAAGTTAAGAATATCGAATTATGATATTATGAAAGAAGGTACATGGGAAGGTTCATATGTCGATTAAGATTTTTTATAATCATAATTAAACCCTTCCTAAACAAGACCTGGTTTTGACACCCTTCATTAAAATGCCGAGGAAAAAATTGAGACAAACGAAGAAAATGAAGATCATCCGGATTTCCTTCTTTTGTCTCAATATTTCCTATGCTTTATTGTACCTAAGTGATATTATTGTCAAAACCAATTTCATCATCTGTAGAAGCTTTAGAATAAGGGAACCACCAATCTTTACCATTTGCGGAAGGGTTAACCATGTCTGCGATGGCTCGGTAAGAAAACGTCGTACTTCTAAGGAAACGTATCAAGTTCGCTCAGTCATACACTTTTTGAATTTTTAAACCCCCAACAAAAGTAACCATACATAATTAAAAAGGACTCTTTATTTTTCTAAGTGCCAAATGTTAGCTTCGTCTGACCTATAACGGCTTATATTCCAACTATTTGCCATAACAATTTAGCACTTCGAATATTTTTCATGGATAACAAAAGTAACAACTACAATGTGTGCCAACGGTTAACATCAACATACCCATAAAGGAACCAATACCCTCATAGATTCAGTTGCTGCATACCATTTTTAAGAAACTACCTCCAAAATGCGTGTATTTTCAGAACTCGAATTTTCTAACTAGTTCATTTAAAATCACTCTCAACTGAAAACCGACAGGGTTGTAGGTGAATATTACTTTTGACTCCAATGTTGTACATGTATTATCTTTGGACGTCAGATATTACATATATAAGCGTAAATAATGCATAAAGACGTAACGTCAAAAGTTGGAGCTAATTTAATTTTTAGCGTTGTCGCGAGGTAAATGTACTGAATTTCTCCTTCTGCATATAGTTTTAGTATCTTATATTATATATCATTTTAAAGATGACAGAAATGCATATGAGACTTGCAATTTTATTTCCTTTTTGGTGTACATGTTTTCCGTTATTACGAGAATCTAAACACAAAACTTCGAACAAAAAAGCGATGTAGAGATGTAACACTGAATAATTGTTGTTAAAGTTGAAATTAAAAATACAATATGAAAAGAGTGAATGATCAAAATATAACAATTTTTGTACAAAAGTTTCACTTGGTGTCAGAGTGTAACATACCGAAATACGAATGATCTAATGCAATGATAAATGCAATATTTCTAATAATAAGTAAATGCAATAATGTGTAGAGATTTGTAAAAGAAGGCGTAAAAAATAAATCTTTAATTTTTAAATGTCGATATCTTTTCTTTTTTATTTCTCAACGTTTTTTTTACAGAAAGGAACACAAAAAAATAGTTTTATAGTTTTATTCCCCAATTTATCTATTATTTTTGTTAAATGTTTCTACAAAGAAATATTTCAAAAAGTGCTTTGTCTACAGAAATGTCACATGACGGCCAAATAACGTCCGTTCAAAATGAATTGAATTTTCTCTTCACTAATGCAAACAAAATAAACTGTTGAACATATTTTCATAGAAATGGAAAAAATAGTTTTTTGTCTTAAGTTTAAAAAATGTTCATCTTTTCAAAATCGATTGAAGAATGTCGTAGTGGTCGACCGTCGTGTAACGGTATATTTTAGTGCTATTCCCACAGATTCAATTTTTTTTTGTTCTCCGCAAACGAGTCTTATCCACCTTGACAAATAGAAAACAAATGCAAATATCAGTTAATATTCATTTGAAATACTGTAGGGATAATTTTCTAACTACGCGACTGCAAACGTTTGCGTTTTCAGCCTTTCTCGCATCTCTTAAAATTTAATGCATTATTTCAGTCTGAAAATTGCCGAAATTATAGAAATAGTACACGGACTATGTTATTGCAAGGGAATATAAATAAAGGATAGTTATGAAAAATCTGAATTGTGTAATTCATTTTTACAAAAGCTAAAGCTGCCCCGTGTCATTACAAAAACAGTAAACATTCGAGAAGATTTGTAACCTATAGTAATTGTTCGAGCCTCAAGACTTCCCTGTCCCGCTTGCGAGTTATTCGTGACGACTAGATACATTACGTGGTTATTTCTGACGTCGCCCACAGTATTGTGTCACTTTCCAAAAACAACAACAACAACAACAACAACAACAACAACAACAACAACAACAACAACAACAACATAAAACCGCTACCTTGCGATATCTATCTAAACTTAATTTCACACGAATCTTTTTCTTTATCATTATATGTATACCATATTTTTGTACATAGAGTATGAATAATGTATAATCTAGAGCATTTGAGTAATTACTTAGGTACATTACCATTAAATTAATTCTAAAAACAAAATAGAGGAAAACACTAACTTGTACATAGATACCGCTTTTTCAAGACGCTGCCTTAAAATGAGACACGAATATTGTAGTTTCTTGAAAATGTTCCAGGAAATCACACCATGAAGTTTCTTTATTTGGTCAAAGAATTGTGGACAATCATTACATAAAATCCGTGTGAACAGAAAAAATTTCATGTCGTTGAAACCTTTAACTTTTCCCCCTTTAGATTTAAGAAATACTTAGTTACCTTATACATACAAATATTGAATGAGGATTTTTTTCTCGTTTATTATTTTTAAATTTCAAAGAAAATTGATGAAACGCAATAAAGATATTCAAATTTGTTTGCGTGAATAGGATTAACTAATATGCTGTTAGAACCAAAGAAATATCGTAACCAGTATCTCCTAAAATATGGCCATAATTTTATAAATTACTTTCGTTTGTAAATAGGGTAAACATTGGAAGAGTAACATACCAATCTACGCTAAAACACCAACGTACGCAATTATTAGAATAGGAATTCCTTTTTCGATTGACACATTATTAAAAACTCTCTGGTTGTTTAACAAAGAACAACATGTGAAAGGTAAGAAATACAGTTTGACACCATCCCGAGCCAAACTTGATTTGAATTCACTGGTTGAAATATTTTGAGAAAATATGGGGGTAAAAGAATAAAATGCTGATAACTAGCCTTCTCCAAACCCCCTCAATATTTCTAAACCGTAACGTTCACATTCGGCACCATTGTATTCTGTCATCTGCAGCAGCTTTCAAATGATATACACACTAGTAATTTTGCTTATTTAACATTATATTTTAGTGTCTCAATACCACTCGTGGCATGTCTATGTTACAAATAATAAGAAAAGTATATGTAAAACGAACAATACCTGAAGCCTGTAGCAACTTGACTTCATCCCTGAGGCGAACTCTATCTCCGATGGTCTCCACTCCAAGTCTTGTAAGATCCGAATCTGTGAGACTACCAATTACGTTTTTATCAACCTTTTCACTTACAAATCGTGCAACTAGAGAAGATAGCCCTATATTTCTTAAAGCGGTTTCTACGACTGAATCGGCCATGTTGCCGTCAAACGATCAACTGAATGCGGTGTCGCAGACCCGACACACTGTTTCGCCGTTGATACCAAGGTGGTTGAAGCAAGTAAACACGTGTCAGAATTCTAATTGCATCCCTTGGGTGGGGGGGGGGGCTAAATTATGATTAAGATGCAAATGGTATTTCGTCCTTATTCAAGACTTTGATTCCGGATCTTTGGATAATACCAAGGAAAGGGGGAAATAACAACACTCAATTCATCTCTCTCTTTATTCAATTGGTTTTCGCTAATAAAAGTTGTTGTCTCAAAAGTTATTTCCTTTAAAATGTTTCAAAATGATCCAGTGTTAAGTTTTGTAAGTGAAAAGCTGAATTGCCACCGTAAAAGTATACAGACATGTATACCAGAGACCTTACAAAATATACTCGGGATTTCATCCCTTCTGAGAATATGTTGAATGAATATGTCAATGTTGTACGTACGTACAGCTACTTCTTTTCAAAATAAAAAATGCTTATGTCCACTTTCGTTACTGTGGGTATTTTTAGAAATACATTCTTACACATTTTATGATGCTTCTATAGTCTTCATCGCTCATAGAATACCCTAAATAGTACATTTTTGTAATCATTTTGAATTTTGCTGATCAAAATGTCCGGGCTTACGTTTTCTGACGTTTAAGTTGTTATGGGGTAATTTTCAGCTTCATCACACGATTATGTGAATGAACACATAAATTCAAATAAACATGTATAGTATTACGCGCGTGTGCGTACGTACTTCCGTGTTAGTAATACGCCTGTATTTTCATATCATAATAATATAGTATATATATGAATGTCAAATAAGTATATCGAAAAACTATATAGAACAAATGGGGTGTCCTCAAAACAAAGTGAAAATTATTTCATAATGATAAATGCATTTGTCCACGGGACACTAACATGACTTGTATCAATGAATTTATGCAATATGATAGAGAAGATCGTGGTATTTTCACGGATGCCAATGAAAAAGGGATGCTCCTGTTAGTACTCTTAAATAAACACAAGGGAGTGTTAAATTGTTTGATGCGTCACTGTGTTTAATGGTCCATTGTTGGTGTCAGTCATTAGTCCAAGCTGCAGGCCTATAAATAATTTAGACTGTCGTCACATAACCTGGAAAATGAAATGGGAGTCACCAGAAGATTACAAAACAAAACCAAATCTGATCATGTTATTTTAAAACTTAAATAACATTGAAAATGAAAACTATTTCCTATTGATTTGTCTGGAATTTAATAAATTTATATATATAAAAAATCTTAAAAAACTTTTACTACTTTTGGCCTACATTTATGTTTTTACTTCTTTATTGTTTCAAGTTTTAAGAAATATTTGAATTTTGCCTTCCTTCAAAGAAATTAAAATTTCGTTCACGATATTCATAACTATGTTCTTGTATGATTCCAGTCTATTTTCACTACTTAAATTGTTAACTGTAAACAATGTAGTGTTGATTGCAACAAACTATTTAAATTGCATCCATATTCTTATCCCAAATTAGGAATCAATACAATTTATTTTTGAGCGGCTAACGATGAGCATAGCCTAAAATAGACAATTCGAAACATATTTTATAGCTATGCGCAATCAGATATTAATGCAAAACTTACAGGTTATAAGAATTGACGTGAAAAACATTCGCAAACTTACATAGAACCAGTAGGCTTAAAGATTAGATTGAATTATATGACGAGCGATATTTTCATTTCCAACAATGTTTCCTTCTCAGAACGACCAAAATACCTGAAATTCATTCGATTCTATTCAATTTATTAATGTCACATTATGTCACATTAAGTGTCTTTAGAAAGACTGCTCATCAATGTTGGTATCTTTTCAGATTAGGATTTCTTTGTCAGGAAATCATGTTTATTTTTCACCAAAATATATTGTATACTGAATATTTGTTATGTCGAATTATCATTATAAATAAATCCAATGTAACTTGTCCAGACAAATTTTCAAATACAGCAACCAGATTTAGAACACGTGATCATTAGTTTACTTTAATTTTTTTTGTAATTCATATTTTATGACTTTTAACTATGCAAAGTTTTTGTCAATTAATGTTTGTTTGGCTCAGTTTAGTTCAATTCAGTTCACTGGAAACATTAAGGCAGAATAAATCGCAAATGAGTAGGTATAAATTTGTACTTTTTCTGTTTACAATATACAATGCATTTCAACTAGATTGTAGCATTTTACACAACAATGTTTACAGCAAACAAACAATTTAACAGAGCACAAGAAGTGAAAATAACTGACAAAAGAAGAACATATTAAAACACCTGAATGAAAGTTTGATTTCTGTAAAGAAAGCAAAAAATTAAATTATTTCTTTACATTAATAACAATTGGTCTAGACTTTTTTGTTAGGAAAATAGTGGAAAAAATAACTGTGGGCCAAAAGTGATAAAAGTGTATTAGATTTTTTCATAATTTCATTAAATTCCGGGCAAACCAGTAGGAAAATACATTCGATTTTTATGTTTTTTTTTTTCAATTTCCAGATTATGTGACGACAGTCTTAATTCTATACATGAATCCATAACTTGGTCCAATCTAAGATAAGAACTTGTTCATGCACTCTTACAGGGTACCGCTCTTACAACCCCAGAATAAAAGTTATTGTACATGACCTGGTAATAGAGTGATAATGTGGGGTCAAGTCAACAGGTCAATTTTCTCCACATGATTAAGAATCAGATCCTATTGTTTTTGCCGTGATCCAATGTAAATGCTCTCAATTTAAAAAGAAAAAGTTCAGGTGAAATTGGATGTAATCAATGCAAAACGTACAAATTCCTGACCGGGAACATGAGAATATTTGAGTTCAAATCGCCGGTTGGTAAAATCCCCCAGGGACTCTTTAGACCAGACCATAATGACGATAGACGGAAGCAGAGCAACAGATAAGAGGGGTTGAAGACTTTCTTCAATTTTTATTCTAAATCTAAACCCTATGTTGTGAGTACTCATTTGAATTGTCTCGATGATACGAGTCAGAAGAGTACCATTAACTTAGGATGTAATTACCAATGAGTGAAATATTTCATTTTAAAAAGCCATCAATCCCTCTTATCTGTAGCGCTGGTCTAAAGTTTCCGGCTTACTGAAACGGTGCTCGGTAAAAATATCCAATGCAGAATTATCCTCATAACATAAAGAAAAGTCCACTACATATAAAGTTGTTTCGACTACATATAAAGGTGTGTCCACTACATATAAAGATGTTTCCACTACATATAAAGATGTTTCCACTACATATAAAGGTGTGTCCACAACATAAAAAGATGTTTGCACAACATAAAAAGTAATTTGCACAACATATAAAGGTGTTTGGACAACATATAAAGTAGTTTGCACTGCATATAAAGAACAATACACTACATATAAAGTAGTTTTCACTACATATAATGGTATTTGCACAACATATAAAGATGTTACCACTACATATAATGATGTTTCCACTAAATATAAAGATGTTTCCACTACATATAAAGACGTTTCTACTACATATAACGAAAAATGTACATCATATAAAGATGTTTCCACTACATATAAAGGCGTTTCCACTACATATAAAGGTGTTTCCACTACATATAAAGAAAAATGCACATCATATAAAGAAAAATGCACAACATATAAAGGTGTTTGCACAACATATAAAGGTGTTTGCACATCATATAAAGTTGTTTGCACTACATATAAAGTAGTTTCCACTACATATAAAGACAAATAGCCATATGAATGCATGTGGAAGTCATCATAAGACAGTGCCGGCGTTCCATAGCATCCAGTTGCAAGCTGGGTTATTGAAACATTTATACAGTCAATCTGGAGATGGGATTAAGAGTAGGAAATTGCACATCCATAGCATGTCTCTAAATTTAGTAAGGTCGAAAATGTAGACTATGTGCATATTCTGCGGGTTTTTTTTCTTCGATGGTTTGACGTCAAAAACATGTATTGGAGATGTTCGAAAACGACAAGCTTGTCAACAATATATCAATTGTCCATGGATAACAATACATTTTGGCATTCACATGGAACTGTTCTTACTCCTTTTTTACACCCATAACAAGCTTAATATATCGGGGAAAAGAAAGAAAATGTCGGAATCAGAATGTCATTCCTTCCTGTCTTTATATCTTAGGCTATCTTATCACAATTATTTCACATTGCAAGTAACACTTATTTTGTTGTATTTAATAATTCTTAACTTGGAATAACAATGGAAAATTGTGTCGTTTTCGAAAGAGGTAAATTGACCCTTACTACTTTGTATACCATGCTAACAGGTAAAACATACATTTAGGAAAATTTGTATGAATTTGTCAACCTTAAAGTGACATTTCACAATGATTTTTACATGAATTTTACAGTTATTCTATCTAAAAGAGCATCTTTTTTATGGAAATTCTGAAAATTTCAAGTCAAAACATTGAACAGTCTAAGAGAAATATATATTTTTGTGCTAAAATTGGACAAATTGTTGTGGACAACAGTTCAGATTTATATAGAATTTGTCATTTCTGTCTCAACTTTAAAGGCGCATTTTTCGCTTATTAATAACAACTTCAAAAAACTGATAGCATTTCTACGCATTAGAATAAACAATCTTTGCATCAAGACATACTTTTAAAAAATGAAATAAATGTGAAATGTCCCTTTAATAGATTCATCGTTTCCGTCATACAAACATCCGCACTAATGATCTGGTCACGTACACGATTTCGCGTCCACATCAAGGCCGAACACGTTTACAACAGATGACATGTGAAGTATATTTTGGACGTAATGTAGACAAGGAAACGTATAAGACCGGGTCTTAAGTTTATGTTAGTGTTCTGACTTGTTATTCGTTTTCACCAAGGTCATTGATTTAATCCTTTAATCAAGTCCTGTCCGGATTTTAGGTCGCTTGAGCACAAAGTGTTCAATGTGAGCTATTGTAGTCACCCACCGTCCGTCTGCATGTCCGTTTACAATTTGGCGTTTACACTCTACCACAGTTATAGAAGAGGCAGTCGATCATGATCAAAAATGGTAAAAACAAAATAATCGTTTAATTTGTTCTCTGATGAGTTTAAGTCTGGTCGGACTAGAAGTCTCGAGTTATGTCAATATCTACCAATAGATGTCGCCACCTGTCGATTACCATCTATCTCTGGTGGGCATTCATACTTTCAAGATGTCAGCGCCCGTAAAATGCATACACAATGACATGGTACTTCCTCATGACTTCCTGTCACGCGGCATATTTGCTTCATATGCTTGCATAGAGTAAAATGAATAATCTAATTTGAATTAATTATTTTATTAGATGAAATTGAGACGAAAATCAAACTTTATTTTGTTGCAAATGTATTTGTAGTTGCAATTTTCTGCTTGCTACTTTTTGGCGACAGGATTTTGGAGTTATGCGCACCGCGTAGTGATTTTTATCCAAAAATGGATAAAGTGATGCGTCAAATGAGTCAATATCTACCAATAGATGTCGCCACCTGTCGATTACCATCTATCTCTGGTGGGCATTCTGGGTTAACTACTTTCAAGATGTCAGCGCCCATAAAATGCATACACGTGGTACTTCCTCATGACTTACTGTCACGCGGCATATTTGCTTCATATGCTTGCATAGAGTAAAATGAATTATCCGATTTGAATTAATTATTTTATTCGATAAAATTGAGACGAAAATCAAACTTATTTTGCTGCAAATGTTGTTTAATTCAATTTTCTGCTTGCTACTTTTTGGCGACAGGATTTTGGAGTTATGCGCACCGCGTAGTGATTTTTATCCAAAAATGGATAAAGTGATGCGTCAAATGAGTCAGTCCAAAAATAAAAAAAAATAGACTGGAAATATTGTAGACTGGCTGCTTAGTCAATGTCAAATGAGTCAGTCCGAAAATAAAAAAAATAGACTGGAAATATTGTAGACTGGCTACTTAGTCAATGCGAGTTATGTGTTAATGAATTTTAAAAATCGTCTGTTTTGACTTTGTTTATACTCTAGCATCTACAATTATTTACAAATCAAAACAAAACAGGTTCACAACGTTATCTTTATTTCCTCCTAAATAGAAGCTAACATGCATACATACACACATATATATACATCCATACACCATCTGAGCACACACACACGCACGCACCCACCCACACCCTCCCCCTCCCCACACACAAATAATATATGTACACAAAAATTCAAAGGGACTAGAAAAGTTGAATGCGTCAGAGAGGATCGGCTTCTGTGCTAGAATCCTTTGCTATCAAACGTATACACGTATAATGAATGTTTATACGCGTATTTGGCTTCTTTAAATTAAGTTACACCTTCTTATTATTGACCGTTGTTGGCTAAACAACAAGCAAGAACATAGAGGTCAGTAGTATATTCTGTGGACACGTTTGTTTGTTCTAACCTTTCGTCAATTATGTATAATTGTAGCCTAGTTCAAAAGTAGAGTGATTGTTTGCGTACATGGAGACCAAAAACGAAAGTTGGTTAGAAGAAAGCTGTGTTGTAAAAATCATAGACCTTCACCTAGAATTATATCTTTTCAAAGTTTGATGAAGATATCGGTAGGATAATAGTGTAAGCAGGTAGGATCTTTCGCCAAACAAGTCGTACATGATAGTTTTTTCGCTAAATATATTGTTGATATATTCACTCCTGCTATAAGTGTTCAAAGTTTTCAGAAGTCGGGGACCAAAATGAAAGCAAACAATCGCTTTATCATGATTTCTTTGTTTGTACAAATTTACTATCAAAAATGATGTGAAATGTTAGATCGGGTATTAGGCCTACATCGTGTCTATGCCGGCATTAAAAAACGAGCAGTTTGCTGTGTGCTGCGCAACTGAAAAATAACCCTCTAGCATATACACGGTGGGGATTGTGCATGCTTGGATGGGTAAATCTACGGACATTTGCCTCGCTTCAGGTAAGACATTTTGCAATAACTTCCTTTTTTCTGCGTCAATTCAAAAACAGTTTGTTGCATGTACCCCGCCTTACTGAGCTCTTTCCTCTGATGTATGCTTTACACGAAACCTTTTTGTACTTTTTGCGAAAAGTGATCCCAACCGACCAGAAAAACGACAAAAATCTGATCGTTTTTCAGGTCAGTTGGGATCAATTTTTGGGAAAAATATGGGGAGTTTTCAAATAAGTAATACACCTGAGGAAAACGCTCAGTAAGGCAGGGTACATGCAACAAACCGCTTGAAAATTGACACAGAAATAAGAAAATTATTGCACAATTTCCTACCTGAAGCGTGGCTTATTTTGCCGTAGTCGTTATCATTTCGTTTTCTGGTCAGATGGGATCAATTTTTTGGAAAAATTAAAAGGATACCACAAATAATCCATGTATCCGAGGAAAGAGATTTTCAAGGCGGGGTACATGCAACATACCTTTTGAAAATCGACAAAGAAATAAAGGAGTTATTGCAAAATATTTGACAAGATTCGAGGATATTTCTGTCCGTATTCGTTATCCATCACAGCATGCACAACCCCCACCGTGTATAAGGATGAATGTGGTTTTTATTTTGATCGTACAAAAAATATCCATGGGGGATCTAGAGGGGGTCGGGGGTCGGGGGGGGGGGGTCGGGACCCCCCCTGGCCCCCCTGGCATTGGCCGAAAATTAAATTTTACGTATATAAATTTAGTGTAACGTTACATATTTATTACATTTTAAGCCATAATTTGAGCTTGGACCCCCCCTGGAAAAAAATGTTGGGCTTGGACCCCCTGGAAAAATTCCTGGATCCACCCTTAATATCCCGAGAAATTTAAGGATAACTTAAAGAATATCGATCTCAGAACGCGCCTCTGATACCTTAGCATTTATGTTGTCAAATGTGGTTATTTATGACCCGAACTGCTACACGAAATACATCTATTCCATAATCTGCCGATTCCCAATCGGTAGGTATTTTGAATCCCAGTTCGTGTTTACAAATTTCGCTTAAGACTAACAACGGTGAATCAAAAATTGGTCTTTCGTTTTCCGCGTCGGGATCGGCGTCTGTGTGACTTATGTCAAGAGTTGGTAATGTGGTCACACTTTCAACGGGACTATTAAGCAATCCTGCTGTGAAAAGCCGTATTGGTGAACTTTTTACTGTGCGAATTCTATGATTAGACCAAGCCATCTGCCAAATTTTTAATTTTTCATTTATTTTCTCTCGGAAAACATAATGTAAAGCAGTGATGTGTACATCATTGAAAATGTCTAGAATACCTTCGTCTTCCATGAAATGAAATGAGGAATAATAATAATGAAGAACACCTTCATAAACATCTTTCCACAACCTTTCTATCCTTTGATTATGTGTGCTTTTACCGGTAAGCATGCTACCAGCACCGCGAGTTTGAATCATAAAATCCGCGATTGCAATATTTTCCATACCCATATCTGATCGAACACGTAACGGTATGCCATAAGCTTTTACTCCTTGCTTGAAGCAATCAAGGACTGTGTTTGCTTTGTTGTTGTCGGTACAATTAAGGAACACAACAAGTCTGCTGAAGCCATCAATTCCACCAACTATCACAAAGTTCCATCTTATAAGTTTATGATTGGTATCAATGTGCCACAAGTGGTTGGGGCCAGATACTTCGTATACCCGTCGATGAATTCGCCGTCGTTTCCGTTCTATAACACCATCACCATCTACTTGGTGTATGCAATCGCGCAGCTCTGATCTGGGTATCTGAAATTATGATACAAAATACGTTCATTTGTTCATAAATTGTTCTACCTGATAACCCTCAGGGACTATAGAGGAAAGAAAAATAACTTTAACGATGGTATTTCATATAATGGCTATCACAGAAGAAACAATGCCTACGTACACGAAAAAGGTATTGACATGCATGCATGGGAAAATAAATCTTGTAAATGTTTTCCTTTATCTTAAACGTAATTTACTTTATTTAAATTCATGTATATATGTATAAACTAATCCTTTGAATATAAATCAATGTTGCTTTTTTCATAATAGTTTGAGTTTCTTGGGGTTTTACGCCGTTTTCAACTACCAGGGTCATATCGCGGCGGCTGGAGCACCTACCCATGGATTCCTGTTGTTTCTCAAACCAGTACTACCACAACACCCTTACCGAATTCTTTCTTTGAAGGAATTTGGAAGTGATTTCTGCGAAAAAGGTTCCTGTGAAGTTTGGTTCAAAGTGGTCCAGTTGTTTTGTAGAGGAAGATTTTTTAAAGACTTTTCGAAAATGTAATTCAATTTAATTATTAAAATTTCAAATCTTCAAAGAATTGTGTTTTGAAGGAATTTGGACGAGATTCATGCGATGAAGATTCCTGTAAAGTTTGATTCAAATTGGTCCAGCTAAGTTTTGGAGATGAAGAAAAATATTTTTTTTAATTTAAGTGAATTTATCAAAATTTCAATTCTGAACGGATTTTTTATGAACTTGGTGAAGATTTATACAAGGAGGATTCCTGTGAAGTTTGGCTAAAATTGGTCCGGTATTTTGGAGAAGAAGATTTTAAAAGATTTCGAAAATTTAATTTAGGGTATCCAAACCCTCAAACCCACCAAAGAGCCAGAAGCGAAATTTTGAAAAATGCCAGTAACTCCTAAACTGTGTTACATTTTTATTCCAAATGCAAATATAAGCATTTTTTTACGGTTTAGAATTTTGAATTAATGCATGCTTATGGAAATATTTGACAAAAATGTTCAAAATTACCTCCCTTGCATATGAATAAAGAGTAAAATAGTATTTGTAAATTATTTTTTTCTTGAAGCATATTAATTTTGAAATACGGCATGGTGAATCAACTTATGTGAAGTGTATTTACAAGTGTGCCTAATTTAATGCATTTCATATGGCTAGAAATTGTTGATTTTTTTAGGGTCTGTAAACCTTAATTAAATTTATTTAAATTTGAGTTCTACACAGATTTTATTCTTTTGAAGAAATTTGAAAGAGATTCACGGGAAAATAATTCCTGTGAAGTTTAGTTCAAATTGGTCCAGTAGTTCTGGAGAAGAAGATTTTTACAGATTTATCGAAAAATTTAACTTAATCAGATTAACTTAAATTTCAGTTCTGAACGGAATTATTTTTTTAAGGAATTTGGAAAAGATTCATGCAAAGAAGATTCCTGCGAAGTTTGGTTGAATTTGGTCTAGTAGTTTTGGAGAAGATGTTCGAAAAGGTTTACGCAAGCACGCACGACGGACACAGGGTCCTGACTTAAGCCCCGCTGGTCTTTAGCCAGTGAAGCTAAAAAAAAACGAGAAAAAATATAATAAAATGACCAGACGAAAGATATGGGCGCTTTGGAATACCCATCATCGATAAAAAAAATAAGCCCCTCCCTCATTTGAAGTTGCTTCCTATCGACCTAACTTGATTGGTTCGGAGTTTGCCAACAACTTAAATGTAATTATTTAGCAGGACAGTGGACAGCTGTTTGAAATTAAATACATTGCAGGGCTATAAACTGTCATTAAGAATCAGCAGATTATAAGCAGAAACGCGCGGGTGTACCCTTTTGCCAGTAACTTGATGTTGAGATATTCATTCAATACATCACCCACGATCGAAATTTAAGTAAGCTGGCTCTCAGGTCACTACTTATATTCATATCTAGATCTTTTTCAAGACACAAATCTGTTTTGACAAGAGTCTAGCCTTCGACCGTGGTCTAAATCTTAATACCATTTTTGTAAAGGCACAGCTAAGTATGAATTCACATTTCAATCGAAAAGCATGGATTACTATTATCATTATTATTATCATCATCATCATTATTATTATCATCATAATCATCGGTTAATATCCTTCATTTTGAGTGTTTTTACATGTGCATTACCACGCAGGGTAATAATTGATCTGTAATTGCTTTCAGTTAAATCCTTTCAGAACTGAACTGAAAAATCATTTATTGACAAAAACTGTACATAGTTTATAGTCATAAATATGAATTACAAAAAACTCATGAGTGCATTTTTGAAAGCATGTTATTAAACTGATTTCCCTGATAAATAAAAATTCGTCTGCTAAGAGAACAAGTTAGATTTAATTATTTATGCCGATATTTCCACATACCAAACACGCCTCAGTGTAGGCGAGGAAACTTGCTATTGCATCTAAGCCAATACACAAGGTAGAAAGCTAAGATTTGGCATATATGCACTTTAAAGACCATATTTTAATAATATATATTTATTTTTTGTACGAAGTTCTCGGAAAATTTGCAAGATGTTAAGTGTTATTCTGCCTTTAAAAGCATATCTAAGTATGAATTCACATCTCAATAAAAAAAGGCTTGGATTGGATTATAACTTACGTGAGTAAACAGTACCTACCAATGTGAAAATAAATTCTAAAAATGGTCAAAATTCAAATTAAATTTTCATACTCCAGTAGAAGGTTTCTATGTGTAAGGCCTCTGACAGGCATTAAATGTGTTGTGTTTTTCGATGAGACGTTACTAGACCACTAGCCTAGCGATTTCTAACGTTGACGCACACGTAACGTCTGATTAAAACTCTCATATTTACTTGAAAAAAAAGACTTATGAGACCTAGTCAAACCATACAATACCATATGAGCGTATGACCCTTTCCAGAAAAGATGTCAAAAATACAAATACCAACAGCATATTGCGTGACTGCTTGTATGCAATAACTACAACCTCTTATCGAAACTGATTTGATGCCTAATTTGACATCTGTTTTACTCCCGATATACCAATCAACTTCATAAAAAATAAGATGAATGAAAACAAGGTGGAAGTGCAAACTTTCTTTTATGTGTCAGTAGATCTATATAAAATGATGGATATGAGAATGCAAAATAAAAGTGTAATTCTCAGAGGGTAGCGTTTATTTTTTTTAAAGTACCAAAATACCAGATCTGACGTCTAAATAGTATTAGTAAGATCAGCTTAACACTTTCAATAGTATAGATACAAGGTATGTTGATTTCGACCAAAAGGTAGACATCATTTCTTTCTCTTTTCGTTTTGTGAAATGGTGCTATTTGAATCAAATTCATTGAAACTGACCTTTATTTTCCTTTGGCGTAATAGTTGTTGAATCATCGTTTCTCCACACCGTGGAAATTCAGTGATTATTTCCTGGACAGCAACTTCAACGTCCTGTTGGCTCACATCTGAATATTCCAATTTCTGTAGTCCATACTGTCTCATTCGCCGATAAACCGTACTTTCTGATATGTCGAGAATTTTGCTTATATCATGTATTTTAAAGTCAGCATCCAACAAGTCCTCTAACATTTCCTTTGATATATTGAACTTTCTGTCACATTGTGCGTTTTGCATGTTGCCGTATGACACGCACTCCATCCTTAATGCCATCATGTCCGAACGGTTTGATACACCTAAACATTTCATTTCATATGCAGATAATTTGCACACGATATCCGGAGTGATTTTTTCTTTTGTAAATTTTTCCGCATAAATTCCTAATCCCAATTTCAGAAGAATACTTTCCATTTGTAGCCTTTACAAATACACCACGCAAGGAGTAATAAGACCCGTGAACTGAACTGGACCATTAACTGGAGATCATGTTGATGTTGATTGACAATATGCTGGGAATTCCCATTAGAAATCTTATTTATCATTCTTGAAATGGACTTGTATAATCATATCGAAATTAATGACAGAAATAATAAATATAGATTATAAGTCTGACAAGATGTTCAAGCACAAAAAAACAAAACAATTTATGTTGTTCGTACGTATAATTGTTTACCGAAATCAGTTCATGTGTGTGTATGTCCATATTATAAACACCTGATGTGTAGTACCTCATATCACGAGAATTTATATCAGAACAATTATGATAAGGCGTGAGTCTTCAGGAGCAAACGTTAAAATTGATTGCATGTATTTCCACAAATTCAAACCTTGAATGACTCCCTAAAAATACCATACGTTTGGTTTACCTCAGAATGAATGACGATTTTAATAAAAAAAGTTTCTATTTAAAGTATATTTTCACTGACGTGTTCAACCGACTTTACACTTTAATCCACGATTACTGAGTCTCAAGTCGGCTGTTAACAGTCGGCGCCTTCGGCAGCCACAGCTCTTTGGCTTTCAACTCTCCCGTGTACCCACCTGGGTGAAGAGGAGCAACGAGGGGTAAGTTTTTTGCTGAGAAGAAATTCCAGTGGCGCTGGCATGATTTGAAGCCAGGCTCCCTCGATCCCAAAGCCCGCGTCTTACCATTAGACCAAGGCGCCTAACGATTAATGGCAGTTTTATCGTTCTGGTTGTTTATAAAATGGTGAAGAAATGAACGTGGAAAGTTTTAAAACTTCATTTTTTTTCAAGATATCTTGTTCAAAATACTACTGTACATTTAACAAAAAGAGCAGAAAAAAAGGAAAATGATTAATTATGTATGCCTTTTTCGTCTGTAAATATTTCTTGAATGTCCATAATACCGACTGGCCATCTAAAATCATAACAATTTAAATGGTACTCATGCTAATTCCTGACCGGGAATATGAGAATATTTGTGTGTGTGTGTGTTGTTTTGATTGTTCAAATCGCCTGATGGTAAAATTCCCCGGGGCCTCTTAGACCAGATCATACTGACAATAGTCGGGAGCAGAGCAGCAGAAAAGAGAGGTTGAAGACATTCTAAAACAAATATTTCAAATCTAAACCCCACGCTGTGGGTACTCGTTTGAATTGTCTCGATGAGTCAATTAAAATGTGTACCCAAAACATCGGATTTGATTATCAATTAGTAAAATATTCTATTTTAAAAAGCTATCACTCCCTGTTATCTGTAGCCCTGGTTGAAAGTTTCCCGCTTAATGAAACGGTGCTCGGTAAAAATATCCAATGCAGAATTATCCTCATAACATAAAGAAAAGTCCACTACATATAAAGTTGTTTCCACTACATAAGGTGTGTCCACTACATATAAAGATATTTCCACTACATATAAAGATGTTTCCACTACATATAAAGGTGTGTCCACAACATAAAAAGATGTTTGCACAACATATAAAGTAATTTGCACAACATATAAAGGTGTTTGGACAACATATAAAGTAGTTTGCACTGCATATAAAGAACAATACACTACATATAAAGTAGTTTGCACTACATATAATGATGTTTCCACTAAATATAAAGATGTTTCCACTACATATAAAGACGTTTCTACTACATATAACGAAAAATGTACATCATATAAAGATGTTTCCACTACATATAAAGATGTTTCCACTACATATAAAGGCGTTTCCACTACATATAAAGGTGTTTCCACTACATATAAAGGTGTTTGCACAACATATAAAGGTGTTTGCACAACATATAAAGGTCTTTGCACAACATATAAAGGTGTTTGCACATCATATAAAGTTGTTTGCACTACATATAAAGTAGTTTCCACTACATATAAAGACAAATAGCCATATGAATGCATGTGGAAGTCATCATAAGACAGTGCCGGCGTTCCATATTCCATACCCTTGAAATTGCCGTCTGCAATATTTTTGAATTTGGACAAGTCTAAAATTTTGTCGTTTGGTAATGGGTTAAATGTTTCAGAGACCGTCGACGGATAAACCGATTGACTTACCCTTTATCAAGAAAATGGACTGACAGACCGACAATCAGCGCACACGCACCCAGAATGGACACCAGAAGTAAACAACGCTGTAAAAGAATATAATTTAGAATACATTATCGTTAGTCCTCGCTAACTTAAACTATATAATAATGTTGTTAACCCATTACCACACATTGACTCTTTTTGACTCCTCATAAGATAAAGGCTTTGGAAAACATTGTGGAAAATGAAGAAATTGCTTGTGGCAAGCAATTTCTTCATTTCCCACATCGTTTTCTACCCAAAAATACCCAAAAATCCTAAATTTTGTCCTTTTGAAATTGTCGTCTGCAACATCTTTGAATTTGGACAAGTCTAAAATTTGCCATTTGATAAAGGGTTAATACTAGGCCGATTTGTAAACCGTTTGAAGCACAAAAGGTGGAAACCATCATGGATTTGCTGATTGTGATAGGTCTATTAAACAACAACTGATTGAAACATATTGACGACAAACCAAACTGTTGTCGTCAATAACTTTTTTATCCAACAAATCCATGGCATTATCCCAACTGCTCTGCTCCGATTTTCAAACAACCATCAATTTTCAATTGCGTTCATATTATTTACACAATAATTATTGAAAAATACCGAGAATGGTGTGTCACGTGATTCCTCACCATGAGTATGAATGTCTCTTCTAAAATGTATGAAATTAGCAACTGGTACAGTAATTCAGCATTAACCTTTTCAAAAAAAGATGTTGGTAAATTCAAAAAAAAAAAAAAAAAAAAAAAAAAAAAAAGGTACCAAACCACGCTCGAAATAATCTGACCAAATAAAGCAGTATTGCGATGATATTCATTCTAAACCTCCAGCTTAACCCATTCCCACACAGTAACGCTTTTCGACGCCACTAAAATGGCTGAAGAAAATATTGTGGAAAATGAACAAGTAATTTCTTCATTTTCGACAATGTTTTCTAACCTTAAATAGAAAGGTTTTTAAAATTTCATCACTTTGAAATTGTCTGCACACTTTCTAAATTGGAACTGTACAAAATTTTGTCGTCTGAAAATGGTTGAAAACAAATCACAATTTTAAATTATGAAGTTCTTTAAAAAAAGCAACAATAAATCCATCTTGTGCCCTTCTTTTCGTGGTATTACCATGCCAGTTTTGTATTCAATGATTGATTATTTATTTTATATATCACTTATTTTGAAATTTTTAACAAATTTAACTTTCATAAATCAATGGTTCTAAACAAAAAGCATGTAACTGCAGCTTGTTTAAACTGCAGCTACAAGGCTTTTGTTGAAAAGGGACGCAATTTACTGTCTTTCAATCTTTGCTCACTTACCCGAATTAGTGGTGTTCCAAATGTGAATTTCGGGACATGCGTCGCTCCCGTATTTTCCGAGGTCTTAGTTAACATCACAGTATCTTCTCCTTCCGAGTGTCTGGGCATCTTGTTGCTTTGGCAACTAGAATGAGAAAGAAATCGTTGGCTACGTTCAAAAGTGACGTAACTACAGCTTATTAAAGCTGTAGTTACGACTTTTTCGAACGAAGCCCACGAAAAATTGCTTTCTGCAGAATTTCAGAAATGTGGCCATTATGAGATTCATGTCATCTCGGATCTTTTCGTCGAAAACATTTAGCAGCGGAAAGTCCATATTATTTTTTTTTTCAATTTCGATGTCGAAATTTCACCGTCGAAAGTTCGTTTACCAGGAAACCATAAATTGTCGGTGTAAATGCAAAATCTCGTATGTCGATTTTTGCGATTTTCAAAGTACAAAATTGTGTGCCCGGTTTAGACAATTCTCGCAGGTTTTGAGATATTCTTACTGATCAATATTAATGACACATTACTTGTGAACAATATGTCCAAATTTCAAGTAAAACATTTCAGTTTGGGAAAATTTATTACACTTTTCCTCATCACATTTAAGGGTAACGTATTGTGCATTCTTCATCTTACACATACCCAGTCTTTATCAACAAACATTTTGTCGTCTGCAGCAGCTTTTAAAATTTAAATTTCCAAATTCTTGTCGTTTGGGAAAGGGCAAAGATTGTTTTGTGATTGAATGGAACAAAGGGTATCAATCTCATAGCCTCACAGACCTTATCGTCGGTCACGTTCGAAAAGGCCGTAACGATCGACAATAAGCTGATGATCAGAGGTTAACAACTATCTAGGGAAAAAGAGAAATTGCTGCTGATTTCTTAGGTGATTTCTTCTTTTCTTTTAAACGTTTTCCCTAACCATTTCTACTAGGGACGTAAACGCATGGCAATGTTGAATGGCGTAAAACTGCAACAGAAAGAGAAATATGCATCATCGCTTTTCATCGAAAACCTCGTATCTGCAGGTTGTTTTAAGCTGCAGATATAGCGGACGAGAATTGACCTGGCAGAGTATTCCATTCGATTAGCATGGGCTGCTCTGCCAGGTCATTTATCGTGAAGTATACGAGTTTTTTTTATGTAAACATCAGAGTAAATGATCAATGTTTTCTGAAGCATTTGTCCTAGCCACGTCCAATTCAGCGCTTGCTTCTATATCGGAAAGGGGTAAATTAGATCTAAATGAATTTTGTCAATTCATCAACGTCAATGGCAGTTATCCATATGATCTAAGGTAAATGCATATTTATTTCCACGAAAATGGAACTATTACACAGAGCAGGACTTCTATAAACGCCAGAAGATAACCCGCCATATTAAAGATGACATACAATTCTTAACAGTTCTTTTTAAATACGTATTTTTCACAAAATTTAGACTTTTGACTACAATTCAAACAAAATATAAGTACAATTTATTTGTATTGAAAATCATACGTACCATCAACAAAGTCCGATAAACAAACACAACCATCAAAAAGAAGGTCTTTCTTACTATGATGATATTCCTTACTTAGGCTTATTACTAATATATTTCAATGGTTCTTAACCCTTTCCTTATCAGGACATACTTTTGACGTCCTTTATAGGAAGGATTTGGGAAACCATTGGTGCAAAAGAAAAAATGCTCATATTAGCTGGCGTTTTCTCCATTTGCCCCGATATGCTTTGTGATATTTTAAACTCAAATTCTACCAACTTCAAATAGGGAACGATTTTATTCAGTTAACCATGGCGTAATTGCGGACAAACAAAAGTATTTCGTATGTGTTTTTATAAAATCTCTTAACTACGGCTTGACTCAAGCCGTAGTTACGACATTTATAACAACACCGACGCTTTATCAAAACATAAAGGTAAAACAAGTATATTTCTAGCACAAAATTCAATTGTCATTTCTTTTATTTTCTTTGCATTTATGAATTTCTTTTCTTTTAATTGTCTGCATTGCAAATTAAAACTTTCTACTTTTTACCGGTTGATAAAGGATTATAACTCTTGTCCGACTCTTGTCTAGACACGTGAGACAATGACGATGAAATTATATACATGTACAGTCAACACATCGGATGAGACGAATTTCTGCTTAAGTCGAAGCGAAAGTCTGGTCCCGTCCTTGCTGAATGATTATAAAAAAATTAAACGAAATACTTTCAATATAAATGAATACAATGACGCAAAACAGTGGTAACTGCATACACACTTACAACTGTCTTGGTCTAAATAATCGATTTCCATCTTTAGGGGAAAAAACGCATAATAAATACGCTCTACGGTCGAAAATGGTAAATTGCAATGACGTGTTATATTATTGAAAATATGGTAGCAAACATATAATGGTTCGAAACATGTAATTTTCTACAGTAATGACCGAGTGTTAAAAAAAAAAAAAAAAAAAAAAAAAAAAAAAAAAAAAAAAAAAAAAAAATAGAGCATTCCCCCTTCAATGAAGATATTGCTTTGTACACACAATTTCTTCTATTTCTACATTGTTTTTCAAAGCCATTATCTTATAGGCCTAGGTGTCAAAAAAGGTTATTATGTGAGAATGGGTATTTTCCTTTCCAAAACAACAACAGAATTTTACGTCTCCAATAGACGCGGATTTGAAAATTTTTGATGGAACCGAAGAATCGCTGTTGACAATTATTTCTTATTTTCCCTCAATGTAATCCACGCTTTGATTTTCAAATATTCTGGTTTTCGTGATACTAACTTTGTCGTCTGCAACATCATTCATGCCCGAAGTTTCAATATTTGGGAAAGAGGCATTCCTTTCCAAAACAACAAATAGTTGTTTTTCAGTTCCTTTACAGGGAACGTTTTTGAAAATATTGGGTAAAAAGGGAGAATATTGACTAACACAATGAAGCATGATATTGACATTGCATTTTTATCAAAGCCCACTTTTTGTGCAATTTGTCAAAATTGTATTCAGTTTGCTTTTCCCAAACAAGATGTGGGCCCGTGTTATCATACGTTTATGTCGAACTGTTAACCCATTATCAAGCGGCAAAATTTTAGACTAGTCCAAATTCAAAGATGATGCAAAATGACAATTTCAAGTGAATTAAAATTTCATATTTTTTAATTCTAAATTTTCGCTGTTTGGGAAGGGGTTAATTTCTAACGGACGGACGAACGCGTACAAACAACGTGACATTAAGTAATTCGTAATGATATCAGTGGAACGTATTTTATCGTCGCTTTTCAACGAAAACCTCGTAAATGCAGCTTGTTTTAAGCTGCAATTACGAGGTTTTCGTTGAAAAGCAGCGATATCACCCCATCTCTATATTATTCATACACAAGTGGCATCATAACCCTTCTCAAAACAAGTACCGGATTGGCGTAATTTTCAAAAAAAAAAAAAAAAAAAAAAAAAAAAAGGAGAGAAATTACGAAATTGACAATCATCAGCTTTTGACGTCCATAGTAGAAGAAGCTTTAAAAGCATTTAGACAAAGGAAAGAAATGCTGATAACCAGCAGTTTCTCCTTATGTCTCAATAGTTTCTGTGCTTGATCTATATTGTACAAGGGTCTTTTCTAATCAATATTCATTCCGATGTCCACAATAGCTGTCAAATTGGAATGGTCTTTATGTTTAACGTTTGGGAAGGGGTTTACACAAACCAAATCTTAGATTCGTCCGAAAAAGAAATGATCCCGGGATTGTCACAGGGTCCTATTAAGGACATTTGAGACATTTAAGACCGACATGGATCCGGATCAGACTGCATACATGTTATTCTCTAACTGCTTCCACATGACCTGTGTTTAAACTGGAAGTGAACCTTGTGGGTTCTTAGCAGGCTGCTCTTCACTGGTGGTGAACTAGGCCAAAGCATGGGATGTTTTTTCGCGATCATAGTATTCCGTCGGTGTTGTTATAAAATATCGTAACTACGGCTTCGATAAAGCCGTAGTTACGAGATTTTATAACAACACAGACGGTTTGTCAATACATTTCGGTAAACCCGGTCTATTCTTAGAACAAATTCATTGTTATAAGAAAAACTATCCAATCAGATCTTTAAACTCACATTTAAACGCAAAATATCTGTACCTTGTTGTAGCGAAAAATGTCCCTCGCTTTGGCCGAGTTCACCACAAGTGCTCTTGGGTACAGCCTGAACTGGATCCATGTTGGTTACAAATATTACAAAGTCCATTTTCAAGATCCTAGCTCATAATTGTTACCTGTCATGCTAAAAGGGACCATTTGGGAAATGTGAGTATCGACTTCAGTTAGTCTGTGCGATTTGCAATTCGCACAGACTAGCTAGAGTCGAAACTTTTCACTCTATGAGGATTTTCTGGATTTCCTATCCTACCATGCTCATAGTGAACATCTTTCAAGTCTGACATCTGGTTGATACCTGCCTCTCTCACAACCCGTCGTGCGTCTTTATAAATCTTACCACGGATGACGCCCGAAGTTGCAGGAAGTGTTTGGTATCTAATTATGGCAAATTTTTAGACCCTATCAAACTTCAAAATTAATGTGTGTCATAACATCACAGCATATAAGACATCAAGGAAAATGGGGGGGGGGGGTGATTAAAGTCATTCGTTGGGAAAAGTTTACCCTTTACCAAGCAATAGACTATAATTTGAAAATTTCACGTTTAGAAACATCCATTCTTTCGTCTGAAGGAACTTTCAAATTGGACCGCCCTATAATATCGTCGTTTAGAAAAGGTTTAAAGAGAGATTCATAAGTTAGAGATCCAATTTACCAACGTGAAAACGTAATCTGAAAGGAACTGGACTGATTGTAACATAAGTTATATGAATGTATTATTCATTGTAATATAAATGTACAAATATGTATCAAATGTAATTTTACAAATGCCACTAAATAAGAATTAAAGTGACATTTCACATTTATTTCACATTTTTAAAGTATGTCTTGATGCAAAGATTGTTTATTCTAATGCGTAGAAATGCTATCAGTTTTTTGAAGTTGTTATTTATAAGCGAAAAATACGCCTTTAAAGTTGAGACAGAAATGACAAATTCTATATAAATCTGAACTGTTGTCCACAACAATTTGTTTATTTTTAGCACAAAAAATATATTTCTCGTAAACGGTTCAATGTTTTGGCTTGAAATTTTCAGAATTTTCATAAGCAAACATGCTCTTTCAGATAGAATAAAAGTAAAATTTATGTAAAAATAATCGTAAAATGTCACTTTAAAAGAACAAATTACACAAAAGCCTGATATTGACGTCCGTAATTTAAAGGGCATGGAAAAATTGAAAGAAAAGAAGCATAAGCTGATTTCCCTGCATTTCTTAATTCTCTCAAAACTTTTATCAAAAACCCTATTTTAAATTTTACCCATTTTGTCCTCTCTAGCAGCTTTCAAATTGGAACAGTATATCAACACTTTTCAACTTATCAACAAAAATCTCGTAACTGCAGCTTAAATCAAGCTGCAGTTACGAAATTTTTGTTGAAAAGCATCCATACTTTTGCAGTATAGGAAAGGGCTTAATTTCACGCACTACGATGAATTTTTATTGTACATCGATGAAATCTGTTCTTTAAAGTACTTTCGTAGAAAAGGTCTCTTGTTTTTGAATGTAGGCGTAAGTAAACCGTTATCTACTGAAAATAGCTCGGAATGCAGGGCTATGTCCTTCACCTAAGAACGAGAAAAAATAATTTTAAAATAATTCCCCAAAACAATTATTGCTTTCGACCTCATAGCAATATAATTAATTGTTAAACAGTGAGAGAAAAGAAGAAATTGTAGATGACTTTTAATCCAACGTAACTTATTACCAGTAATGAGACCCGTCACGATAAATGGGGCCTTATGGAAAGAGTGAAAAGTATCGATCCTAGTTATTAGTCTGCACAGTCCGCGCAGCCTGACTAGAGGCAATACTTATCACTCCAATAGATTAAATGAGCCGGGATCTGGAAAAACGTCCCTTATAGCATTTTTCAAAATCGAGTTTCAAGATCGGCCTGTTGTCAAATGGAGTCCAATATGCATCAATGCTGCTCTCTATAAGCTACTACAGCTCACGAAGAAACAATTGGAGAACAATATGGATCCTGTTCAGACTGTGCGTATGCACAGGCTGATCTGGATCTATGTTGCGCTCAAGAGCCATAAGGCACGTTTTTTTTCAGATCCTGGCTCATTTATGATATATTAGCTAGAACGTTTTACCTATCTTGTCATAGGTTCATTTCTCAAATATGACATCTGGACGCCATTTGCTCAGTCTGAATGTCTTCTCGAAATTTGTTTTATAGACTTTCCACGATGTACCTTTTAGCGTAATATTTAATAAACGGTGTTTTATCGTGGTACGGTAGAATATCTTTAATGTGGCCATTTTGAGATTTATAAAAAATCGGCTTTTTTTCAAGCGGCGTCGTTACGTATCCGAACATATTCGGGCGCGGTCGTGAACATTCGGCGGTGGAAAGCTCCACCGCCGAATGTTTTTGAAGTCGCCCGAAAAATTCCGACGATGCGAGAATCTCATTAGGGATTGACTACCTTAATGGATTATTAGTTTTCATTGTGAAGTCCAACAAAGACTTACCATTTCAAACCCGTGCAGACCTGCTTCTTTACCAAGTTTCGTCAAGTCTTCTAGGATGATAGATTTTACTTTCTGAAAATCATACAAGCACATTATTTGATACAAAATGATATTCATAGAAGCTGATTAAGTGTGTGTTCAAAGCTCCGATGCATAATTATGACAAACTAGGTGCAAATAAAAAATAATTTTGTGAACGTCACAGCACGGAAAACATTGAAGTTAAAATTGAAGTAGAATTCCGCATACTCATAGTTTTCTCGCCACTTTCCTTCGGGTACGTCAAAAGCCAGTCCCTGTTAACCCATTACCAAACGACAAAAAATTAGGGCGGTCCAAATTGAAAGACATTACATACGAAAAAGTCAAGTGAATGAAATTAAAAAATTGTCGATCATTTTGGGTAGGAAAAGTTGTGGGAAATGAAGAAATTGCTTGTCACAAGCAATTTCTTCGTTTTCCACAATGTTTTCCAACGTCATTATCTTGTGGGGAGTCAAAAAGAGTCAATGTGTGGTAATAGGTTAAGGTAATAGTTCATACTTCCATTGAATTTGTATCCATGTGTTCTGTTTTACAAAAGTTTTCTTTTTCCTGTCATATCTTCTATTTTATGTAAATAGGACTATTTTACAGAAACAGAATAAGAACCGAAAATTATTTTCGCGGTGGTATAACTAAGCTTACCTAATCCCACTTTAACCCTTTCCCAAACAAGACCTGGTTTTGACGTCCTTAAGAGAAAAGGCTTGGGAAAACATTGAAACAAAAGAAGAAACTGCTGATAACCAGCAGTTTCTCCTTTTGTCTCAATATTCTATATGCCATATTTTACAAAAATTCTATCTTTAGTAACTTCCATTTTGTCATTTGTGGCAGTTTTTGAAGTGAATCACCCTAAAATTTTGTCGTTTTGGAAAGGGTTAATTTGATGCCTCTTGTTTGTCTTTAACCCTTTCTCAAAACAAAGCCTGGTTTAGACGTCCCTAATGGAAAAGACCCAACCCTTTCGCAAGTTCAATTTAAAAGCTGCTGCAGACAACAAAACGGATGTTGATAAAGATGGGATTTGTGTGCAATGCAGAGACAGAAATATTGAGACAAAAGGAGAAAATTCTGATTGTCAGCATTTTCTTCTTTTGTCTCAACGTTTCCCATGCCTTCACATTAATGGGAGTCAAAACCAGGTCTTGCTTCGGAATGGGTTTAATTTTGTATTTACCTCGTTCTCACACAGTTCTTTGAAGGTTGCGTTCATATTCTGTCCTTTAGCCCATTCCGTCAACATTTCCTCTTCTGGGACAACTATGGCTACAACGTGCGACTGAAAATTTGGAAGGTAGAAACTTATCGCTACTTTTTTACGTAAACCTCGTAACTGCAGCTTAAAACAGTCTGCAGTTAAGCGGTTTTCGTTGAAAAGCGACATTGTGTTAATGGATGTTTATAAGCGCACGGACAGAACTTTCTTTGAAGGTTGCGTTAATATTCTGACCTTTAGCCCATTCCGTCAACATTTCCTCCTCTGGAACAACTACGGCTACAACGTACGACTGAAAATTGGAAGGTAGAAACTTATCGATGCTTTTCAACGTAAACCTCGTAACTGCAGTTTAAAACAGTCTGCAGTTAAGCGGTTTTCGTTGAAAAGCGGCTTTATGTTAATAGATGTCTTTGACAGGAATTGGGGGGGATATCTTAGTATCACAACAAATTTGAGAGTATGCTGGGTACTTTGGGAGAACTTTGGAAATGGTGAATAAAGTATTTTTATAAGAGTAAATAATCATGAATATGCAAGTTTGTTGACAAAATTAAATGAAAATATTCCATAACAAGGTCACGTGATTACCACAAGTGTTTAAGGCCTTCCAGTAATGAATCTCCGTCGACGAACGCCTGGGCTACAAACAAGCTTCTCACGTAGATGATCTACTATAATTTTGCATGTGATGGTTCGAATCTTGCAGGTGTCTCACACCTGCAAGATTCGAGCCAACACATGCAAAATTGTATCGGAAATGAAGAATGGTTTGAATTTGGAAAAAATTGCCATACTATCATGTCTGGAATATACTTGGAGTGAGTCACCATCGACGAATACCTGAGCTACAAACAAGCTTCTAAAATACACGATCTACTCTAATTTTGCATGTGATGGCTCGAATCTTGCAAGTGTCTCACACCTGCAAGATTCGTACCAGAACATGCAAAATTGTATTGAAAAATCAAGGACAATTTCCCACTCGTTGACAGAGATTAAACTTTTAAACATGTGCCATAATATCGTGACTGTATAGCTCATGATAAGTGACCTGGCAGAACATCTATAGCTATCAGCCAGAGATGCTCTGCCGGGTCATTTATCATGAGTTATACTATACCTGGAGTAAATCTCCGTCGACGAACACCTGGGCTACAAACAAGCTTCTCACGTAAACGATCAACTTTAATTTTGCATATGATGGCTCGAATCTTGCAAGTGTCTCACACCTGCAAGATTCGAACCAACTCATGGAAAATTGCATTGAAAATCAAAAACGATCTTCCCCTTCTTGACAAAGATTAAATTTATAAACATGTGCCATAATATCGTGGCTGTATAGCTCATGATAAGTGACCTGGCAGAGCATCTATAGCTATTAGCCAGAGATGCTCTGCCAGGTCATTTATCGTGAGCTATACTATACCTGGAGTGAATCTCCGTCGACGAACACCTGAGCTACAAACAAACTTCTCACATACACTATCTCGATCTTCTCTGGGGCGACATATTCACCCTGTGATAGTTTGAATAAATGTTTCTTTCTATCAATGATTTTAAGGGTGCCTTCCTGCAAAATAGAACAATAATTGATCATTTTATTTGGAAGTTATTTTCATTTTTACACAGATGTTATATGTAATCACAAAAAAACTATGGCACCGAATCAAGTGACACCACCACCACAACAACAAAAACAACAACAACAACAACAACATGTGGCAGCTTTGGCGATGTCAACACCAATTGTCCTTGTATTCATAGAACATGAATTGCAAATGAAACGATAGCAAACTTCATTTGAGCTCTTTGAATAATGGTAGTGTAAAAAAATATAACCATTTACGAGGGTACATAAATCAAGAGCTATCTGCACATGTAGAATTCTTCAGATTGCATAAAATCGGTACTCACTTGACTTATGTATCAAACTAACCATCATGCTTAATTTTGTTTCTCAATTTGCTTGTTTAGAAAATTGTCCCTTCGACCTGAGCCTTTTAGGGAGATTTCTCGACTTAGGCCTATCAATAGAGGTCCTTTACTCAGTTCGTCCATAAGCCTTTATCAAGATTTAGCAAATCCCTGGTGATTTCCAACATTCTCTACATGTACATCAAACCATTTTCAAATCGGACACGTATGGAAGGTAGTATATCCCAAATGAGATTCACGTGACGTCGGGTGCCACCGAAAACATTCGGCGGTGGAACTCTCCACCTCCGAATGTTTTCGACCGCGCCCGAATAGGTTCGGATACGTAACGACGGCGCTCGAAAAAAGCCGATGCTTTATGCATCTCAAACGGCGACATTACGGGTATTCTACCTTAATAGAATAATTATAGATTTTCTTCAATTAGTGCTGTGTCAAGTGATTCCAGCCGTGAAAATAATATCATGGTATTCTATTTGACAGAAAATCAACTCTAGATGAAAGAGTAGCCTTTTTTCGGAAATCGGCCGTTCTAAAGACGTATGACTTGGCAAAGTACAAAGAGTAAGAATTAAAAATCTTTAACCGAAATTAAAATACTTGTAGTCATTGTAAGTTATGCACATGTGACTCGTGACACTAAAACGACTTCTCAGAAGTACCTCTTAGCGGGTCTGGTCACCTTTGATTCCACCAAAGGACCAGTGACATATTTTACTTACAAAGTTACGAACAGTTTTTGTACGTACTATGTAATAAGACATTTAATTGAACGAAAGATATATCTCGAGCCAATGAGACTGGTTGTTAAGTGATTACGTTCGAATTTACGCAACAATATTCCTGTACGTTTGTAAGTAAAATGAGCCATTGACAGCCTTTGTGTTAGTGCCATATACATGCCCGTAGGAACGAAGGGGGGGGGTAGGGGGGTATTAAGACACAAGGGCTTGAGCCTCCCCAACATAAAATTGTTTCCTACGGGCCTGATATAAATGTGAGCAATTCTGTCCTCATAATGGTTACTATATATGCAACGAAGAAAATGTAAGAAAATGTCATGGAACTAGATAAGACTGTGCGTATGCGATGGTTGATCGCAATCCGTATTAGTCTGATAAACCATGACCGCCCTTTTTATAGATCCCGACCCTTATCTACGAGTAATTCATACGTGTATTTAACGTCATACAGCTGACAAATCCATTTTTCATACTTATAAAGAACTATATCAAAGTTTAAGTTGGTTAAAGTCCACTCTAACCTACGCAATTACATACTACATCAAAAAAGAAACTTTCGCGAAGTATGTAGACTAATGTGCCAGTTGTTCAATGGTATAGGTATTGATAAATGAACTGGCGGAGCATCTGTAGCAATAAGATTGTACTTATAGAGGACTATTTCAAAGTTTGTGTTGCTTTAACCCACACAATTACATGTATACTGTACCCCCCCCCCCCAAAAAAAAAAGAAACTTTCGCAAAGTATGTGGCAGTTGTTCAATGGTAAAGGTCTCGATAAATGACCTGGAAGAGCATCTCTAGCTACAAGCTAGGGATGCTCTTCCAGGTCATTCTTCGGGACCTATACTTCTTATATGTAGGCACATTATTATATAGTGGTCCCGAGACAAACTGATGTTTATAGACAAACGTTTGACCTTAAAAACATGTAATTGTAGAGATGCACATGCAAATCATCTCGTAAATATTACATAACAATTTTGATTATCATCGACATGATTTCGTTTGACCAGTATAACCTATAGTTAGTAAATGGGTATGGAGTAGGCCTATATTGCTTGGCGGGAATCAGTAGATCGCGGGACCACTATACATGTAGTAGCTTTTAAAACTTGTTCCACGTGTGCGTAAGGGATTTCTTCATTCAAGTTTGGCGAAAGGTTCTTTTTTGGTACGGAATATAATAGATTTTAACTGATTTACCGGTAACTATCGACCCTCATCCCCCGTGCGCAGCAAGCCATCTTTGTCTGTAGTCTCAGCTGTTTTCTGTTGGTCACCGAAGTCCCTGATCCGAGTTTTCTCTGATGAAATTCGCTCTTTGATATGTTGATGAACATATCAAAGAGCGAATTTCATCAGAGAAAACTCGGATTAGGAAGTCCCATAGTAAAATTTGGACCACCCTAAGATTTTCTTAATATAAACTGATTTACCGGTAGCCATCGACCCACATCCCCCGTGCGCAGCCATCCATCTTTGTCTATTGTCTCGGCGGTTTTCTGTTGGTCTCGGAAGTAACCCGCGAACACGTTATGTCCCTTGATGCATACCTACATAATGAAAAAGACAAGATTTACCTATTATTAGAAATCAAAATTTTAGAATGGTCTCAATTCAAAAATGTTGCTGGTGGAAATTTCAAGTGATAGAAATTTTATTATATTGGACATAATCCGCATTGCTTTCAATTTTAATTGTTGTTGTTTTTTACACAAGACTATCGATTTGTTGCTTTGGGAAAGGGGTGAAAGTGGTTCGTTACAAAAATGCCACTTTCCTAAAAAGGCATGCATGATTTGATGACCTGGTCATAGAAAGAGTCCAAAAACATCGAAAGAAAAGAAGAACACGTCGATAACCAAGTTTGGTAATTGTTTCGGTAAGATTTTAACGTATACATGTACAGTTGACACTCGTTGTGTCGTAGTCAGAGGAGCCGTAAAAATATCTCGGCATAGCCGGAGTTCGACTCATCCGATTTTGACCAATTTCGAGTTATATGACATTTGGTCATTTTTGTTGCTCATCAAGTGCGTTCATAATTGAAATATAGTAGGAAAAGGAAAGAAATTGCTCGACATGAGCAATTTCTATCCCTTTCCATCTAAATTTCAAAGGTCATATTTATTTCGAAATTATTTTGTTTAAACCTTTTGATATCCATTGGTAACACAGGGGTCGGACTTTCACTTCGGCTTAAGCGGAAATTCGACTTATCCGATGTCGAGATAATGAGTGTCGACTGTATTTACCTCTCCCTCTCCGTTTTCAGCAAAATATCCCTCCTCAACACAATCTACTAACTTGATAAAGTTGCACGGTGCTGGAGGACCAACGTGACCTGTAAAAACGTGATTGATTGATTGATTGATTAATTAATTGGTTGATTGATTGATTGATTGATTAGTTGGTTAATTCCCCCAAACAATACCAGTCCCGCGTTCAGTAGGCAAAACGTTAGCTAACGTTAGCAACAGCCGCAACTTCTTGGACACAAATTTCACAGAATTGACCGAGTATTCCGAATGAAACGGCCAATGTTAGCTAACGTCTTGTCTTACTGAACGCAGGGCTGGTTTTGATGTCCCTGGTAGAAAAAGCTTGGGAAAATAATGAGGCAAAAGAAGAAAATGCTGATATTCAGCATTTTAATCTTTTGTCTCATTATTTTCTGTACTAAATTGTAAACGAATCGTCACTTTAACCAGACGTAGGCATATTTTGTCGTCTGCATAAGCTTTTAAATTATAGCAGTACAAAATGTTGCTGTTGGGAAAAGATTAATGATTTGATTATTTGATTGATCGTGCTTTGGGAGTTGTTTGCTAGCTTTCCAGCAATATTGCGATGGATTGTGCACATGACCACGTGTTCCTGGTAATAAACAGCAACGATCCCCAGCAAATATTTCAGATCGGCCAGATATCGGCTCTTTATTCACAAAAATGTCGACCCGACGTCGGCTCTGAAACACCAAACGCTTACCGCCCGATATTCATGATCGGCCAAATATCGGCCTAACGTCGGTCCGTTATCGGAGAAAATGTAGTTTATTCAGATTTAAATCTGATATCGACCCGGCATCGGTCTGATATCGGCAAAACGAGCCGATATTCCGACTATCGGTCCGATATAGGTATAACCAGCAGTTTCTCCTTTTGTCTCAATATTTTCCGTGCCATATTTTACACAAATCCTATCTTAACTTACATCCATTTTGTCTTTTGTGACAGTTTTTGGAGTGGATCACCCTAAAATTTTGTCGTATGGGAAAGGGTTAAAGGGACCCATGTTAGGTTGTCGTATGGATTGTTCAACCTTCATATCTAGATTATTTCTGTTCAGGGAAATTTCAAATGAAATTCATTTAGTCCTTCTTGGTCAAGTCTTCTGTACATATAACTAGCTGACCCACCCTTTATATTTATAGTAACATATATGGGAATCTGGACCTTGATAGACAGCGAAAAACTTAGTATCAGTGCTAGAATTCCTTTCTTTTTGCAGGCCCGTAGGAACAGGGGGCTAGGGATAGGGAACTAAGCCCCCCCCCCCCCCAGTTGGCCAAAAATGCTGAATTTTCCTTGTTTTGGCCATAGATTAAGCAACTTACAACGCAACAATACAAACTCTGAATTCCCCATGTTGTTATGATCGATGAAAACCTAGCATGGTCCCTTAAGTATAATTTCAGCTCTAAATTTGCTTATTATGGAATTCACAATTATTTAAACACTCACATACTTTCAAGACTCGGCATTATCTTTACATTTATCATATAAGTACGTGAATCATAATAATTAAAAGCAATTGAAATAATCCACGTTTTCTGCGTTACCCATTACTTTTATTTAGGCTGTCAATGAGACGATTCAAAGGAGTGTCCACAACATAGGGTGTTATGAACAGTATCATCGATTTTATTTCGTCACCTGTAACCGCTTTCAATGGCAATGAATTTTATGCTAAAAATAAATTCAGTTTAAAGCTATGTTTTGATAACCCGTCGGTGTTGTTATAAAACTGGTAACTACGGCTTGAATAAAGCCGTAGTTACGAGATTTTATAACAACACTCACGAAATACTATTTTGTTTGTCCGAAATTACGTCATAGTTTACTTGATAAAATCGTTCCCTATTCAAATCCGCCTAGAGTTTGTCTTTTCAGGAAAGGGTTCGGTAAAGAATTAAACTTTTTTGTAGGAAAAGGGGCTGAAGACCTAGATGTATCATTCCTCTTACAATTACATGTATAGCAATGTACCCAATATCAGACAGCAACATCTTTTATCTGTCCAAATTCAAAGATGGTGCAGAGGACAATTTCAAGCATATTGATTCTTACATTTTCTGTTGTGTCTTAGTTTTAAAAAAAAACATTGTAGAAAATGAAGAAATTGCTTGTTACAAGCAATTTTTTTTTATTTCTCACAATGTTTTTCAAAGAAGTCTTTGTCTTGTAGGGCTTCAAAACGCGGCACGTATGGGAATGGGTTTATCAAACCCATCCAAACCAAGACATATTTTGGACGTCCATTTTGAAGATGGCTTGGGAAAACATTGAGGCTAAAGAAGAAAATGCTGACAACTAGCATTTTCTCCTATTTTCTCAATAGTTTTATTCTACATTGTACACAGGTACAATTTTTATCAGCATCTATATTGTTGTCTGCAGCAACATTCAAATTGGAAGAATCCATATCCGTGCCGTTTGGGAAAAGGTTAAGTTATATGGTCGTTATGTAGTCATTAATAAAGTCTTCAAAACTGGCTGAGAATGACGTTATAACCATTTCCCAGACGACAAAATGTTGTACCTTTCTTACTAAAACGTTAAGAATTACACTTGTCCAATTTGAAAACTGTACTATGGTTGGTGAAAATAGGATTTGTATACAATATAACACATAAAGTATTTAGACAAAAGGAGAACTAGTTGTTTATAAGCATTTTCTTATTTTGCCTGAATGTCTTCTCAAATTTATTTTGCTATGAACGTCAAAAGCAGGTCTCGTTGTTAATAATAAATTGAAATTTGTAACAAATGATAAAATAAAGGATGGGGTACTGAAAATAGACAATTGGTGAACTATATAACCATCAAGGAAAACGTTGAGGGAAAAGAAGAAAATTGGTTTATTTTGAGTTTTTTGTCATAGTATATTTTAAAATAAAGTAGGCAATGAAGGCTTAGATAAGACTGCACGTCCGTGCAGTCTTATCTTAGTTTACACTGCCCGACGAAGCTTTTGTCTGAACAAAAGTAGGTCGTGAACAGCGTGAGAAAGGATAGAAAAGGTAATGCTGACTAACAAGAGTGACGCTTGATAGCACTTTTAACAATGTTATACCTTGTTTCACATGATAATGAATAAAAAACAAAACATCAGGCGATCGTTAAATGACTAATTCATAATCCATAACGACAAAACATTGAATTGTTCCAATTCGAAGGCTTCTGAAGGTGACAAAATCGATGTTGATAAGGATGATCTGATTTGTTTATATTGTAGCACAGAAAAAATATTTTTAAGACAAAAGGAGAAAATACTGGTCATCAGTAGGCCTATTCTATTTTTTCCTTTAGTCCTTTCTCAATTCTTAATTTTCAGGTACGTCAAAACCTATTGAAAATGACCAGTCCATATTAAATGTTTCCTTCGTATGGGCGTCCTTGCTTACTTTATTTGTTTTCAATCTACAAATTGGCCATAGTGACCTTTTTGAGGTTTTATTTTGTCACAAAAACTTAACCGCATTTATACAGCATGGGTGACACCATCTCCCTTTAAACTTTCCATAAACAAGACGTAAATTTGAACTTCCCTAATGGAAAACGTGTGGAATATATTGTGACAAAAGAAGAAAATACTGATAATCAGCATTTTCTCCTTTTGCCTCAACATTTTCTGAGCTATATTTTACACAAATCCAATCTTAAATTCACAACCATTTTATCGTCTAAAAAGGCTCTTAAATTGGAAAAGTCAAGTTTTTGTCGTTTGGGAAAGGGTTTTCCACATTTACGTAAACAGCATTGGGTCACTCCATCTCGCCATTAACCTTTCTCGAACAACACAATCTTAGACGGGTTAATTCTGAAAATGTTTTGGAGCATGCGGTTTGAAATATAGAGATTATAGCAGTGTTTTGACACTTAACCCATTACCACACAATGACTCTCTTTGACATTGTGACAAGCAATTTCTTCATTTACCACAATGTTTTCTACACAAAATTACCAAAGAATGTACAATTGCATGTACTTTATTTTTGTGGTCTGCATCATCTTTAAATTTGGAGCAGTTCAAAATTTTGCCGTTCGGTAATGGGTTAAGAGTGTGAAAAGCAGCTGTGGGCTCTTGTGGTGGTACTGTTGAGATTGGTATAATGAATCTATGGTCAGGTACTCCTATCTCCGCGATCTGATAAAACTACTCTTAGGGTAGTCCAACCCTTATGAGATTCACGTGACGAAGCAATGATTCAATCGACGTCGTTCAATATTCGTTCTTCCTAATCGATTCGATGTAACGAATGTTAATGACTTAAAAACCCTTTCCCAAACGACAAAATTGTAGGGTGATCCACTTCAAAAACTGCCACAAATGACAAAATGGAAGTTAATAAAGATAAAATTTGTGTAGAATATGGCATAGAAAATATTGAGACAAAAGGAGAAACTGCTGGTTATCAGCAGTTTCTTCTTTTGTTTCAATGTTTTCCCAAGCCATTTCTATTAGGGGCGTCAAAACCAGGTCTTGTTTGGGAAAGGGTTAAAAGAAAAAAAAGAAACCGACATCGCGTGAATCTCATTAAGGGTTGTCTATCTTAAACGATGTGTGAAATCCCACTAATTGATTGATTGATTGATTGCTTGATTGATTGATTGGTTGGTTGGTTGGTTGATTGATTGATTGATTGATTGATTGATTAACTTACCGGCCGTGAATGTTCCTCGAACAGTTAGGGTACCGGCCGTTACACACTCGCTCTGACCATAACCTTCCACTATCTGACAAAACAACAAGCAAATGCCGTCAAAATAGATCATTTATCGTGGAGAATGCCGATTTCAATGGTATTCTTCTTTTTCGTTAATGTTATGAAATAGTTCTATGACCATCAAATCAGACCTTCAGCTCAATTTAATTATGAACATGAATCATAGGTTTGTGACAAGATATGGGAATGGTGGTTTTCAGGATTCGAGATCAGCTTAGATCCAGATTAGCCTATGTATAGGCAGTCTGATCAGGATCAATTACATTCTTTTACATACAAAAACGACTATGATATAGCACGTGTTTTGACTGTATCAAGCTGATGTGGATCCATGTAAGCCTTGTATCACTGGTGGTGAACTCGGCCAAAGCGAGGGACGTTTTTTTCGCGATCAATGTATTCCATCGGTGTTGTTATAAATATCGTAACTACGGCTTTATCGAAGTCATAGTTACGAGATTTTATAACAACACCGACAGTTTGTCAATACAAAACGGTAAACCCGATCTGTTTTTAGAACAAGTTCATTGTCATTGGAAAAAAATCTATAAACTCACATTTAAACGCAAAATACCCATACCTTGTTGCAGCGAAAATTGTTTTAGTTCACCACCAATGTGTATGACATAAAAGTCTTTTTTAAAAGTCCACTAAATCATCGTTGGATATACAACTAATTTACATCAATTTGGATGTCTACAAAGGAGAACGCTTCTATCGTAAGGGAAATAACCTGAAGCAGAACATGTAAAGTTACAAAAAAAATCACTCCCTTTTTTTAAATGTACATTTATGTTGTGTTAAAACGCTGTCTGAATTCATTCCACATGGTATAATGAGATTCAAACCACAAATAGGAATTATTCGAGCCACGTCATTCACATTCGGCGGTGGAACGTTCCACCGCCGAATCTTTATGATTTTATTAGAATAGGTTTGACCACCCCGCTTGTTACAGAATGTTAACGCAGCCTCCTGAATAATTCCGACGTCGCGTGAATCTCAAATTAGGGGTGGACAACCTTAAACGACATACTCACCACACACCCCAGCGCACATCTCAGAAAGTCCAGCACTTTGGCTTCTAGCGGAGCAGATGCTGTTATAATTAGTTCTACTCGTCCTCCAAGTACTTTCTGAATCTTGTTAAACACGAGTTTATCCCAGAAACTGTCTTTTCTTATCACGAATCTGCAATTACAAAATTATTTCGATTTAACAAACATAACATAATTTAATATAATATGATAAAAAGTGCACCAACACTATTGTTTGTCTATGTTACAGTGTTGGTAATCACGTGATTTCAATTTGGATTCATCACACGGAAAAATGGCGTCTATCGGCTTGAATTGGTAGTGATTTTGAAGGTAAGCGAATATTTCTCGATCTGTAGGGAATGTCATCCAGAAAGTTATACCCCATGTCCTGGCCCACAAAATTTCTGACCTAATGGTACCAAGATATCATCGCAAAGATCCGTACTTTCAGCAAACACTCTGTCACAAAATTTCTATCGACGAGAATCCAAATCAAAAATATGCGAACACTGTTCACGGACGACTGGTAATTTTGGCGATTTTGAGCACATGCTATGACTTCTGTGCAAAAATAGGTCTTTAAATTAAACCTAGATGGTCTCGGTAACCCAAAATATCCTTGATATTAACTTACATCCACCCAACTAGTGAAGAATTGAACATTTTAAAAAAGAATACCTAACACGGACAAAGAAAAATGAATTCAATTCACGGACAATCTTTCGAGATTGGATAGCAGTCACGGATTGGGGGTCATCGTGAACACGAGAGTCGTGACAAATTGGAATCTAACAATAAAATACTCACTTCTTGTGTGACAATGATTTAAAGTATACTCACCATCATAGAAAAGTAGCCACTTTTCAAATAACCCTAATTTTCACAGTTCTTAGTCTTTTTGTTTTTACACATCCATACGCATTCCCAATGGTTCCTTTTCGTATGGTACGATTTATGTATAGCACAGAAAATATTGCTACAAAAGGAGAATATGGAAAATGTTGGTCACATTTTTTCCTTATTTGTGTCAAACATTTTATGGTTACACGCACCCGGCGCTGCAAGATGATTTGAATACGATTGAAATAATTCACCTCTATCCGTCCTAATGCGTCCAGTGTGTGTCATATATTTCTTTCTTTATATTTTCAGACATCATGTGTTTGATAGAGCTGACAGGAAAAGGCTGGTAGGACGACAGAAATTTGAAGCTGTTTCCACGCAACGAAATGCTGTCATGAAAGACACTCTTCCTGTCAGATATAACGAGGCGCGACCAAATATGTCCAAAATGCGGACTTCGGATAGGATGGGTATTCCTGAATCTAAATGATCGTATATTGACTGTGCAAATAAACACTTTGATGCTGTGTTATATACCTTACCATTTCACTTTGGACAGACTTCTAGGGCATGTGCAAATTCAGACTTTTTCGTCTCTTAAACTATGTCAAGTTTTTTTTTAAAACACGAAGTATTATCAGGGTAATAATGATTCCAAAGACGCTCTTGGGCTGAAAGACTTTCGAACGTAAACTGGTACGTTATAAATAGAAGGCGAACTAACCCATTCATTCAAAGAATCTTTATCGTGATTTTCCTTCATTATAAAAGAGTTAAAGGGACCCATGCTAGATTGACATAAAACAGGTAAAACATGCATAACAGGTAGATTAAATCTGTCCAAGGAAAAAATCATCTGTCCAATGAAAATTCAATTGAAGTTTATATGGTCATTTTGATATGAAGTCGCTGTCTGACTTTACCTACTACCACTTTCTTTTTATAGTAACATAAATGTGAAATGGAATTTAACAGATTAAAAAGCACACTAAAATTTTCATGCAATGCTGACTGCCCGCATGTTGATCTCACCCTTGAAATATGTAGTATGGGCTCCTTTACAGTGAACAAAATGCGTCATTTATTTTTCAAAATATTTATCAATTCCAATTTGTTAAAATAAGACATAAACATAAACACACAAACCAAGAAACAATACTGAAATGAAATGGTAAATCATATGTAAAGAATCACATAATTTTTCATCCGATGACGATATCTGTCACACATATATGCTACAGCCAACCTGCGAAGTCTATCATGGTATGTAATGCCATTAAATCGCATCCATTATGAAGAATTATGAAGAATTCCGCCATGATCTTTAACAATAAAGCATCTTCCTTAACATCAAAATTTCAAGAACATGAACGATATAGAGAAGATTAAAATATTATTTACCAACCATAATTTGATTAGAATAACAGCCAAAACCTGCTTTTCAATTTTGAATTTAAGATCTTTGCTTTTGTGTAATTTTAACAAGTTCCCATGTGATATATATATTAACGTATATTACCAAGAACCAGGTGCTAATTATGTACACTGTCAGTGTGAAAGGGTTAATTGTCTTTTTCTTTTTCATGATAATTTAAACAAACCACAAATTTCCCGTCACTGTAGAAAAACAGCAACTCGAAAGAATAGAAACGTATTTTCTCCATTTATTAAATAAGACGGAAACAACTGTACCATTAGCAACTGGTTCTTACTCTATCTTCTTTTGTGTAGTAACTGTTTCACGGTTAGTCTTTTAATCATGTAAGTCTCTTATAATTCTATATGTGAATGGTCATGTACTTTTTAATGTTTGTATAAATGTTTGTAAATGATGTACATGAACGAGACTATAATAAAGATATATACATATAGGATTCAGTCGGTCATTACATGCAATTGGTAATCAAGTACTTTTAAATTGAGAAGCACAATGTTTATACTAAGTTGTGAACACAATTTATTGTTGTTTTGATACATGTGTATTATTTCATAAGGGATGCATTGTTATTCCATTGATGCTACTAACCAAATACATGTATAACCTTAACAAAGATAACTTGTTATGACGTCCATAGCTTTGGAAAAAATATTAAGGCAAACGAAGAAAAAAAAATGATATAAACAGAATGATAATGTACATTTTTTCTCTTATTATGATATGTGCTATGAAATATACGTAGTGTAATTTTAATGAATATTGTTTTGTTGTCTACAACTCCTTTCAAAGAAAGGCCCATCGAAATGTTGTCATTTTGGAAAGGGTGGAAATTCACGACTGTCATATTTATGTATGTATTATATGTTATGGCCAAAGGCAAAAAAGCTTTGCCGAAATTTGCCATTAAAGATTTGAACTTTGAACTTTGAACCTATTCTTTAATTGCTATACGGTTGGTCGTTTATAGAACTGTCATTCTTTAAACCGTCAAGTTCCGAATCTTCCCTCGTTGCAAACTTGTTTTCGCATGTCCCACATGTATAAAGTTAAGCAGCTGTGACTGTGCACCTGAAAGTAGGAAACAGTGTTATCTCACACGCTGAAAAGAACAATCAAGAAAGTTTAAAAAAAGCAATAAATGGGACATCATCAGACCTGATCGTGTTCAAACTGTTTTCGGATTTGTGATTGCCAATTATTGACTTATAGTGAAATTTTTCAGACTTCCAAAATTTTTCCTTTTAGCTTCACAGGTCGCAGATGCTAAACTATTATCAATACAAGACTTGCCTTTCTGAATTCACTTCCAATGTACAAATAATTCTGAAAGGTATTGAAGGAAAAGAGCAATTGCTGACAATCGTCGTTTTATCATTTGCCCTCAATATTATTCAATGTTCTATTTTTACACCGTTCTTTAAAATTGAAACATCCTAACACTTTGTTGTTTGGGTAATGGTTGATTAAAGTTAAAGTAATAGAAGAAATTCAAAGAAGTAAACAGAAGGCAACAGGTTAATTAGCTATGCACTTTTACAGTTCGCTTGAGTAATTTCGACATTTCGGGCCATTAAATGAACGTAAATATAAAACTGAGTTTCTACAGGAGAAATATTGCATGACATCCGACAGTTTCCATTCAATGGACGACCAAGAATGAGCCTTCATTTTTTTAACTGAATTCAACTTTTGACATTGTACTCGGCTATTAATATCATCCCAAGCTTTCAGACAATCGTATTTGGTAAGACTGTCAAGTTAAATCCCCATTGTAGAGATAAAGAAAAGAATGACAGGCCCTAAATAAAAAAAGCCGGGGTAATCCGTATTGAAAAGACTGTACGGTTAAAGATACAAAACCAATAGCATCCGTAAACGACAAGATTCCAAGGGAAAATGTGTATGTCCTTACAAATTGAAAGAATGGTATCTTGGCCAAAAACACGCATCGTTTATCAATATGCACCAATCAGCCAAAATGCGCGATACTTGTGCCCTGTCGATTGTGTTATTTTGTAATCAGCAATGTGAACCCTATCATGCGACCAATATTCAACAACAACAAAGAATCAACATTTTGCAAAAAGCAGGTATGGTGTTTTGAAATTACCGAACGAGTTACATCATGAGGGGACTTGGTTCATCTATGAAAAGATAGTGTTTTGTTTGAGTGTAAAGTTTCTCATATGCAGTTGTTGGACAATGTTGATACTTTATTCAAACAAAAAGTGAGTATTTTATTGTTAGATTCCAATTTGTCACGACTCTCGTGTTCACGATGACCCCCAATCCGTGACTGCTATCCAATCTCGAAAGATTGTCCGTGAATTGAATTCATTTTTCTTTGTCCGTGTTAGGTATTCTTTTTTAAAATGTTCAATTCTTCACTAGTTGGGTGGATGTAAGTTAATATCAAGGATATTTTGGGTTACCGAGACTATCTAGGTTTGATTTAAAGACCTATTTTTGCACAGAAGTCATAGCATGTGCTCAAAATCGCCAAAATTACCATTCGTCCGTGAACAGTATTCGCATATTTTTAATTTGGATTCTCGTCGATAGAAATTTTGTGACAGAGTGTTTGCTGAAAGTACGGATCTTTGCGATGATATCTTGGTACCATTAGGTCAGAAATTTTGTGGGCCAGGACATGGGGTATAACTTTCTAGATGACATTCCCTGCAGAACGAGAAATATCCGCTTACCTTCAAAATCACTACCGATTCAAGCCGATAGACGCCATTTTCCGTGTGATGAATCCAAACTGAAATCACGTGATTACCAACACTGATGTTAACTTAGACTCATTTGAGCCTACGTATAGTTAAAGTTACTCTGCAAAGCCGAGTTCTATATTGATTAAACCATCAAATATGACCTCTGCAGTTTTCGGTACGCCAACAGCCTATTTGGTCGTCATAATCTAATTATAGCACATCATTTGAATTATCGAATCAAAATCAATCAGCTTTATCTTGCATGATCATTACGTATACATTACGTCGCTTCTATTTTTGGCTGAAGCCGGTAACATTTGAATTATCGAATCAAAATCATTCAGTTTGATCTTGTTTGATTACGTATACTATACGTCGCTTCTATTTTTGGCTGAAGCCGGTAATTTGAAGCGTCAGCCAATCATTTCTTGTATCAGAAATTTCGATTGTTTATTGTGTCGCGCTCTGCGCGACACATCTTGTGTTACACTTCTTCTTATTTTAGAAATTACGTCATGAGGGATAATTGTTTGTACTTGAATATCGTGGATATGTCCTACTTATATACTGTTTACTAGATATATTTTTCAAGCAGTACTACAAAGCATACGTTGATGTTTATTCAATCCCAGAACACACAAAAAATTCAAGTAAACAAAATTTTAATTGTTTTATTTTTGCAAAGCAATGGAAAGTCCCTACTTCCGGTTTCGCCATAGGGGAATGCATAAATGCTATCCATTTGAAGACCAGAGTAATGCATACCAGGGGAATGACTAATTCCTATCTGTTAAACAACCAGAATGCATACGATAAGAATCACTAATCGTGATGTATACTTCAATGATCAAAGTACCACAAGTACTTTAGTATTGAACATACAATTTCGGCTGACCAACTTACATAATTTCAAGTATCGTATTAACTGAGCAAGTCTGTGTATTGCTAGTAGAACATTTATATTTTCACATATTTTTTTCAAAATAGTAGACTTTTTAGGGGATTCTAACACTAAAATAATTAACCATTCCCCTAACAAAACATGGTTTTTCTCGTACTTTTTTTCAAAAAATAGTAGACAGTTAGGCTTTTTCACACACTAACATTATTAACCCTTTCCCAAACAAGATCTGGTTTTGATGTTCCTAGTGGAAAGTTTTAAGCAGGTTAGTAGCAGCTTTGAAATCAGAACAGTGTAATCATTTCGTGTTTTGGGAAAAAGGGTTAAAATATGTCTAAAATTGTGTTATATATGGTTATGTTATTTCAGTACAGTCAGTCGGATCCCTGATATACAGGGCTACGTACACCCGAAACAATACCAATCTATACTGAGTATATTTAATTCCGCAGAGATACTTCGTTCGCTTATAGGATGGAAAAGACAAGCAAAGGCTTCGTAATGCGGGTTCATTTTCGTTGATTCATTTAATTCCATAAACTCAAATGTTAGAAAATGTTCAACATACACGTCGGAATAAAATTTGATTATTTTTCATTGAGATGATTCAAATCAATTAATAACGAGTGTGCCCACCTAAAGCTTGAATTAAAGCCTGACATTGTCGTCGCATAGAAAGGACTTTTTTCGCAATAAAACCTCTTGTGTCATTTTGTTCCGCTCTTGAATAACATGAATACGAAGTTGTTGCAACGTTTTGGGTGGTGGGGTACGTGAATACACGCGTCTCTTCTGGCCATTCCAAACATGTTCTACGGGGCACATATCGGGCCAGTAGTGTATAACCACAGTATGTGGCTAAGCCATCGTGTCGCTAGTCCTGATATTAATAAGTTACAGCATCCTACGTGCCGTGAAATGTCCGAGTTTGAAAAATCCCAGCAAATGCGTTCCAAAAGCTTGGTTCCTCACATTTTCAAGAAGACGAGGCATACTGATAGAATTGAGAATCTTTCGATGAAAGTTGTTTTTATAGTGTCCCTATAGACAAACTTTGCAAACATGTTGAAATTAAACTCGAGTTTCACGTGCATCGACTTTACGCAGCGTCAACGTGTTTAACGCATTGGTTAGGGCGCTGTAAAACGTTTCGGAATTACAGGCTCCAATCTCTTCTATTCACGTTCAAAAACTTGTGGGGGATTTATAACAGATATTTTCATTTCTTTTAACGTCCCATAACATCTTGATTTAAGGCTTTGAAAACTCTGCGTTTTTAAATGTACTAAGTATATTTTGGGCTACATGTTTTACTGGCGTTGTGTCCGCTGTGCGTCCGTTCAACCATATGTCTTTAATAATAAACGTATCCTTTTCCTCCTGGTCACTAAGCCTTTTCAGATTGCATAGACTAAGATCAGCCTGCACTAACATGCAGTCTGATCTTAGACACACCGACTAATCTCTACTAAATAATTATAGGAACGTCTGAGCTAGAGTGGTTAAAATGTCCCGATTTTGGGATTAAAACACAATAATATTTCGAAAGGCTAACGATTAAACAAGTAACAAGTAGATCTATATTTCTTTTTCTTTTGAACCCTGCTATTTCAACCCCTCTAGCGGGATTAATTGCATGGTCCCGTTACGGGCGTGCGTCCGTGTGTAAACCTCTTCTCCCAAACATTTTATTCTTCAAAATTTCAACTAAAATAGGCTATACGAGAATCTTTCTTGTATGGAGCCATTCAAATTTTCTAAAAAAAATCATGCAGTACTCTGATTGCTATAAACCGCTCATTGGATTAAAGTGTAATAAAGTATGTGTTTTGCTTGGGGATATGCCACTTTTAGAGTCATTGATGGAATTTCGATCAGAATTAAGATTTGGTTGGAAAAATATACATTCAGCAAAAAGTAAATGTTGAAAAAAACACAGAGAAAAATCAAATATTGCCGAATCATTTTTAAGCGCGACACTATTCTCTTTGCTGTACATTACAGCAAATTTTTACTTGTGAGTATATTGGCGACGATTGGATACCGAAATCCCGCCAAGGCCCCGAGATTAGACGTGAAACGACCCCGCGAGAACAGAGCTCATACACCCAAATACACTTCCAATTTGTTACTAAAAATAGTAACACTTTTTGATGCCAGATCGAGGCTCTGACCCAAATGTGAGTAAAGCATCCAACGTACAATGGAAATGAACGGAGGAAAGAAGAAGTTTAAGAGGAATCACACACCGTTTAGTGATGATTCCTCTGTGAATCTCGACGGGATATCATTGACTGACTTCCATTTATGGCCTTTATCGGCTTTTAAGTCATTTTTGACCCTCCGAAAAAGTAGTATCCTCGGATCTTTCGAGGACCTAGCCGCAAGGTTAAACTGTCATATTCACGTTACAAACCCCCTTCCCCAACAAAAAAAGTACGAAACATGCCATTTTCAGTGTGAAGATGGTTATGTCAGTGCCGAAAGGTTTATGAAGAAAGATAATTCATTATGGTAGATCAATTTGATAATAAAAACATAGCTGTTATTAAAGCCCATTTCCCAAACGACAAATTATTTAGACTTTTCAAGTTTGACAGCGGCTTAACCCTTTCCTAAACGGCACCTGATTCAATTTGGAAGCTCTTGCAGATAACAGAATGGGTAGATCTATCATGAAAGTAGATTTTTTTTTTAAGTGCAAGGGCGGATCTAGAGTGGGGGTGGGGTCGGGATGTCCGCACTCCCCTCCCCCGGAATCAGCCATAAATTGAATGTTGACTATATAATTAAAGCGTCAATATATAATTTAACACATTTAAGTCATCATTTGGGCGTGGACCCCCCCCCCCCCCCCGGCAATTGGGCTTGGACCCCCATGAAAAATATAGTAATATAGTAACGAAAACCTTGAGGCAAAAGGAGAAAATGCTGATTAAAAGTAATTCATTATTTTGCCCCTTGAAATGATTTTTGAAACAATCTCTGTAAGACAGTCAAAGACGGATCTAAAAGGGGGTCGGGGGTCCGGACCCCGCCTTGAATAGGTCGAAAATCGAATTTTGACTACACAGCGTTAGTATGGTATATAACATTACAAAATTCACAAATTTAAAGACATCTTTTGGGCTAGACCTCACCCCCCACCCCTTGAAAAAAATCCTGGATCCGCCCTTGACAGTCAAAACATTAACAATTCTTGTTTGGTAAAAGTTTAAAACATTTTTCTTTTCATTTCTTTTTTTTAATTTAACGCCTATCAACAATATTTCAGCAATAAGTTAATCTATAATTGTCCACGCTCCGCGGCTGGGAATCCATCCTGTGACCTGTCCATTATTGGCTCTAATCTAGAGCACAAACACATGCAAAATATTACCGCTCACACTTGGACAGTACTAAGGAGCCCACTTGCTCCTGCAAAATACTTTTTATATGGTTTTCAAAAGCAGTAGCTCATCCTGAACTTGCATGGTGGTAATGGGCGATGGAGACAGGGTACGAATGATTACAAGCCAAAAAATCTCTTTTTTTCAATCAAAGTTGCAAAAATATTCCTGTAACTGAAAACTCTAATAATTAACGCAAATGACTGTATAAAATATTCTTAATACTTAGGCAGAATAAATGAAAATTGCTCGCGCGAAAATAACGACTCGCACAATGAATTATATAGTAAAAAGACCACGTGACCTTTTGTTTGCTCACTTCATGCGCAGGTCACGGTTAAAAATTTGGAACTGTATCAGGGTGTATTCTATCGAAATGAAATGTAGGGAGAATGCGCTCTGTTCGTAAGAGAGTAAGTTAAAGTAGGGTCATTATACATTGAATATGTAAATGTTCGCGTTTAATGTAGGAGAATTACAGCGTTTAATTAAGGCGTATCATTTTTAACATGAATTTGGAAGCAGATAATTTAAGCCATTATAAATGCTTTCTGATTTTGCTTTTTGGAAGCGCCGAATGTGAGGAACAACGTAATATCTAGGGCATGTTCCGCTACCGGAGATCGGTATCTAGACCTTTTCAGAAACACCATCTACCTCTGAACGACAGACGCCATAAAAGAAGTGAACACGTTCTCATAAAGCATGCATTCTGATCATGATGTTATTCTGCTAAAACTTGTTCATTAATTGTAGAACGAGCGAGTGGGCCTATTTTATCAAGCAAAGGAATGTCACGGACCAGTAATACAATAAAAAAATAGGAAATGTCAGACAACAAGATGAATCCTGATCAGACTTCACTCTGAAAAAAGCCGATCTAGAAACATGTGTCTTAAAAATAAAATAAAAATGTGACCCGTCACGCTAAAACCTTATCAAAGGACGAAAAAAATCCACATTTTGACAAACTTGTCAGACTCACAACAGGTCAACCAGATACTGTATGCGAAAAATGAACATATAGTAAGATAGGGAAAGTATTCAAGATTTAGAAAATTACATAAATGTGAAAAGTGTCGTCCCTAGTCTGGCTGCGCGGACTGCGCAGACTGACTAGGTCGATATTTTTCACACTTCATATAAGGTCCCATTTAGCGTGTTGGGTCAAAAATACTTTACTTTTCAACTTCTCTTTTCTTCGCTGCTATACCCCAGGCCATCAGAGTCTTCTTTAATGCGCTTTTCTCAACTCCCATCATTATCTGGAGTGAATCAAATTAATACTTGTCGTTTGGTAATGGGTTAACCCATTCCCAAACAGTGACGCCTCCAGACGCCAAATAATATAAAGGCTTTGGAAAACATTGTGGAAAATGAAGAAATTGCTTGTGACAAGCAATTTGTTCATTTCCCACAATGCTTTCTACCATAAAACACCAAAAGATTTTTAAGTTAATTCACTTGAAAATGTCGTCTGCAGCATCATTGAATTTGGACAAGTTTAGAATTTTGTCGACTGGTAATGGGTTAAAGCTTGATTGTTCGCCACCTAGTAGGAACTTTGGGTTTTGACACGTTAGAGAGGACAAAAAGTTTAAATGTTTTTCCAAAAACCTACATGCACATGGGGTACCCATTTAAATGGTCTCGAAGAGACAATTCCAATAAGTATCCACAACAAAGAGTTAGGAAACAAGAACACACCTTATCATATATTCTGTTCAACAGGCGAGGCACCGACGGGAAAAACGTGGGTTTTAACGCTTGTATGTCATCTAACAGTAACTTGACGTCCCCCCTCGAGAACCCAATCCGGGTTCCGCTGTATAATATAAGCTGCTGTGCCGTGCGTTCGTACATATGGGGTAATGGCAGATAGGATATGTAAACGTCGTCTTTTCTCTCCGGTCGACATGACTGTTCAATTAATAAGCAAAGGATGTTCGTAAAACTCGGCAAAAGCGAGGGACGTTTTTCGCTACAACAAGGTATAGATATTTTGCGTTTAAATGTGAGTTTAAAGATTTTTAACTCTAATAGCAATGAATTTGGTCTAAAAATAGACCGGGTCCACCGTTATGTCTTGACAAACCGTCGGTGTTGTTATAAAATCTCGTAACTACGGCTTTATCTAAGCCGTAGTTACGAGATTTTATAACAACACTGACGGAATACATTGTTCGCGAAAAGAACGTCCCTTGCTTTGGCCGAGGTCACCACCAGTGATACATGCCCATCAAGGGCCTACTTCGATGTAGCCATGTAACAACTGAAGCGCTCAAATGGTAGTATTTTATCGAGTACGAAACGCAACAAAGGACAATAACTATAGATATGATCCACAGAATTACGGTTCTTGTGAACTGCTCCTTTCCACAACGAGTTCTATCCGCTTATGAAGTTTCATGACTTGCATACTTTTGAGTTATGCTCAGGACAAAAAAAAAAAGAATAAGAATGAAAATCAACAAAGAACTATGACTCCATTAATATGATCGGCAGAGTTACTAAATTGTTATACACTGCGCTTCACCCTAAAGAATCTATCAACCTGTGAAATTTCATGACTCTACCTTGCATTCCTTTTGAGTTATTCACCAGACATAATTAAAGTACGAAATTAACAAAGGGCGAAAACTCCAAAAATATGTACGTCAGGGTTCTTATGTATTGCACTTCTCAACAATAAGATCTATCCACATATGAAGTGGCATGATTTTACCTAAAATACTATATACATTTTGCCCTGGACAAAAATTAAGTATGAAAATCAACAATGAGCAATTACTCCAATAATTTGATCCGCATAGTCATGGGGATGTAAAATTACATCGAAATATCCGAAAACGGTCCAAGAATGTTATATAATCAGACATGGCGAAAACTGTCAGATAATCAGACATATCTGATAAAAGTTCCCTTGGTCTGATGATTTTTTTTGCTACTGTCAGTCAAACTGTCTGACACTCCTATATTGATCTGTCAAGATAGTGAATGAGTGTTCCATCTAACAAAATTTTATTTGGTCTGACATATTATTCGGTACTGTCAGACCGAATGTCAGACAAATATTTTTGGCCTTTCGCCATGTCTGTATAATATGTATAATTTCATACCTCCAAGCACATACGGACAGCTGCCATACATGATAACAAGTTCACATGCGTTATCATTACGCCTTTCGGTGGGCCTGGAAAAAGAGAGTTTATCCATTAGCATATTTGTTAACACAATCAAAAACAAGTGCTAACGATAATTAAAAGAAGCAGAAAACAGTATGCTGAGAAGCAACAATTCTTTTATTTTCATATTTTTCGTCGGCTGCATTTGTTTACACTGGCAACGAGTCTGTTCGTACTCTGGAAGATTCGTTCATTCCAACAATGCATGTTTGCTTTTTGAAAGCAAGTGATCTACATATAACTTTGTTTTCTTACTAAAAACCAATTTTGTTTGCAAGAAAAATATTTTCTTTTCCTGAAACAAACATTTCCGATAATCCTATCTCAGATTATTCTGACAAATGGACATTATGCTGATAAATGGCGAAGTTTCGGCTGACACACCATCGATGCAATTTTGAAAAATACAACATGAGCACACATAGTGCCCAAGAAAATAAAAGTTTTTTTCAATCAGTAATTTCATATAGAATCCACCATTTTTGCCGATTTTTCGGGCAAGCGTGTGTTCGTATTTTTTTAATTCTAAACATGCTGTAAATGGCAATTTTTCGCATTTTTCTCAACATATGCCTATTTGATGAGGTTATTTTTACAGTCTACAATCAGTCCATAATTTCAAAAACAGTTATTTCACGTAGTTTAAAGCTGGAACTGAGTGAAAAATATAACTTTAGAACTTCTTTTCAAATTTTGATTTTCTCATATTTTTGGGCGAAAAATAGGGGTTAGTGAACATAGCTCTTTATGAAATAACGAACTGGTTTGAACCCATTACCAAACGACAAAATTTTAGGGCGGTCCAAATTGAAAGATCCTGCAGACGACAATTTCAAGTGAATGGAATTTTTAATTTTTAGGGTTGTATGGATAGAAAACATCGTGGGAAATGAAGAAATTGCTTGTCATAAGCAATTTCTTCATTTTCCACGATGTTTTCCATTGCCATTATTTTGTTGGGTGTAAAAAAGGGCATTGTGTGGTAATGGGTTAAGTGCCATAAGACTCCCTTTTCCAAATAATTGCCCCTTTTCTGTTTACCTGTCGTGCCACTTGTGTAACAGATGAAAGCAACATCCTCTTTTTTCGGTACCTGAAATGTACGTAATGCAAAAGTTAGAGTCGTTGGTACAATTTTTACTTTCAAGTCAACAGACTAATCAGAATCAACGTTGTTCTCGAATGCCATAAGATTCCTTCTCCAAATATCTGCCCATTTAATACTTACCTGTCGTGCCGCTTTTATAGCAGATAAAAGCAACATTCCCTTTTTTTCGGTAGCTACAATGTATGTTATGCTATAGCTAGAGTTGCGAATATTTTTCACAAGTCAAGTCAGCATTCTTTGCAAGGCTTGTCGACACTTGTTGCGCCTTTGGTCAGAAGAAATTAGCCTACTTACAAGTACAAGCATATATTTATAACATAACTGTACATCGCTGTGTAAATGCAAAACCTCGTATGTCGATTCTTGCGATTTTCAAAGTACAGACTTGTGTGCCCAGTAACAGAAAATTCTTGAAGGTTTTTAGATATTTTACTTATCAGGTTTGAAGACAAATCATTTGTGAACAATATGTCCAAATTTCAAGTAAAACATTTCAGTTTGGGAAAAGTTATTACACTTATTTCCCTCCACTTTGAAATTTTCCAAAAACGAGATACGAGGTTTTGCATTTACAACGACGACATGTAAAATCATCATACATACAAACGCTGTCGTACATAACTTTTTAAAAACAAAATAAAACCCATAAAACTTGACACCTACACATATGACTTTGTTGCAAGCACTTTGAAAGTATCCTACAATTGTTCGGTCATGATATTATTACTCTTGTTGACAGAATTTCCCTAAGTACAAAATGTAAACAACACAATATCGAACTCCAAACTAGATCTACTGTAATTTTACATGTGAAGGTTTGAATCTCACACCTGCAAGATTCAAACCACCACACGCAAAATTCTAATGAAAATTGAGCACGCCTTTTATATTGTATACACTTTTATCATTTGTAAACATATGCCATTAAGCCCATTACATGTATTTCGTAGTAATTGTCTGAAGAAAAAGATACTCACTACTGGTTTCTTTAAGTTTGCCTTTCCTTCTGTCTGCAAAGAGCAAAAATGGACACATGTTGTAGGCCCAGGCAGTAAGAACCAAGCATAGTATAACAGAACCGTAGGAATCAATTTTGTAGGGGGCAAAGGCCCCTGTCCCGGCCAGTATCTGAATATTGGAGGGCTAAAGTGGGTTTACCTTTCAGTGCAAAATATGGAAAATTTGACATTTTGACCAAATATGTGGCGGTGGGTTAGCCCCTCTCCCTATCCACCCTGTTCCTACGGGCATGAGTAAACACATGAAAGCGTCATTTCTGGATAAATTCGTTTCTTATTGCGTAACATTTAACAAAATGAATCTTTAAAGCCTGTGTGTATGTTAAAGGGATCATGCGCTATACAGATCTTGTAGAAGAACAATTTGGGAGATTTTGCATTTTTGTGTGGTACATATCATAAATTACGGCCAAAAAGAACATTGTATTAACACTGGTTTTCACTTTACATGGAAGAGCACTTTTCCATAATTATTGCTAGAAAAGAAAAACAAGAGGGACAAGATTGCCCTGCATCGCTCACCTGAGGGGACCTTGAGACAAACAATAGGCAAACTACCAGTGCTCTATGGATTCTCAGATGAATGAAAATAAACTTCCTAAACAATTTTGACAATGATCTTATTGATCGAGCCAAAATTTGGACATCCAGAGCAAATGAAAGAAAAGTATAAGAAACTTATTAACCAAAGTGCTGTCCATAATTTGTTTTTTTAGATATATGATCTATTAAACCCTTGACTAGTATCCAAGTCCATGACAAACTTTTACATGACCCAGATATCATCAAGATGGAACAAACTGAATAATTTTCAAAATTATTGAAAATTCATTATGGTTCTTAGAGATTTGGCCCATTGGTCTAGTGTTTGACTCTGCAAGACACACTTTTTTGTACATAACATAGATATCAAGATAAGTATTTAGGACAGTTTTGACACAGTTTGGGTCCCTTGCAGAGCCAAAGGAAGGATTTTATAAGATTTGACCTTGTGATCTACTTAATGACCCGGCATGACCAACTTCTTGACATGACCTAGATATCATCAGGATCAACATTCAGAACAGTTTTGACAATGTTTAGGCCAAAATTTGCATCCCGAGAGCAGAAGGAAGGATTTTTTAAAATATTTGACCTAGATACCTAGATTTTGACCTGGCTTGACCCACTTTTGATCATGAACCAGCTATCATCAAGATAAGCATTTAGGACAATTTTGACAAAGTTTGGACAAAAATTGGCACTTCCAGAACAAAAGGAAGAATTTCATAAGATTTGACCTCGTGGCCTAGTTAATGACCTTCCGTGACCATCATCTTGACATGACCTATGTTTCATCAAGATAAACATTCAGGACAATTTTTGACAAAGTTTCAGCCAAAATTGGCACTTCGAGAGTACAAAGAAGGATTTTACTATGTTTGACCTAGTGACCCAGTTTTTGACCTGGCATAACCTATTTTCTCATGACTTAGATATCATCAACACAAAGATTCTGACCAATTTTAAAAACCATTGAGCAAAAACTATGGCCCCTACAGCAAAAAGAAGATTTGACCTAGTGACCTACTTTTTTACCCATTCTCGCCCCGATTCCAATTCTTTGAAGTATTTTGAAAAAAGATGACCCAAGGATCATATCTGTGAAATTTGGTTTAATTCTGCCAAGTACGAGGGACGTTCAATTAAAAGTGGTACTAATGGTCCACCATACCTCATGGTTCTATAGAACTAGTGGTGCTTGCGACTATTAGACGGGAAAGTTACTGTCTATATTTGGTCAAAATTTGAGACAAATTCGTTGACTCTTTTAAAAGTTATTGAACTTTTAAGTTGGTTCAGTCATATACACTGGCTATTTCGCTGTGCGCAAAATGGAAAATGAACTGAAGTAGAATGTACGGGTCTACATTAAAGGTCGCATATGCTTTGAAATATCTGCATCACATGTATATAATGAACTATATCAAATTCGTGGACATTCGAACGTTGAATCTGCGTCAGTTTTTAGGAAGATAATGAAAATTAAATTTGGTAAAACTAGCCTGAATGATGCCCCCCTCTCGGGCAACCCGGGTAGAGCTAGTACCAAAGTAAATGTTGCTGTAGATTCCGACATGACCAAACAAGAGGCATGGTTCAATGTGCAAAAAATAGCAGATAAAGTTGGTTTTTCATCGGGGACACGTTATACGATTTTGACGAAAGAGTTGAAACACAGAAAGGTTTATGCCCATTGGGTTCTCCACCTGCTGCCTATGGACAGACAGCCACCCGTGCAAAATATATTTTGAAATAAAGCGATAATTGCAACAAATGTGGGCTTTCTGGGCTTTATACATATGATTGAACAATAATCTGTTATTATGAGCACCAATTACGTGTCATTAGCAAGCAATGGCTGCAAAAAGATCAGGTAAGGTCCGTAATAGCCAAAAAATTAAAAGCGCGGCAAAAGTTTTGTACGCGGTTATTTTTCAAATGTAACGCGTGTATTGTTCATATTACGGTTTCAAATAGTACCACTATCGCCGGTCGTTCATACAAGAAATGAATGTCGGCCAAAGTAAAGAAATATCGAGAAAAGAGCAGGTCTAGGACTGGCTAAAGAGGCATGTACCAAATCCATGACAGCGGAGCTTTCCAAAGGTGTCCTGTTGTCCAAGTCTTCCTGAAAGGGACACATGCTGCACAGCGTCTTAATCCACCCTTATAGCAGGGCCTAAGCCCGTGTGGCTTTTTTGTGTTCACCATGATGACGACAAAAGCCTATGGTCGTCAGTATAGGCCTTCATATTCCATATGTAGTGCAATTCCCAGTGGCTTCGAGGTGTTCCAAAAGAGGCCAAATTATTGGCATATAAGTAATGAATATCAAAACTTCAGAAGTGTGTGGGTATCAAGGAGGATTACTTCGAAGGATTGAAGAAACTTAAAATTGAATTGCGACATAACTATGGCTTATAGAACTCCAGTTCCAAAATTAATTGAACGTCCCTCGTACTTTGGGAAGAGAAGTTTTTTCGCAATTGTTGACGTACAGACGGAAGGACGGACGGACAGACGGACGGACGCCGGACATTGGTCGGTCACAATACCTCACCTCGAGCACTAAGTTATGTGCTCAGGTGAGCTAAAAAAGCGGGTATGTCAATCTAAGACTTGATTTAGAAGGATCAAATAAACTTGATGCGAATCTTCGCAAGACAGAAACTATCTTACAACACAGGTTGACAAATTTATACCATATTCTTTTTCTTAGAGATTACAACCCACCACTATCTACAAAACAATTCGTGCATCTTCGGTTGTCATCTGTGACAAAGGCAAATAACAAGAGATACCCCGTCAATTTCCAGGCGTCATGATTGGACCTATTTGTATGTTCAACAAACTAGTCTAGCATTGGTTCCTTTAAGTTTATTGATCATAAACAGGAAACACTAATTTACACTCCAACCTTTATGTCATAATTGAAATAAATCAAAATATTCACCAGAACATCCTGAAACGTGATGACCTTGACCCCATATTTTGTGGCATCGGCCATATTGACCCCGTCTAGTCCGTTCATCACAACAATATGCTTAAGTGAAGCCAGTTTGTTCTTCATCTCCAATATTTTGTTGACTTTCTCCGCTTTGTCACACACTATCAACATCATATTGGCTGAAATAGAGATATTTTTTACGTTACGTCGTTTGGCATACAACGTCGGGCAATGCGTTCATCACAACGATATACATGTATTTCAGTAGTTTGTTCTTCATTTCCAATATTTTGTTGACCTTCTCTACTTTGTCACATATTGGCTAAAGTTGAGATAATTTCTATGTTACTTCGTTTGGTATACCACCTCATTTATGTACGAGAGTAGTCTCCCTTGAAAACAAATATCTTTTAATTTAATTCACTTGGTAAATGGTTACCCATGTTTTTTTAAGTCATTTTCAATACTTCTTATCGTAGGAAAAACTCACTCATACGTCTTTAAACCCACAAGCAAGCAATCTAATTGGCTGAGACATACTATACGTCTCGCATAATCAGATGACTTGTTTTGTAATTTTACTTCAGACAATCGATTTAGAAATGTCGTTGAATCAATACGGCCCCTGACATCTTATACGCCTTATATTGTACATTCAAAGAGGGTTCATATGTCTGTACTTACTTTGGTTGATGACATATTCTATAGAGTCTTGTCCTAACGTCTCGTATAGTGCTGTGTTCACGATGTTGTAGGCAGAGCACGCTTGTTCTGCAATCACCCACTGTAAATAGAGGACAATCATATCAGGACATTAATATAGGACTTCTAGATATTACAGGTGCCATTCCTTATCCCGAAGTATTTGGGGATATGGTAAATGGTTGATGACATATTATATAGAGTCTTGCCCTAATGTCTCGTATAGTGCTGTATTCACGATGTTGTAGGCAGAGCATGCTTGTTCTGCAATCACCCACTGTAAATAGACGCAATAAATATCAGAATACTAGACAACACAACTGTCACTCTGTAAAATAAAAATATTGGGGTTAAAGAAGAAATTGCAGATGATCAACAATGTCTTCTTTTCTCTCAATGTTTTCGGAATTCATTTCTGCTTGGGGTGTCAAAACTAGGTTTTGTTCGGGAAAAAATCAAATTCGCAAATATTAATTTACATGATCATATGACGACATATTATGTAACGTTTGCAAATTCATTATTCGAAGGCATCAATATGTGACGTTCATTTTCTGAATGTACAAGTTAAATGCTGTTTTAAGTTAATCAATAAAATATTTAGCTGGGATATAAAAAGAAATACCCCATACAATTTGACACCAATTCAGATCTTTACCAACCTGTGTCACGGTGTATAATCATGTGACTTAGAATTTCCGATAATCTTCAATAACTTTGTCAATACTTGACCAATTTGAATTCGGTTTGAAGCAGAGAAGGTGAAAAAATACCAGGAATAATATGGTTGTGGTAGATTTTTAAAAAAATCAACTGATAAAAAAGTTATTGAAGATAAACCAAAATTTTGGTTTATCTTCAATAACTTTTTTATCAGTTGATTTTTCAAAAATCATTCACGTCCATCTATTGCGTGACGTCTGTCCACATTCTATGCTTCAAACCGAATTCAAATCGGTCAAGTATTAACAAAATTATTGAAGGTTTTCTATAATTGTTGCATCACGTGATTATCCACCGTGTGTGTGTACTCACATGCTGTCTGAAAAAAAATACAGACAACCAATAAATCCAATATTACCTCGGGCCGATTCGCGCTGTAGATGCCGATGATCTTTTGTTTACCACTTTCAAACCCTTGGTCTAAAAGCCAGGAACCAAATGCCAGAGCCTGATCGTGAACCTGTCAAGAGAGAAAGATAACAGGAGTTGAAATCTGGAATAGAGCATAGCTAGAGTTAACCCATTACCACACAGTGACTCCTTTTGACTACCTACAAGATAATGGCTTTGGAAAACATTGTGGAAAATGAAGAAAATGCTTGTAACAAGCAATTTCTCCATTTCCCACAATGTTTTCTACACAAAATGACCATTTTTCTTTTAAATTTCATGCACTTGAAATTGTCGTCTGCAACATCTTTGAATTTGGACTAGTCCAAAAAATTTTCGTTTGATAATGGGTTAAGTTGGGTGATGACAGTTTGAAATGTAATACTAATCATTTATTATTCACCAAATCCTAAGCAGTGGGTACTCATTGGGATCGTTTCGTCGAGACTATTCAAATGAGTACCCACAACGTAAGGTTTGGATTTGAAAAAAAAGAACGTGTTCACCACCTCTTTTCTGTAACTCTGATAGAGGCCTTCATAGCATTGCAGGAACAGCATTGGCATTGATCAGACTGTGCGTATGTACATACTGATTTGAATCCAAGTTAGTCTCAGATGCTAGGGTGAACATTTATACAGATACACGTACAAATGATATTATTTTACAACGAAAATAAATGTCAAGACAAGATCTATTTCGTGAAGATATAAAAAAAGCAAATTATGAGTAAAACAAATCGAAAAAAGAGCGATGTTGGCGTTGGGTTCTGGATTGAGCAACTGTAATTTAAATATTTCGATATTTACTATTTTCTGATCACAACAGTCCTGTTTTTTGACAAGATCAAATTGCTTCAATATCTTTGAAAGTCTTTGACCCAAGAACTAATCCCGCAAAGTTTCATGGACATTAGTCGCTTGCTGTAACAGGACATTTTTTATGATTTCGTTATTTTCCCATTTTAGTGCTCTTGCCTCTTTTTGGGTGAATCTTTTTTTTTTCTGTCAGGAAATCAACTTCTGTTAGCGACTTTCAAACGTATTTTACAATAAAATTAACTCTATTTAGTTTAATGAAGATTGGGTTTCATAACTTTCGATTGGGAATAATATATTCTCAGAGAAACTGTTGACTTAAATTTCGACCAGACTATGTCTGAAAGCCAGCATTCTCTTCTTATCCCTCAATATTTTCTTGGTTGTATAATACACAAATGCTAGTTGGAATAATTCGTATATACATCGTATGGGAAAAGATAAATTGGTACTTTGATCATTAATTTTACCTGTCTGTACGTCATCCACTCATATTCTAGGTTTGGACCAGTTCTTTGTCCTAAACATGGTTCATTCTCTGAAAATAAATTCATGAATTTATACGATAGAAAATGGGTATTTCGTCGATTGTCTTACAGCAAGACCTCGCAAAAGAGGGTTTCGATGAAAAGAGACGATTTACTTTCAAATCTCTATAAACTTAGGTTAACTCACATTGATAAAAAGATTTTTTTATCAAGCATGAGTCCTGATAAACCTATGCAAATACCATTTTACACTTTCCCAAACAAGACCTGGTTTTGACGTCCCTAAAATAAAAGACTTGGAAAACATTGAAACAAAAGAAGAAACTGCTGATACTCAGCTGTTTCTTCTTTTGTCTCAATATTTTCTGTGCCATATTTTACACAAATCCTACCTTTAATAACATCCAATTTGTCATTTGTGTCAGTTTTTGAATTGGATCACCCTAAAATTTTGTCATTTGGGAAAGGATTAACTACATGTACCAACTTCCGCACATGACTTGATGTCGACGTCCACATAATTTTGCCAAGCACTATATAATATTTTGGACAACTCCCAGAGAAAAAAGAAAATACTCATTGCAATGTGTACAATACTTCTATATAAGTTTATAAATGATCTGGGCCCGTATGCACAAAAATCTTTAAAACAAATCCTAGAGTTTCTCTAAGAATCTAAGAAAATACTTAAAAAACTTGGACTATAATTTGTCTTAGATGCTTTGAGCATACCGCCCCTGGTTTATGTAGCAAATATTTTATCGCCATTTGACACCATAAAATACATAACGTTTTGTTGTTTTAGAAAAGATAATATTGCAGGTAAATCAATTACCTGATTTTGAGAGTCCTTTTTGAAATATATCATACAGTGTTTCCACGCCTTCTTCTACGGTTGTCAATAATTCACCCTTGGGTACCAGCTTACTACATCGGGAACCATCCTGAAATCACGTGATAATATGAATAGGTAAGTTCAATCCATCATTAGATACCAAACACTTCGTTCAACTTCGGGCGTCCTCCGTGGCGACGTAAATTGACGATGTAATGCCCTCTTCAATTTCCGGGCGTCATCTTCGTCAACGGAAATTGAGGAGGACACCCTCGTCAATTTCCTTTGCTACCGATGATACCCGACGTTTCACGATGTTTTTGGTATACTTTAAAGTGACATTTCACATTTATCTCATTTTTTAAAAGTATGTCTTGATGCAAAGATTGTTTATTCTAATGAGTAGAAATGCTATCAGTTTTTTGAAGTTGTTATTTATAAGCGAAAACTATGCCTTTAAAGTTGAGACAGAAATGACAAATTCTATATAAATCTGAACTGTTGTCCACAACAATTTGTTTAATTTTAGTACAAAAATATATATTTCTCGTAAACGGTTCAACATTTTGACTTGAAATTTTCAGAATTTTCATAAGAAAATATGCTCTTTCAGATAGAATAAACATAAAATTTATGTAAGAATAAATGTGAAATGTCACTTTAACCATTCCTTTTTGAGAAGATATCTTGGCTTGTTATGTAGATTAAAAAAAAAACGATTCAGAAAAGTTGGTGATTACAACCTCTGGTTTCGACATCCCGTTATGAAAAGTCAATTTAGCATTGGCTTCACTCAGCTCAATATTTCTTAGTCACTATTTGCATGGAAGTATCATTTAGGCCACTCAACATTTGTTATGTTTCCCCAGCAGCTTTCGAATTTATGTAGATCTAGTCTAAGATGTTTGAAATGGTTAAGCCACGTTTTAACCATTTCCCAAACAACAACATTTTAGGGTGGAACAACCTGAAAGCTGCTGCTGAGGACAAAAGAGATGTAGAAGAAGACTTATTTAAACAAATTCAATTATGAAAATATTGAGACAAAAGGAGAAATTGCTGAATATCAGCATGTCGTCTATTGTATCAATGTTTTCCCAAGCTAATTGTAACAGGGAGGTCAGAACCAGGTCTTGTTCGGGAAAGGGTTAAGTAAAAACCAATAAGAACTTTTCCACCATGTTTAGTTCCCAGTTAAAAGGAATCCCGTTTAAGGTATTCCACCCCTAAAGAGATTCGCACGACGTCGGACTTATTCGGGCGCAATCGAAAACATTCGGCGGTAGAACTCTCCACTACCGAATGCTTACAACCGCACCAGAATAGGTTCGGATACGTAACGGCACCGCTCAAAAAAGCCAATGTTTTATGAATCTCAAAAAATGGCGACATTACGGGTATTCTACCTTAAAAGGGTTCCCATTTAACCTATCTTGGGTTTCGATAGCCTACTGTGACCACTTTGCCACACTGAAATATGACCGCGACTGTCTAGCAACCGATGTTGTCAACGGCATATTTTTTCATCAACTTTATCATGTCAATGACCCGTTACGGTATACAAAGACAATTACAAGTGAATGAAATTTTAAGTGTTTTTTTTGTGTAGAAAACATTGTAGGAAATGAAGAAATTGCTTGTCACAAGCAATTTCTTCATTTCCCACAATGTTTTAAAGGCCTTTATCTTGAAGGGCGTCAAAAGGCATCACTGTTCGGGATATCAGCATGGAAGGTCGGCAAGGTGTTAAAACATACATTGGCAATGACTTACTGGCATAACATAAGATTGGCTGTTAAGATCAACGACGGGTTTAAAGTTGGGTTCTGAGGTTTGTGTCATATAGTAGGTGGCTGCAAGCCCAGCGGCCGCAGTAGCTGCACCAACTGCCGCAATTACAGGCAAACTGCCGTCCTCCATGGTCTGTCACTGAAATAGTGGAAACAATATTTATCTGAAAATGGGTACCCACAACATAGTGTTTGTATCATATAGTATGTGGCTACTCGGCCGCAGTGCAATAGTGCAATATTGTATTTATTGTACACTAAGCCCTATGTAGTGGGTACCCTTTGTGTCATATAGTATGTAGCTGCCAGACCAACGGCAGCAGTAGCTGCACCAACTGCCGCAATCACGGGGAAACTGCCGTCCTCCATGCTAGCTGACTGAAATGATGAAGAAATGTATAAATAGGTAGCTCAATATATCGTTTATTGTTCACTAAACCCTATGTTGTGGGTAGTCATTGTGTCATATAGTATTTAGCCGCCAGAACAGCGGCAGCAGTAGTTGCACCAACTGCCGCAATCACGGGCAAACTGTCGTCTTCCATGCTGGGGCACTCAAAAGACGAGAAAATAGTGCAATATTTCATTAATTGTACACCAAATCCTATGTTGTGGGTACCCTTTGTGTCATATAATAGGTGGCTGCCAGACCAACGGCAGCAGTAGCTGCACCAACAGCAGCTAACACAGCCAAACTGTCGTCATCCATGCTCGATCACTGAAACGACGAGGAAATAATGCAATATTTCATTAATTGTGCACCAAACCCTATGTAGTGGGTACCCTTTGTGTCATATAATAGGTAGCTGCCAGAACAGCGGCACCAGTAGTTGCACCAACTGCGGCAATCACCGGCAAACTGCCGTCCTCCATGCTGCGTCACTGAAACGACGAGGAAATAATGCAATATCTCAATTATTGTTCACCAAACCATGTGTTGTGGGTACTCATTTTGTCATACTACGCCTATAGTTAATCCGAGTCTTCTCTGATGTAAATAGGCTCTTTGATATTTTGATTTTTCGCTTTTTAAATAGCGAAAAATCAAAATATCAAAGAGCGTATTTACATAAGAGAAGACTCGGATTAGCCTATAGTATGTAACTACCAGTCCAGCGACTGCAGTAGCTGCACCACCAGCAGCAATCACGGGCAAACTGATGGCTGACTGAAACGACGAGAAAATACCGCAATATCTCATTTATTGTTCACCAAATCCTATGTTGTGTGTTCTAGACTGCAGCAGATGACCAACAGCAGCGATCACTGGCAAACTGACATGGTGGGTCGCTGTAATGGTGAAATAATGTCTCAATGAATGTTTTTGACGGCCCTCGCACAGAAAGCTGGTACAAAAATTTTGAGAAAAGAACACAATTATCCCTTTTTTCTATTTTTCTACACAATGTAAGGATTTCTAAAATGTAAAGGGTTTGAAAAATGATTTAGTGAAATACAATACATGTGTATGTGTGAAAGATACATGATAGCGCCTTTTCCTTGCAACCTTAGACTACATATTCACCTTTTCCCAAACAACACAAAATTGACTAGAGCAAATTAAAAAGAAGACGCAGACAACAAAATAATTGATTTCAAAAGTGTCATTTATATAGCCAAGAAAATATCAAGGCAAAAGTAGAAAATCCTGCTTATCAACATTTTCTTCTTTTACCTCAATGTTTTCCCAAGTCTATTTTTTAAAAAGGAGACGCAGACAACAAAATAATTGATGTCAAAAGTGTCATTTATATAGCCAAGAAAATATTGAGGCAAAAGTGGAAAATCCTGCTTATCAGCATTTTCTTCTTTTACCTCAATGTTTTCCCAAGTCTATTTTAAAGTGACATTTCAGAATTTTTTCTCATAAATTTCACTTTCATTTTTATCTAAAACAGGATATTTTCTTATGAAAAGTCTGAAAATTTCAAGCCAACATATTGCGCCATTTACGAGAAATATATATTTTTGTGTTAAAAATAAACAGATTGTTGTCCACAACAGTTCAAATGTATACATAGAATTTGTCGTTTCTGTCTCAACTTTAAAGGCGTGTTTATCGCTAATCATCAAAAGCTTAAAAAAACTGATAGCATTTATACCCATTTGAATGACCTATCTTGGCATCAAGACATACTTTAAAAAAATGAAATGAGGATGAAATGTCCCTTTAAAAAGGAGACGCAGACAACAAAATAATTGATGTCAAAAAGTGACATTTATATAGCCCAGAAAATATTGAGGTAAAAGAAGAAAATGCTGGTTATCAGCATTTTCTTCTTTTACCCCAATATTTTCCCAAGTCCTTTTTTTCATGAATGTTAAAATCAGATCTTGTTCGGGAAAGGGTTAATGAAAACTACTTTTTAAAGACTCTCCTAAACAACCTAGGTTTATCCTTTCCAGAAAGACCGAAACTGGACTGTTCCGATTTGAAAGATGTTGCAGACGAAAAAAAAAGAAAATATTCAGATAGGGGTAGGAGTTTTGTGCATACAGAAAGCGCGGATCCAGGTTTTTCCCCCGGGGGGGGGGGGGGGTCAAACGATCTTTAACCACTTTTTTCGCCAAATTTCAAGGGGGGGGTCAGGCCCCCTGATACCAATTCCATCCTGGATCCGCATGCAGATACATGTCATACCATGAAGGTCTAAATATAACAACGTTTTGTCGTGGCACAGAGGGACGAATGACGCTGCTTATTTGGGACATAACTAGTGAGTATTCTTTTTGATAACCCATTTTTTCGCCAAATTCCAGGGAGGTGGGTCATGACCCCCTGACCCCCCTCTGGATCCGCGCATGTACAGCTCTGATTATATTCGGGGTAGAAGGTTGCTTGAATGGCGTCCAAAGGCTTTTTTATTAATAGGTCCTATATCGCAGTTATATCGCGACGACTGAAGCCCCTTACCATGGATTTCTGATAACAGTCCTTTCTAGAAGAGACCGATTTGGATCCATGGAAATCGAAAATTTCATTATCGACAGATTTTTAAAAGATACATGTATACCACAACCAGCAAGTCGCTGACGAATTTCCGGCTTCTCTGTTTCAAACCACTTTAATTGGTAACGTATTAATAAATTTATTTAAGTTTTTTTCCGCAATTGCTTTGCCATGTGATTCCCCACAATGAAATGTCCTTCGTGAAAGCATTTAAAATTGTCAAGGCTAAGTGCTTTCAAATGAGGTCACATATCTTTGCTTCTTAACTCTTTCCCCAAACAATCCCTTGCCCATTTCCGATAGAAATGGTTTGGAAAAACATACAAACAAAAGAAGAAAATGCTGATAATGAATCTTATTATTGTCTGTGGTACAACACGAGGCAAATTCTATGTTTACCAACCTTTGCTATTTTGTCTCGTCACATTTTAAAAAGAATCGGTAGGCATTATAAAGTTATACAATTTAGAAAAAAGTTTGAAAACATAATCGTTAAGTGTAAAAGAAATGTAAAAAATGTGGACTTTATCAAAATTATCACAACCCTTGCATGTATCTAACAAAAACTCGCAGTTTCATGGAACCCGGCCAAAAATTGTTAATGACCCCTTTCAAAGACGCTTAGCCTATGTTTCTGTGCTAAATTGCTTAAAGTAAATTAGCATTTCGCTGATGGGGAGTCAAAACGTCGTAACTCCAGTTTTGTCAAGCTGTAGTTACGAGGTTTTTACTCCCCACTAACGATTTATTTCACCTTATAGCTCACAATAAATGACCTGGCAGAACATCTCAAGCTAATGACTGGAAATTGTCTGCCAGACCATTTATTGTGAGTTATACACGTTTCCTATAAAAAACACAGCGTATTCGACTGTTTTGTTAGTGAGAGAAAATCAGGAATACGATAAAAAAAAAACAAGAAATAAGTGGCGGTAACCAATTGATACGTTCCTCTTTTCCATCTCCGTTTTCTAGACACAATCTTTATAATATTTTTGTCTGTTACACCTGTGAAATTGGACCAGTCCAATATTTTGTGTTGGCTAGAAAAAGGTTGGCAGGATCGGTTACGCTTTAATAGCCATTGGGTAATTGACCAAACGCCAATCGACAGATCGCTCCGCCCAACATAGAATTTAAGACAAACAATGGGGATGTGATCGTTAATAGGGAACGATTTTATCCAGTTATTCGTGACGTAAATTCGGACAAGCAAAATAGTATTTCGTAGGTGTTGTTATAAAATCTCGTAACTACGGCTTGATTTAAGCCTTAGTTACGAGATTTTATAACATCACCGACGGTTTATCAAAACATAACAGCAAACCTAGTCTATTGTTAGCACAAAATTCTTTGCCATTGGCGTGTCGATTGTGTCAATTAACTTTATATTCGTTCAGATTAATTGATGCCGTTGCAGGTTCCAAAATTGAAACTTATTAGCCCTTTCCGACAAAGGGAAAAATGCTGGTTGTCAACATTTGTTTTTCCTTTGTCCTTTGATATGCCTATCTGTTACGGCTTTCAAAATCGTGTAATGATTTTGGAAAAAGAGTTCACTCCTTTGTCAAACAAAACGTTATTTTAATGAGAATGTTGAGGAAAAAGAAGAAAATGCTGATGATCAGCATTTTCTCATTTTGTCTCAATATTTAGTGCTATTTTGTGCAGAAATCATACCTTCGTAAACACTCTGTTGTCTTCTAACGGTCATCAGCAGCGATTCTAGAACAGCCATCATTAATTTTGTTTGCCGTTTGTGGAAGGTTTGGTGTATCGAGATGTTTACAATTTATTGTTTAGTCATTAAATTAAAGAAACAACTGTATTTTGATCTCTCGACCATTGACCTTGACGCTTGTTTTCGCTCTATTTACTACTACACATACTATTTATGAGCCAATATTTTATTTCGTGGAAATCGCTGTCCTGGCTCATTTTCTCAGAAATGGCTTTTCTTAAACATGTCATTTTAGGTACATCGTGTAACGACCATCACTACCAACAACGGAGACAGTTTATTTGGCCTGGCAGATGGAATGTTTCTGAAAATATGGCACTTTTGTACCGGAAAATGACCATTTTCTTTTGTCCCTAGGACAGACTTATCAATTTCCAACATGATTCTCACTATAAAGTAATCGGTGCAGATCGGATTTTACTTCATTTCATTAATGTTTTATATCTCACATTATTAATAGTGTCAACCCTTTTTGGGAAAATATAAATACGACGAAGATTTTTGGCCATATATGTCTGTCCCTGGATGTTTTATACGAAATGTCCTCGCAATAACTTACATGTGCGTAATCAAAGTCTTTTTGGTTAGATATTCTTTAAATACAACCCAAACGGAGGTGGAAACACTCATCAAAGCCACAATGTTCAAATGAAGACAAAGCAATACTTGGTTTCGAAGTTGCGAGGCAAATTAGGTAGGCCGTTGGCTGCGTAGACTTAATTTTTCGTTTTCTTTGCAACGCGACCAACCACACTATATTGCCAAGATCTTAAAATCGTATAGCTTTACTTATTCAGATATAAAATCATGTCGTTTACAGCATGCAACATATTTTCTCCCTAGTTATTCTTGTGTGTAATTTGGAGCAAATGGTCGCGGAATTCCTCGCAATAACTGTCCTCGCAATAACGACAGTTTTGTTACTGGGAGTACGAAAATCGTTACCGCAAAGACATTATAAGTTTTCTTTTGTAACATGGACTCTTTGCCAAAGAGACAAAGGTCTTGATGAATAATTGTCTTAAACTATTATAGGAAAGCGAAGTATTTCAGCTGAAAAAATATAATTACTGTTGCCAAACATGTGCACCGATCAGTTGTTACAGAGCGGACTTTGAATCGTTATTGCAAGGACTCCTTACACATTTATGGATTCTTGGTACCACAAATCAATAAATTTTATCACTAGTCTAATGGAGATATTTTGCCAATCACCTTGGAATGTTGTATGAAGAATATAATTCTAGATTTATTGACAAGATTAATTCTAAATGATCGTTCTTAAATGACCTTTCTTCAATATTGGAGAGACATTATACACTATTTCTTTTAAGGTATGAATATGTATATCTTTGTTCAATGGGTTTTGAAGATGTTACATGTCATCATCATCATCATCATCCTGTTTAGTTTATCCAGGCCGTGGATTAGTCCTCCTCCGAGGGTGTGTGCCATGTACTTAGTCATTTTTTGAAAGTGGTAATGGTAAAGGAGTTCCTGGTGCTATAGGTGTGCCGTGAAAAGACAAGTAGATTTTTTTTGATTTTCAATGCGATTTGCATGTATAGATTCGGATCGTGCATGTAATCTTGCAATCACAACATTTCATCCCGAAAAAAAGATGTAATGTTTTTGTCAAATATTATCTTATCTAGGTAAACAAGAAGAATAAAACATTTTCAAATTACTTTATTTTTTTTCTTTTTTTTTTGTTTTTTGGACAATCAGTTTTAGGACACTCAATGTCTTACAACCGTGTATCTAAATTATTATGTGAGCTATCTTCCAAAAAAGAAATAACAACAACAATAAATCATCTGCGTATATTGCTAAAAGGATCGAACTCAATGAGTATGTCAAGACTGTACACTTAGACTATGGTCGAGATTTTTTCCCCCCAAAACGATTTACTATACCTTGAATGTTTTTTACTTGAATGTACAATGTGATATTTCATGGTTTGACGGTTTCAAGGTTTAAGACATTCCATATCTTTTTTTATTTTTTTTCGTCGTATTTGTAATTGCTTAACTTTCTTCACGTCTTCTCATTTCTTTCACAAAGAAGATTTGGTTTTTACTTCCTAATTTACAAACACTAAGGTAAGAGAAGTAAATGCTGATTACCAGCTCTGACTCCGTTTACTTTGATATCCATTCATCTATATTGTACACACAAGTTAGATCTTCATAAACTTCATTTTTGTAGTCTTCAACAGCTTTCAAGTTGTATAATGTATATGCTAGGTATCCACTTCCGATCAAATCAACTCAACCAAGCCGAATCAAGCGATCGAATGGTCGTGGTAATCGAGCTTAATCGCACCACTTAGTCATCTTTCTCTATTTGTTTAAATATCAAAAAATATTTGTGTACGATTGGGTAAAAAGTTGATCGAAATGCGATCGTGTATTGATCGGATAGGCGATCGACCAGATCAGGAATCAATCAAATCTGGAGAGCGAATGTGATCGGATTAACATCTTTATATCGATCACATGGCCTTTTAATCAAGAGGATCCCAACCACATCTCGATCAACTCGATCTGTTCACTCGATCAAATAGACAGTAGAGGTCGGGTTGATCGAGTAGAGATCGAGAAAAAGTCATTAAGCCGGGAATGATGGGCGAATTTGAGCAGTCAAGGTGATCGATTTGACTTGATCACCAGTTGTAACATAGCATAAAATTTACCGTTTTTGAAAGGGTTCAACAAAGTGACTTTTACTTTTAAATGTATATATATATTTTTTACAATTGCATTGATTTTAAGAGCAAATGACCATATATAGGTCAATACAATGTAAGAAATGGAAAAAAAACTATTTAAATATAAGTCCTCGCAGTAATGGTAAATGTCATTCCAATAACACAGACTTTTTTTTTATTACAAACTGCATCACGGTTCAATAAAAATTATGTCTTTTGGTGGTAAAATTGGTATGTTTTTGAACCTAATTATTTGAAGTTTTAATAAAATAGTGAAATTTAATAATTTCTGTTTATTTCATAAATTAGCGAATATTTGTCCTTGCAATAACTATGTGTCCTCGATGTAACGATGCACTTTCAGCAAATTATTTCACAAAAAGGCATTTCGATAATTTTATTGTGCATGAAATACAAAGAAAATAACATTTTCTAGAGTCTAAAGTACATGTACATATATTTTTTCTTTGATAGAAGCTTTATTACATTTGAAATAGACAAAATTTTCTATTGAATTATGAAAATACAATACTACATTGAAAATAAGCCAAGAAAATCATTTTTGGAAATGGACTTGAACATAAGTCCTTCAGTCTGGCCACTTTTTCTTAAAAAAACATACTTTGAAATAATCTAAAACTTTCAAATCGAATTTCTGAAAGAAAATGTGGTTGTTACAGCAAGGACATTTTATAGAGACAACAGATTTATGAAAGACGATTTCGAGTATTTCCATGCGCATCGGAATGTTCCTGTAAACGTTACTCATTATTTTAAATGTGGTACTTTCATCCTGAACCAAAAATTGACAGAATAAATTGGAAATAAAAATTGAATTTTTTTTCTCAGATTTCCACGAAAATAAATATTGGCTCTTATACCGTTTAGATCTAGCTGTTTGAATGGGATTTGAACTCTTCTTGTTTTAACCCATTACCAGACGGGAAACTTTGGAGTGGCCCAAATTCAAAGATATTGCAGACGACAATTTCAGGTTTGAAATTATTTCTTTTTTGTCTTTTTAGTGTAGAAAACACAGCTGGAAACGCAGAAATTGCTTGTCACAAACAACTACCTCATTTTCCACAATGTTTTGGGGGAGTCAAAAAGAATAATTGTGCGGGATGGACCATGAATTGTGCATGCTGGTGCACCATACCTTATGTTTCTCTCTTGCAGTACAATATCAACATCCAATCCGTTCACCAGCTGTTCATCTCACTTCTAAAGATTACTCGTAAACAATTCGTCTGTCAATTGTTGGGAGAGAGACTAATATCAAAATGACTTGGCAAATGTTTGAAACACACTATCCACGATTCCAATGTTTTGACGTTACAGAGCTGACAGCTTATTAGCGTTTGTCCCTTTTCTCATCATGTTTTCAACTGTTTCTGATTTGGGACGTCTATGTCAGGGTTTGTTTTGGAAGGGACTAGATCTAGAAGCGTTCATAGTAGGCTAAATGATCACTGATCAGTGAAAACTGTTGAAGAACACTCAAGGGCGGATCTAGGGGTGGGTTCAGGGGGTCATGACCCCCCCCCCCCCCTGGAATTGGCCGAAAATTGAATTTTGACTATATAAATTTACATATTTAACACATCATTTGGGCTTTGACCTTCCCCCCCCCCCATGGGAAAAAATCCTGGATCCGCCCTTAAACACGCTTGCTAAACCATTTTTGTAGATCTAATCGCGTTACGCTGCATTGAATCATGCATAAATAGATATAATGTGTTAAAATTGAATAATTTTACTTACATTTTGATATGTGTAAACTCCAAACAAGATGTTGAACAAACAGCTGACGTTATACAAAATACCGGTCGAACAAAATACACTCAACCCAATAGATCTAATAATACGCCAGGCTTGGATGAGTCCAACCCTTAACCATTTCCCAAACGCAATAAATTTTCAACTTTTTCAATATGGTACGATTTTATCCAATAAACCTTGACGTAATTTCGGACAAGCAATGGTATTTTGTGGGTGCTGTTATAAAAACTCGTAACTTCGGCCTGATTCAAGCCGTAGTATCAAGATTTTATAACAACACGGACGATTTATCATGTAAAACTGGTAAAAGCAGTCTATATTTAGCAAAAAAATCACTTCTTTTTGAAACGCACAGAAGACGAACAGTCGATGTAAATAAACAAAAGACACAAATATATTTTCACGGTCTTTTTCTCAAACAAGCCTCGGTTATGACGTGCGTAAAAGACCGGGAAACACTGTGATATCAAGAATAAGAACATTAAAAAACAGACTTTTTGACAATTTTGCCTCACAATACTTTCGCAATGAAATGTAGATGCTAACTCGCATGTTACTAACACCCATAGATCTAAATGTTGATATGTGCAACAGCTCTAGAAAATTTGAACATTCTATCAAATATCACGAATTCTCAATCAACGTCAACTTTGTCGTTTGTGACACCTTCCAATTTGGACAATCCAAAAATATTGTCGTTTGGGAAAAGATTCCTGAGAGAATAAAGATCGAAGTTGAAAAAAATGCTTTCTGAATGATTTTGTGAAATACAGCTGAAATATTACCAACACGGTGTTTAATCAAAGGGAAGTAACACAGATTATAATCACAATGTAATTACAAGTGTTATCTCCCTTATCTGTCTGTATGGAACTACAACTCCTCTTCATTTTTGGTGCAGTAAGACGATTACTGCAACCACATTTTCTTTGTCAAATGAAGAACCTGTCTACCCTGGTTATGCTGACCCCGCAATATGTTGACCGCTATGACATGCAGAAAAGAACAAGGCCAGCCTGCACGTAAGTGCAGTCATGCCTTATTCCATACTGCCTACTTCTTTTAATTCAGCATGACATGTAAAAGGGCAAATTGATCAGCAATCGTGTTAATTGAGTTATTCAATCCTTTCTGAAACCTGGTTTTGACGTGACTATGAAAAATGGGAAAACCTTGAGGCAAAAGAAGAAAATCACTGCTTTTCAACAAAAACCTCAAAATTACATCTCGTTTTAAGCCGCAGTTACGAGGTTTTTGTTGAAAAGCGATGAAATTCTGATAACCAGTATATTCTCCATTTGCCTCAATATTTTATGCTCTACCTTGTACATGAATCACATCTTTATCAACGTCTTTTTTGTCGTTTGGAGTAGCTTTCAAATTGGAACAGTCCAAAACTTCGTCGATTGGAAAAGGGATAAACAATTCGCGGATTCAGATTATTTTCTTATTTGTTCAAGATTGTTGAAAGTCCCGCGGACAAGTAGGCCTATACCAAAATGTTACTTTGACACTTTCCAAAACAACAGAATTGTTTGGTAGTCCAATTCGAAAGGTTCTGCAGACAACAAAATGAATGTTAATCAAGGTTAGATTTTTGTACATTTTTTGTTCGGAAAATATTGAGGCAAAAGGAGAAAGCGCTAATTATCAGTACTTTATTCTTTTGTCTCGGTGTTCATTGGGTGAAGGTTGAACCGTGTATATGAAAAAAGAAACTGCGTTTATTGCAGTACAAACAACACTGGGGGGGGGGAATGCTGACCATCAACAATTTCTTTATGTCCCACAATGCTTTCCACCCAGAAAGATATTTATTTTACATCGATTGGGAAACAAGTTTTTACAACTGATAATAATCCTTCTCGATTCTACTTCCTGGGATCTGCACCGAGACACGTACAGATGTGGGGGCCGACGAAAAAACAGGAGCTACCTCCGCTACCGAGGATCGAACTCGGAACCTCTAGGTTGTATGGTCGACGCTATACCTTTTGGCAATGGTCATAGATTGAGAAAGAAAATAAGTTATCAAAGGTTAGTTTGCTTTTTAACCCTTTGTCAAACGACAAATTTTATTGCTTGTCTAACTTGAAAGCATTAGCATAAGACTAGACCATGTATATAAAGAAGAAACTGTGTTTATTGCAGTACAAACAACACTGGGGGAGGGGAAAATGTTGACCATAAGCAATTTCTTTATGTCTCACAATGCTTTCCATCCAGAAAGATGAAAAATGTAAAATTCCGCTCACTTGAATTTGTCATCTGCAACATTTTTTCAATTTGGACCTGTGTAAAATTGTGCCGTCTGGTACAATGTTAAATTCAAAAAAATATAACGTTCCTTTTCCAGACCCAGTAGATTTGCTTTATTTCGTTTTCAACGCTTCTTTTCAAAGCAAAATATCATCTTCTAGTTACACAGCTGAACATTACTGTCTACAACAGCTTTGGCCTTGGTCTAGACCAATGACAGTCTGTTAAGGTTTACGAACTGAGAATGAAAACATCACTTTCTAGCCATAAGAAATGCACCAAATTACACACACTTGTAAATACACTTCACATAAGTTGATTCACCAGGCCGGATTTCAAGATTATGCTTCAAGAAGAAAATAATTTACAAATATCATTTTACTCTTTGTTCATATGCAAGGGAGGTAATTTTGGACATTTTTGTCAAATATTTCGATAAGTATGCATTAATTCAAAATTCTAAACCATACGAAATACTTATGTTTGTATTTGGAATGGAAATTTAACACAGTTTAGGAATTACGGGCACTTTTCAAATTTCGCCTCTGGCTCTGCATTTCATTCTCAGTTCGTAAACCTTAAGGTATTCCATCCACCATTTAATACAAAATAATTAGTGCAACTTTGGGCGCCATCCGTTACAACGGAAATTGACGATGAGGAGATTTCTCCTTTTCTCTCAATATTTTCCCTCACTATTCATAAACTGCTCTGGACTACAAAACATAGTCTTACTCGGGAAAGGGTAAACAGAACGTAGGACTGTTTGTTAACACTGTGTATTTTTTAGAGATTCAGAAATGTAATTAATCATTGTTGTAAAACGCCATTGAATATGGACTGTCGTAGAAATAGGCGTTCAATCAAATATAGACAGTTTAAGTTTAAGAACATATTTTAGACTTGGTATTGACTAGATTTTTGTAGTCTTGTAAATGGTTTAAGCTGGAACCCAGAGATTAGTTTACATCACTGTCTGTGTAAGGAACAACTAACCTAATAGCATTAACAATTATATAGTTAAAGGTTGTAGAAGTTAACTGGCTCAATCGAGGCTATGGGAGTCGGTTGGATGTAGGTCTGCTCATAAAACGAGCTGAAATTTGCATTAAGGTATTCCATCCACCATTAACCCTTTCCCAAATGACAAAATCTTAGGGTAGTCCAAATTCAAAGCTGCCACAGAAGACAAAATGGTTGTGGATAAACACACGATTTGTGTATGTTTTAGCACAGAAAATATTGAGACAAAAGGAGAAACTGCGGGTTATCAGCAGTGTCTTCTTTTGTCTCGATGTTTCCCAAGCATATTCTATTAGGGATGTCAAAACCAGGTCTTGTTTTGGGAAAGGGTTAAAAATGAAACATTTAGTGCAACTTTGGGCGCCATCCGTTACAACGGAAATTGACGATAGTACATGTATACCCTCGTCAACTTCCCGGTTGTAATCCGTCGAAACGGAAATCGACGAGGGATGTCCTCGTCAATTTCAATTATCAAGGATGACGCCCAAAGTTGCACGAAGTAATTGGTATCTAATAATAGATGGTATAGGCCTGCCTCAAATCTCCCCCCAAACAAGAGAAGCTAAGACTGTGGATATGAAAGGAGTCGCGGGTGCAAAAATCCTTTTGACATCAAAATTACAAAATTTGCATGTTTTAGCATAGAAAACATTGAGTTAGAGGGTGGAAATGCTTGTTATCAGCATTTTCGTCTTCCCTCTCATTGTGTGGACTATGCCTTTTCTATCAGTAGCATCAAAGGCAGGTTTTTTTTGCAACGGGTTAAGGGGGAATGCTCCAGTTTCTTAAATTTTTTTCCAATAATAGAATTTACTTATATTTTGTATGTTGAAATTACATGTTATTACCAATTGAAAAATAAAATAAAAATGGATGGTCAGCGATCTTGTTTGAGTTTTATGAGCATTCGTATCACATACCCCTACAGCGAAAAAGTGCACAATTTCTTGCACCTGTCCAAGGTCACTAAAATAATAATAAAATGCTGTATATTAATCGTTTAGTCCCGAAAACGGATTTAAAGTAACGTCTTACATTTAATAAGAACAGAAAACCCAAAACATGTGCTATTATAATCGCGAAAGTGTATAAAACAGCATGCTCACGTGTTCGGTTATATCAACAAAGCTGGAGTGTTTTATGTCAAAATTTGCATATTTTTGGAAATATTTCAAGTTCTACCTAATAGAATTTGATAAAACTCCCACATTGTATTGAGTAACATGTCTTGGTTATAATTCAAAAAGAAAATGTATAGGTCAGCGCACTTATTACTGAATTACAGCAATTTTTATCAGCTACACACGAATAAAATGACGCAAAACAGTGGTAACTGCATACACACTTACGACTGTCTTGCTCTAAATAATCGATTTCTATCTTGAGGAAATCAGTTTCGCATAATAAATACACTTTTACCGTCGAAAATGGTAAATTGTAATGATGTGTTATATTATTGAAAATATGGTAGCGAAACATATTGGTACGAAAAATTTAATTTTCTACAGTAATGACCGAGTGTTCCGAAAAACTGGAGCATTTCCCCTTAAATAGAATTATGATACAGAGTGTTCTTTGTAATTTTATTAAACTAAAAACTATAACATTGTCAAGGTTTGGTCTTCATATTTTTCTCCTTGACAACAACATCATCATCTTATCTCATTCCAACACTATGACTTCTTTTTTGTCTAACTACAAAATAATGGCTTTTGGAAAACATTGTGGAAAATGAAGAAATTGCTTGTGACGTCGCGCACGGTATTGGGGAACTAAATGTAACGTCTAACTAGCGAACGTCATTATTCTAATAATTGCGTAACGTTGAAGTTTTTACGTAGACGGCTGTGTTGTGCTTTTAATGCTTACTCCCTGTACAAATTAATGTGAGTTAAAAAGACAAGACCATGTTTTAAGAAAATCTCCACTATTTCTGTCCTATAACTCTTAAGCTTTAGCTCCACTTTGATTCGTTTTATTTTCGTCTTAAAATGCACCAAATAGATGTTTTTAAGGCTACGTCAATTAAAAAATTAACGTTTTGAAAAAAATCTGTCCACATGAACCAATTTGGATATCTTTTTTACTTTTCATTATTTTGCGTTGAAATTTGAACAAAACAAACAAGAAAAAAATAATATTTCCATATTAAAATTAAATCGTTCTATAAATAAGGGAACCGGTATTTTTCAAACTTCAAAGGGTAAGAAAGTACAGTTTCCAAAGACCTGAAACAATTTCTGTCCACACGCGTTTTACATCATTAATGCTTCGTCTATTATGATTACTAATTTTCTTGTATGTATTATAGAATTAGAGAAAAATAATATTTCTTATATCAAGTTTTATTGCATTTCAGCCATTAATTCACAAAATATCAAACAAAATTGTCATTTTTTCTGCGACGTAATTCTAATTGTTACACTGCGACTTTTGGTGAACAAACTGGGCTTATTTGCGTTATCGACATCGAAATTTGATTTCCGTTCGGCAAAACATTCTACAGCATTTCCACTGTCATATAATATATTTTTCAGTGTGTTTGACGTTACTTAATCGCAAAGTTGTTTATAAATATCCGTCGCCGTTGAAAATTTATGTTTCGCCGAATTTACGAACAAAAAGTCTTTCTGGCAAATTCATATAAACTAACAACCTGAAAAGAGTATGTCATTGAAAAAGATCACGGTTTTACGATTATTTTGACATATAACAAAGTTTTGAGAAGGAAAACGGCTCTTGCAAAATTCAATTATGAATCGCAGAGGGTAGCGTTTTTGAAAAGTTCCCCAATAGCGTGCGCGACGTCTTGTGGCAAGCAATTTCTTCATTTCCACAAGTTTTCCTTCATTGAATACCAAAACGTTTTTGCTTTTTTTTTAATTTCATTTATTTGATATTGTCTTCTGCACTATCTTTTAATTTGGACAAGTCTAAACTTTTGTCGTTTTAGAATGGGTAAAACATTTGCCCTTTTCCCAGACTGGAATATTTTAGACTGGTAGCAATGGAGAAAATCAACGACAAAATTAGCACAACTGAACCTTTTCAAAAAAAGTTATTGCTTTAATCAGCATTTTCTCTTTTTCTCATAATGCTTTCTATTCGCGAATAAAGACATTTCTCGCATAGGTTATACTAAATTTGTTGTCTGAATGATCTTTGACATTTGACCAGTTGTCGCATGGTAGAGGTTTAAGTTAATTAACATAACCGCCTTGACACTCAAGTAAATGCCATTACTGAGAACTTCTAAAACTTTCTTATACAATCCTGATTTTGATGTCCCTATTCAAGAAAGATTTAGACATTTCTATATCAAAATATGTCAATGCTGAGCGCTAGAGTTTTCTTCATTTTCCTTAATGTTTCATTCTTTGACATAGATCTACACTAATTTTGTAATACCACAGTTTAATCTTGACTTGTCCACAAAATTACGTCTATTATTCGGGAAATAGTTTAAAACATGTCAATGAAATGAATGGTTTCTGGCAGTCTTTTCTATTTGTTGATGTTGACTACGAATTGCAATTCTATTCACGTGCACCGGAATGGGAACGACTATTTTCGGCTTGTTTGAGTTGTCACCGGTGGGCCGTCCGTGACCAAGCCCCGACTTCAGGCGCTTCTATTTTGCGCACCGATTCTGAAACGATTTCTTAGAGTTTAGCATTTTCTCATAATTTTACAATTCTGATTTTGATGTCTCCAGTAAAGAAAGATTTAAATATTTTTGATATCTAAAGAAGATAATGCTGAGCGCTAAAATTTTCTTCTTTTTCCTTAACCCATTCCCATTCAATGACTATTTTTGAGTCCCTTCAAGATGATAGCTTTAGAAAACATTTTGGAAAATGAAGAAATTGCTTGTCACAAGCAATTTCTCCATTTCCCTCAATGTGTTCTACTGAGAAAGACTAAAATATGTAAAATCTGATTCACTTTGAATTGCCCTCTGCAACATTTTAGAATTAGGAAAAGTTTTGCCGTTTGGTAGGCTAATTGGTTTACGTTTTATTTTCTTCACCTAATTTCTAATACCACAGTTGACTTGTCCACAAAATATTTTTAGGAAAATTGTTTAAAATTATGTCAATGAAATGAATGATTTCTGGCAGTCTTTTCTATTTGTTGATGTTGACTACGAATTGCAATTCTATTCACATGCACCGGAATGGGAACGACTATTTTCGGCTTGTTGGAGTTATCACCGGTCGGCCGTCCATGAACAAGCCCCGCCTTCACGCGCTTCCATTTCGCGCGCCGATTCTGGAACCAAATTTTCACTTGAACTTCACTCAATTTCAACGCATGCGCAATTTGCGATCGTTCAGTTAGAGACAGATATTTCTTGCTGTGGAATTCTTTTTCAAGTTCTAAAAGTTGTTCGGACGTAAACGCAGTTCGTCTACGACGAGTTTTACCGGAAACGCCCGATTTGTTCAAGTCGTCTTCAATGTCTGATGTAATGACGTCATCATTTTGTGTGTCACTCGTAGACTTCAGCAAGCCTTCCGATTGGTGTATCCGTGGCAAGAATGTGACGTCATTTTCATGTGACGAATCGTGTAGCTTCTCATTTTCTCTCTCTGTAAATAGAAAAAAGGTCACATGAGTACTAGTTAAATACTTCTGCTAGACAAAATATTTTATTAACGATCTTTATTCTAGACTGGTACAACTTTAAAGCTATCGCAAAAAAATCATGTTGAATAACACTGAATTTATGTAGGTAGACCTATACAATCCGGCACACATATTGAGGCAAAACGAGTTAAGGCTGGTTATCAGTCTTTGAATCAATAGTTTCCCAAGCCTTTCCAACCAGGGACGTTAAAACTAGGTCTTTTTTAAGAACGAGTTGATTTTCTCTGAAATATAAAAATAAAAGTTCTTTAGAAAAAGAACTACGCCGTTTAAAAGCAGAATAAATTAGAATAATTATATAGCGTGAAAATGATGCTACGGCAAGACTTTGCAACATCTACGAGTTGATTAAAATACAAATGTATATATCGTCGGTGTAAATGCAAAACCTCGTGTGTCGATTCAAGCGATTTTCAAGGTACAAACTTTTGTGCCCAGTTAAGACAATTCTTGTAGGTTCTGAGATATTTTAACTGATTAGTATTAATGACACATTATTTGTGAACAATATGTCCAAATTTCAAGTAAAACATTTCAGTTTTGGAAAAGTTATTACACTTTTTTCTCTACCCTTTAAAATTTTTCAAAATCGAGATACGAGGTTTTGCATTTACAACGACGATATGATATTTTACCAAGGTGCCATAGTCTTTTATCTTCAAAAAAGGAACTATTTTCCACGGACTCAATCTCAGCGAAAATGTCGACTAAGCGGTGGCCATTTCCAAAATTAGAATATGTGGATTCTCAAGTCTTTGATAGTGTCCGGTTACTGGTACTACATGTAGAGAAATTCCTGGTATAGGGGTTTACCGACCGAACATAATGTTTAAATATGAAATTTGTTAATGTAACACAGCATAGGGAACTTTAAAAAAGACTTCCCATCCCACATTTCATTTTTTACAGGTATGCTTTGATACCAAGATTTGTTATTTGGGCGCGTTTTGTTAAATGATATCAATTGTTTTTTGTTAAAATTGATGCTGATAAGCCGAGAAACACTCTTTTAAAATTGAGACGGAAATGACATGGTTGATCATAAGCAATTTCTTCTCAATGTTATACCATAATAATCTTACTAGGCACATAAAAACTGTATCTAGTTTGTGAAAGAGTAAACGGCTTTTTGGAAAGTTGCATCTGGAAAAGGTGATATGAATTAATTATCCAAAATCTTTTGTCTTCTTTTTCTTAATTATCTTGTCCGCAAAAGCATGGGTTTACCCCAGTATGAGGATTCAGCAAAACGTCAATAATTCTCGCTTCAACCCCCTCCCCATGAAAGAAAAAGAGCTAGGGGAAATATTGAGAAAAGTGATTATTACAAATATTTCCCCTATTGTCGCATTTTTTTCTGTGTTATGTTGTACACAAATTCCATTTTTGATGAAATCCGCGTGTTTTGCCGTTTGTGAAAGGATTAAGATGTGTCCATTTCAATGTGATGGTCAACTGTGGTCATTTATGTCCACCCAAATGGTTGATCTGACCACATTAGCAATTGGCCAGTTAAAGACATTAAACATTTAATTAACACTCCCTGTGATTTTATAGCTTCTGATTTGAGACCAAAATGATCCCGTCATTACGATCAACTCTATTTTCATTTTGATATCAGCTACAGCGAACCCATTCTCACACAAGGACGCATTTTGACGCCCGAAAAGATAAAGCGTTTGGTAATATTGTGGAAAATGAAGAAATTGCTTGTGACAAGCACTTTTTTCATTTCCCAACGTTTTCTATACAGGAGGACTGGAAAATGTGAAAACTATATTCACATAGAATTTTGTCGTTATCAGCAACAATTCTAAATTTCTGTTGTTATGAAAATGGTTAAATGCTAGAGAAGGAAATAAATTCCTTCTATCATATGTGTTTCGGTAACTATTTAGAAAAAAGTCTTATGCCAAATTTCTGTATTTTTATCTAATAAAAGAACCTTAATGGTTAATAGAAATGTAAGTGATAGGTAAATTCAGGCATGTTAATTTGTTTCGCATATTTTGTCAATCTTTCGAATGCCCATGGTCAACAGATAAAAAAAGATAAACTAGCAAACGAAGAGAACTGAATTGGACAATGATGCACTGGTACAACGATCACGATGGAGATTGTGCATCATGGGATGGATAACAACTATGACAAAATTTGCCCCACTTCAAGTAAGAAATTTGTCAACAACTTATCTTTTTTTTTGTCAAGTTTTGAAAATTGTCGCAGAATAAAGACGATTATCGCTAAATTTCTTATCTCAAGAGGTGATAAGTTGGCCGTAGTCGTTATCCATCCAATGATGCACAATCCTCACCGTTGCAATACTGATAATCCGAGTCTTCTCTGATGTAAATACGCTCTTTGATATTTTGATTTTTCGCTATTTACTATTCGCTATTTTCGCTATTTAAATAGCGAAAAATCAAAATATCAAAGAGCGTTTTTACATCAGAGAAGACTCGGATTACAATACTGAATGCCAGTTGAGTTGAATAAACACGTAAGATAATCATTACATGATTACATACCTACATATTATTTACATTGATTTGTGTTTCTAAAATTTTTACTAAAGTAATTTCAAGTTTTCTGGGGTTTTGAAACTTGGTAATATTTATTGATCCTTCCTTATAGTTGAATAACATTTGACGTGTTACAACGGACATCATAAAAAATATTAATTCGATATATCCCCAGTCCGGCACATCAGGTTAGGAGAATGACAAGGTTTTTTTTATTTCTTAAGTAATAATTTGTGATATTTTATTAAGTAACAATATGGATCTTGAAATATTCATAATATTCTACTCTGCCTCTCCAATATGCTGGTGATCTATATCTTTTCCCTTTTCTTTCTTTTTTATTTTGATTATTTTCTAAATCAGATCTCGACTTATTTACAATGTACATTCATTTTCAAATCAAATTTGCTAAACGTGACAAGTGTCAGCAGTATAATGGCCTGGTCACACACAATATTCTGCGTCCATATCACGGCCGAATCACGTCTAAAAATAGTCCATTTCCTACGGTAAGATTTTTTTTTATTTTTCTGTACTGATATTTAAATATATGAGAAGTAAAAATGACTTGAAAACTATAGGTCACCAAGCAAAAGTTATTGGATTTCAAGGGAGACTACTCTTGTCTAAAATTGCAAAAATGAGGTGTCACTTTAAAAATACCCAATAAAAAGGTGTTCGAAATGACTAGGATTACATAAATAAGTCTTTATTATGTTCAGTATGTTTTATTCTGTCTAAATGAGTATCAGTTTGGGAAAATTAAGTGATGATTTTGAAATTTTTAGTAAAACAGTCTTTCAAAAGTAGCTGAAATTGCTCTTTTTTCGCAAAGTTTCTGATAATAAAAAATATTCCAGCGGTAAGAATTTTTTTCTTTTTTGGTATAGACATAGTGCTTGGTCATACCTTCAAAAACAAAAAAGATAAATACATGTGTATATCAAACCAAGCGTTTTTCTTAGTTATAAGTAAAATTTGGTTTACTTTTTGCAGCTCTGTCCGAATCTTTTTCACTATTTTTATCCATTTACTTATTACCAGCTTTAGATAATGCAAAATGTCATCTGTTGTGTCCATCTGAAGCGGACTAGCTCATAAAGACACCACTTTGCTTTTGTTGCTCCGTTTCCTATCGCTAACGCCACATGTTGAACGCGTAACAGAAAACGAAATGTACCATCCGAGTACTATTACACTTTAATTGACCAAACAGAGAAAATTGAAATAACCGAAAAGGGTCTTGTCATTTATCAACCAAACATTTACTAAATGTAAAAAAAATACATTTGCTAAAAAGGCCAATTACTGAAACAGCTTTATTTCGTTATTTAGGATATGCGCAGTAAGTTGCGCAGTAACAACTGGAGGATCTGTCCTTAAGCGTTATTTTCTTTTTGCCAAAAATTCACGCACACCAAAAATAACCATTTTTATTGTTTTACTTCAAAAATAAAGACAATAAATGCATAATTATTTACTTCTATGTTTGTTTTGGTCATATCCAAATGAATTCAATACGTATATAACAAAAAAATCATAATAATTAATTTCATTCCAGAAATATCTCTTTTTTTATTTGGTTTTCTTATGTTTTTTCTCCTCAGTTGCAGATTGATAAACACTTAATATGCTTCTATGGCAGTTTTCCTATATATATTGTGCCGATTTTCGTTTTTGCCTATTTTCGAAATTCGGCAAATCCCTGCAGAACTCATTTGCCTAATTTCGAAACTCGGCGAAATAGCTTATTTATAATTAGTTTATGGTATATCGGGCCATTTTCTGTGCAGAACTCATCTTCAAAATATCCGTTTTTAGGGAGGTATCACAGTTAGCACTTACAAAATCATTTTAAGCCGTTTTTAGTCCAATAAAAGTTCGGTACGGAACAGCTAAAGTTCCGAACAGAACATACGGAACATTCTTCTTCCGTTTGCGCGGAAGTTGATTCGTACCCTAAGCAATTCGCACCTTATCTTTTATCAGAGACATAGATAAACATTATATTATATGTCTCTGCTTTTATCAATTCGTTTACACGTTCAGCAGGACATCAAATTTATAGATAATATTGCCATAAAAATCATATCTACACTCGATTTCATTTATTTATTCAAAAAGTTGCAGTTCCATAGAGCCTGAATTAGATCCATTGCTTTGGGCTTTCTAACCACCGAAATTAAAATGGTTTTACTTACTTAAAGTTAAATATCGACATTTTAGAAATGGTTCTTTTAAAGCAAACAAGATTTATTATGAAGCTTTTCATCTGCTAAATATATGTGATCTTCCATAGATCTGCATACTTATGTTAATTAATTTAATATGTTCTAATTTTGTTTAGACTTTGAAGATAACTAACTCAAAATAGTGAGCTGATTGTAAAACCATTTAAACAGGAGAATCCCTTTCTGTGAAAAATACCATATTCAGCATTTTTCCCTGCATTTTTCCCTGCATAAACTGTAGAGGCAGTGGCGGATCCAGGGGGTTCAGGGGGTTCGAACGACCCCCCTCCGCAGCCTGATTATTTCATTTTCATGCAGAATTTCAGTCAAAATTGTGCAACACTAGAAAAACGAAACCCCCCCCCCCCCTATTTGCATATAATCCGAACCACCCTCATAGAAATCCTGGATCCGCAACTGAGAGGCCAAACTGTCAAAACAGCCGAACAAGCTGATCCTCCCTACTATGCTAGCCAGAACTAGTGACCGACCCAGCCGAACAAGCCGATCCTTCCCACCATGCTGGCCAGAACAAGCGACCAAACCAGCCGAGCAAACCTATCCTTCCAACCCTGCTGGCCAGAACTAGTGACCAACTCAGCCAAACAAGCCGATACTTCCCACCGTGCTGGCCAGAACAAGCGACAAACGCATCCAAACAAGCTTATCCTTCCCACCGTGCTTGCCAGAACTAGCCACTGACCTAGCCGAACAAGCCAATACTTCCCACCGTGCTGGCCAGAACAAGCAACCGACCCATCCGAACAAGCAGATCCTTCCCACCATGCTGGCCAGAACTAGCAACTGACCTAGCCAAACAAGCCGATACTTCCCACCGTGATGGCCAGAACAAGCGACCGACCCATCCGTAAAGCAGATCCTTCCCACCGTGCTGGCCAGAACTAGCAACTGACCTAGCCAAACAAGCCGATACTTCACACCCTGCTGGCCAGAACAAGCGACCGACCCATCCGAACAAGCAGATCCTTCCCACCGTGCTGGCCAGAACTAGCGACTGACCTAGCCGAACAAGCCCATACTTCCCACCGTGCTGGCCAGAACAAGCGACCGACCCATCCGAACAAGCAGATCCTTCCCACCATGCTGGCCAGAACTAGCGACTGACCTAGCCGAACAAGCCGATACTTCCCACCGTGCTGGCCAGAACAAGCGACCGACCCATCAGAACAAGCAGATCCTTCCCACCATGCTGGCCAGAACTAGCAACTGACCTAGTCGAACAAGCCGATACTTCCCACCGTGCTGGCCAATACAAGCGACTGACCCATCCAAACAAGCAGATCCTTCCCACTGTGCTGGCCAGAACAAGCGACCGACCCATCAGAAAAGCAGATCCTTCCCGCCGTGCTGGCCAGAACTAGCAACTGACCTAGCCGAACAAGCCGATACTTCCCACCGCGCTGGCCAGAACTAGCAACCGACCCAGGTGAACAAGCCGATTCTTCCCACCATGCTGGCCAGAACTAGCAATCGACCCAGTCGAACAAGCCGATCCTTCCCACCGTGCTGGCCACAACTAGCGACCGACCCAGTCAAACAAGCTGATCATTCCCACCGTGCTGGCCAGAACAAATGACCGATCCAGCCTAACAAGCCGATCCTTTCCACCGTGCTGGCCAGAACTAGCAACCGACCCATCCGAACAAGCCGATACTTCCCACCGTGCTGGCCAGAACTAGCGACTGACCTAGCCAAACAAGCCGATACTTCCCACCGTGCTGGCCAGAACTATCGACTGACCCATCCGAACAAGCAGATCCTTCCCACCGTGCTGGCCAAAACAAGTGACCGACCCATCCGAACAAGCAGATCCTTCCCACTGTGCTGGTCGAACTAGCGACCAACCCAGCCAAACAAACCGATACTTCCAACCGTGCTGGCCAGAACTAGCAACCGACCCGGGTGAACAAGCCGATTCTTCCCACCATGCTGGCCAGAACTAGCAATCGACCCAGTCGAACAAGCCGATCCTTCCCACCGTGCTGGCCAGAACTAGCGACCGACCCAGTCAAACAAGCTGATCATTCCCACGGTGCTGGCCAGAACAAGCGACCGACCCAGCCAAACAAACCGATCCTTTCCACTGTGCTGGCCAGAACTAGCAACCGACTCAGCCGAAAAAGCCGATCTTTCCCACCGTGCTGGCCAGAACTAGTGACCAACCCAGCTCAACAAAAGGATTCTTCCCACCGTGATGGCCAGAACTGGCGACTGACCAAGCTGAACAAGCTGATCCTTCCCACCGTGCTCTCCAGAACCAGCGACCGACCCAGAGGAACAAACCGATTTTTCCCATTGTGCTGGCCAGAACTACTGACCGACCCAGAGGAACAAACCGATCCTTCCCACCGTGCTGGCCAGAACTACTGACCAACCCAGCCGAACAAGTCAATCTTTCCCACCGTGCTGGCCAGAACTAGCGACCAACCCAGAGGAACTAACCGATCCTTCGCACAGTGCTGGCCAGAACTAGCGACTGACCAAGCCAAACAAGCGGATCCTTCCCACCGTGCTGGCCAGAACTAGCGACCGACCCAGAGGAACAAACCGATCCTTCCAACGGTGCTGGCCAGAACTAGCAACCAACTCAGCCGAACAAGCCGATCCTTCCCACCGTGCTGGCCAGAACTAGCGACCGACCCAGAGGAACAGACCGATTCTTCCTACCATGCTGGCCAGTACTAGCGACTGACCCAGCCGAACATACCGATCCTTCCCACCGTGCTGGCCAGAACTAGCGACCGACCCAGCCGAACAAGTCGATTCTTCCCACCATGCCGGCCAGAACAAGCGACCAACCTAGACAAACTAATTGATCCCCTGAAACCAGAAATGCTTAGTTCTAGTGTAAATGACCAAAAAGGCCCAGTTCAAAAAAGGCCCACTTTTTAAATTGATAAAAAATACCCCAAAAGTGTATATCACATTTGAAATTAAATATGATTTATGAGAGATAAATGATTGGTAAATTGTTGATTTAATGCCCGGCTTAAATGCATTGGAACAATAATGATAATAAAATCAGGGCGAGAAATGGATCTTATACTATTATAATCATTTTAATAAGTATGCATGATTCCGCTTACAGTACGACCTCGCAACGTCATAATGAAATCATTAATTTTATCCTGTGACCTAATTCTATTGGAAAATTCAGATAAAATGTTGCTGCATTTCTTTCTCGCATGTGGATAAATATCTATACACCATGAGACAGGTTTCGTTTATCCTTGAGTGGCACTGTACTTTCGTTTTAAAATAGACTGGATGTTGATATCGGTAGCAAGATAACTCGTACCAAGTCAAACTCGTACCAAATCCAACTCGTACCACTTTAGTCAACTCGTTCCAAATTTTAGTCAACTCGTACCAAATTTTGGTCAACTCGTACCAAAAAGGGGAAAATGCAGGAGTCAACTCGTATCTTTTTTTAGATAACATTTTTCCCCAAATGTTCTCTCTATATTTTTTGTACTTAATTATTTGCTAGCATCGGAATTAACATATATGTTATCCAAAAATGCTATTGAAAGACTTTGTTAACGTTTATACTGTTAGAAAACATCAGTATATAAACCTTTATTATATCAAAATTTTGGACGAATACAAATAATTAGTGAAATCGTATTTTCAACTTATTTTTTTTAAATGAATGCATAGATAACAATGATAAAACATTTGAGAAAAAAAGATAAAATGGCGAATATTACAATTGGAATAAGTGTGCTTTTGTGCCATGTTTGCGCAACTATGTTGTTTTACATGTATATTTAATTATCACAGTTTGCGGGTTTTTTTATTATCAGGATCGTAAATTAATTGTCTCTTATGTAATTTGATCAAAGAAGTCATATTTAACAGTTTGTTGTTGTTGCTGTGCTTTAAATTAATCAATAAAAGACTTGATTGCGTGTTCCGTTTAATTAGCCTATTACCACATAATGACGCATTTTGATGGCCCACGTGATAGAGGCTTTGGAAAACATTCTGAAAAAGAAAATTGTTTCAGGCAAACAACTTCATTTCACACAATGTTTTCTCTCCCAAAAGACGTTAAATTTCTATCACTTGAAATTGTCATCTGCATTATATCTGTGAATTTGATCATGTCTGAAGTTTGGTCTTCTGGTAATGTGTTAGCATAATCTTTCCGTCTTTTCGGTTGGCACCATCGTCTGAAGAGGAAGCCCGGCAGTAGAACAAGCTTCTATAAGATATAATGCAGATGACAATAAGTTTCTATAAGCTTGTTCCCCTGTTGCGCCAAGAGGCTGTTTTATTTCCTTATTATGATTATATATTATGTCAAAATATCAAACTGTCCAGTATAATTGCTTTTATTAAAAACTGGCTCTGTAATAAAACTTAAAAAAAGAGAAGAAAATGTGCTTTGCTAAACTAAAGGAATAGATAAAACTGCCTATTATTTTATCGCTGAGGTAAAGGGTAGTCAATAGCCACGCGTCAGTAAATAGTAGCCACGCGTCCTAATTAAAGTAGTGTGATTCACACCCTTTATTGGTTCAGATTATTGTGAGGAAAAGAGTAGAATGTCACCAAGTGGCTTTCTTACCATTTCCTACAATACTCGTATTAATTTTAGAGCAGACGACTCTTTATTCAGAATGTTGTATTTAAATTTACTGTGAGTTGGGTTATCATATACTTTTACAGAGTGTTTACCTCATTTAATCAATTAACCATTACCTGTTAACCATGAAATGAGATTAAAGAAACTTTAGAAACCAGACTTTTATCATTGTTTACTCCATAACAAAACCCGTCCATAGAAGAACCCTAACATAAATAATCATTTTAGTCCTACTAGGTTGATTTGGGGATAAAGGAGATAAAGGATAAACAGTAGCCACGCGTCAGTAAACAGTAGCCACGCGTCATAATTAAAGTAGCGTGTGATTCACACCCTTAATTTCGATCAGATAAAGTAAAATAAATTATATACCGTTTACAAAAATACCTGGTTTTAAAGACCTTAATGAAATCTTGCGGCAAACAAGAAAATTACGATTATCAAAATTCAATGCTATCTTGTAAATTATTACTTTCTTCGTCAATATACATTTTGAAGGCTTCAGCAGCTAATGAATTGAACCAATCAGACATTTTGCTGTTTGGGAACCGGTAAACTTTATTGAGAGAGAAAAAATGAATAATAATTTTGCCTTTCTCTCGATATTTTCTTTGCGTCAACATACAATTTTCTGCATAATTTGAATTCAATCTTTTATGTCGTCTACAACTTTCTAAAATTCTAAAATGTTTAAGAGTAATAAATGTATAAAACTATAGATCTAAATTCAATATATTAATTATAATAAGGTGGTTTAACAAATATAATTCATTGATATAAAATATCAATTAATATAGACCGATAAAAAACGAAAGCATCGTCATGATAATTTTTTTCATATTACTTTATATCCTATAATAAGGCCGAGTTCACTAGGCCGAGTTCACTAGGCCGAGTTCGACAGGCCGAGTTCACTGTGAACCGAAGGAGCTGATTTTCTTGAGCGGGCCGCTCGCAGAAATATCACGCTCCTCATACAAGTCTCATGCCTGAAAGATAAGGCCGTTGAGGGACATGTACTTCATACTTTGTACTCGTCGCAGCCGCATCTCTAACACCACGGAGACCTGTCTCTCCACCAGTGTAGCACACATAATTAATTTTAACAATAAAAGAATATACCGCCTTTAGATCTATGTGGCATAACTGTTATGTCATCCAATGTATCATTGTGTTAATTAAAAGATTAGCGTGTTTCTAATTAGGGATTAAAATTTGGACTTTGTCACTTTGATAATATTTTCTTTCTGTCGGCGTGCTTCTCTGTATTATGTGTATTATTCCCTCTTTATATAAGAAAACATCATCATGTCTGAAAAAAAGAGAAAAATAATGATTGTTGAAGTAATTGATATGAAATATCAAGATTAACTATTTTTTGTTTGGGGTGGAGGGAATGAAAAACTGACCTAAAAAAGGTACGAGTTGACTCCTGCATTTTACCATTTTTGGTACGAGTTGACTAAAATTTGGAACGAGTTGACTAAAATGGTACGAGTTGGATTTGGTACGAGTTTGACTTGGTACGAGTTATCTGTAAACCTTGATATCGACTGGGACCCGCAGATGAAGTTTTTACATTCTGGTGTACACGTTTACAATGCAGCGGCGTATCCAATAGGTAGGGGAGTTTTCGAGGTTCAAAGGAAACCCCTCTCAGCGGCGAATCCAGACTTTGTAAGGGGGTTCGAAATTACAAATAGGTGGTTCGTTCTCTTATTATTACAAAATTCTGACTGGATTTTTACATGAAATTGAAATAATTAGGATTCAGAGGAGGTTCGTTTGACTCCCGCACCCCCCTCTGGATCTGCCACTGTCTCCGCAGCCTGACTATTTCATTTCAATGCAGAAATTCGGTCAAAATTGTGTAATACTTGGGAAAACGGACCTCTCTATTTGTAAATTCGAACCCCATCACAGACATCCTGGATCGATCCGCTGCAGCAATGAGTACATAGGAAGTATCAAAAATCAAATAATCATTATGTCGTTGTTCGATTCATTACTAATAAATTGGTGAGGAAAAAAACGAGAATAAATCGACAGAAATATTTCTGCATGACAGTTTCGCAGTAAACCGTAAATAATATTAACATTTCGGGCGTTGTATGATTCAATTATCAATAAATCGTCGAAAAAGATCGACAGAAATAGTTCTGCATGACACACGGAACTTACTGAATCATAATTTCGAAAATGGATGGCCAATTTCGAAATTGGGCAAAGTTCCGTGCCCAATTTCGAAATTGGGCATGCCCAATTTCGAATTTAGGCAAGAATCTTAAAATCGGCACAACATATATACTAGTCAAAACTTCTAACCGGCCACTTAAAAAACAAAGACATTTTTTTTCTGTAGTGATTGGATTTTCATGAAATTTGCTACGTGCATTTTTAAGCAACTGTCTAGATGATTTTGGCGAAAAATTACTGTTGTCTTATTGAAATAAAAGCGCAACGTGAGAAAAGCTCAAAAAGCTCTAAATTCACACAGAGCTCAGAATATTTTCAATGTAGTGCTTTTGGTCTCATGGATCGTTAGCCACAACATAGACTAAGAAAAAAAATGAAAATATTTGGCAATTGTGCGCGGCATATGGCCGTAAAAGAAAATGAAAGAGGTCATGTTTACAGAAAAACGGTTCTTAAAGACAACATCTAAACCACGTTTTTCTTCGAAAATGCTTTAAATATAGACTGATGGTTTACGGTAAGCTACAAAATGTCGAATATGTGTAAAAAATCAGTTTGTTGCATCATTTTTCCGCACCAGACCATATTTTAGCATATTCGCTTGATAAAATGTTCTGCCGGTTGAATTTAAACACCATTTTATCATGCCTCCCATTCTTTCTGCTTCTTCTGTAGTCAAACGTCACACAAAATTGACAATGTTTTCCAATTTTTTTCTTGGTCTGGGTTGCAGCTAACGATTTGTGTACTTTGAATTGTTGAAAGTGTTTTATCTCGAGCTCTATTAAGATTTAGAGCTTTTTGAGCTTTTGCTTTATTACGCATCAAATTTTGACAATGTTTGGTAAATTATCATGAAAATCCACGGGCATTATGCTTAAAAATGTATGTATCAAATTTCATTAAAATGTAATAGCTATTAAAAAAGTTATAGTCATTTTTAAAGTGGTCGGTTAGGACTTTTGGCCAGTATATTTTGTGCTATGAATGTATTACCATTTAGAATACATCATTGATTTATTTCTTCTAAATATTTTGTAAATATTCTTAATTGAACGATTCGATAATAGGAAGGTAGAAAATATTGTATATTAGAAAAAGGAGAGAGCATGGATGCGATTGTTATAGAATTTACCGTATTTATATCATGTTATTCATTTATCAATGTTGTCATCTTTTACAAACTTTTTCTTCTAAATAATGATTTTTTTTTCATACGAGTAATTTCTTTTCCCCCTTTTTTCTTTGTCAACTGGAATTGTAAATTTACATATTTTTTTCTGAGAGAATCTCATTATAGAAATATCGTAAACAATGGCAAGAAATTGCTTTCTTAAACAATTTCTCTCATTTGCCTTTATGTTTCTACCGTGCATGTAACACTTTCTAAACGGCAAAAATAAGCATCCAGTTTTTCTTGCATTGAATAAAATTGATTGTGTCGAACTACGGATACAAAGAGATATTTTGAAAGCACTTATCATGCTATAGCTATTCCATTCCTACACATTTACACTTTTTACGCCGCTTTAAGAAAACGATTGGAGAAACAATTGCGGAAAATTAAGGAAATTGCTTTTGACAATCAATTTCTAGATTTATACACATAAAGAATAGAAATTGTATTTCATCCATTTGGAATTGTCGACTGCAATATCTTTGAATTTGGGCTAGTCTAACATTTTGCCGCCTATTTATGGCTTAGATTAACTGTATTTGAAGCACGGTGGAGATTGTGCATCACGGTATGGATAACGAATACGGACAAAATAATCTCGATTCTGGTAAGATATTTTGCAATAGCTTCCTTATTTGTGCGTCAATTTTCAGAAGGTTTGTTGCATGTACCCCGCCTTACCGTGCTCTTTCATCAGATGTATGACATATTAGATAACTCATGGTACTTTTTCCGAAATATTGTCCCAACCGACCAGAAAGCGAAATGGTAACGACTACGACCAAATTAACCACGCTTCAGGTAATAATTTGTGCAATAATTTTCTTATTTTTGCGTCAATTTCATGCGGTTTGTTGCATGTACTCCGCCTTACTGAGCCCTTTTCTCAGATATATTACTTATCTGGAATCTCCTTGTACTTTTCTCAAAAACCGATCTCAACCGACTAGAAAAAGGACCTGAATTGTTTGTCCTTTTTTTTCTGGCCGGTTGGGATCAATTTTTGGACAAAGTACAAATATTCTACAAACAAGTCATATCTATCTAAGGAAAGAGCTCAGTAATGCGGGGTACATGCGACAAACCGCTTGAAAATTTACGCACAAATAAGAAAATTATTGCACAATTTCTAACCTGAAGCGAGGCAAATTTGTCCGTATTCGTTACCCATCCCATGATGCATAATCTCCACAGTGTGAAGGGGACTTTCTGCTACCGAACAAAACAAATCAAAACAAAAAAAGACATTTTGATAAAATATGAATGGTTGAATATTCCACCGCGAATTTAAAACAGAAATATGCTGGATTTTGGTTTCTTTTTTTCCTTTTCTTACTTCTTATTGATTTTATAAAGTTTAGAGCTTTATTCAGAAAGCAAAATCACGAGTAGATCTACAAGAATAACAAGATAATAGACTTTTGTTTTCAGTACTTTCTTTTTTAATTCCTCCATTTTATTTATATGTTTAATGCAATTCATCATCGCACGTGGTACATGTAAACCCTATCTTTTTTATCTCCAGATTTCTTTTAATTTTAGATCTATATAGAGTTTGACTCAAAACCTGGATTATGAGATGGTATTAAGGTAAGTTTGGACTCAGGGGTTACTTTTTATCCGCCCAATGAATTTTTTTTATTTGTACATATGTTGTAAAGTAACATTTTCGTTCACAAAATATAAAAAAACCAGGGTAAGTTTCCTGACTCGTTTTCGTGTCAGAGTTATCTGCCCTTGACTAGTAATGACCATTTTCGCAAAATTACCCTTATGTTTTAAAGTCATATAGCAAGTTATTCTGAATGGATAATTTCAAATGTTCTATCAATTTAGAGATTTAACATATGCTCAAATGTGATGAAATGATTGAAAGAAATTATGGGAAAAGTTGAAAAATCACATTTTTATGAGAAAATTTTGCAACTTTTTTTCAATTTGCCAAAAAATTACCCAATGATTTTTTTTGTTTTTGGATATTTTGAAGATAATACCAAGAGTCATTTTTACACAAAAAATCAGCACACGTTTCCACGCAAATAAAAAAGATATTTGACTTTATCTTACCCCACCCACCCTGTTTTAGCTTAATTATGACAAGAATATCTAGATCTATATTTAAAAAAAAAAAAAAAAAAAAAAAAAAAAAAAAAAAAAAAAAATTCTGGCATATGTTGACATTTAGAACAATGAAATACTTTATTTGACATTTACCATCACAAACAAAGGGGAATGTTTCGCTTTAAAATTTTGAAGAAAATTGTAGCATTGGCATTTGGTGCCGAAGAATAAACACAAATTTTGCAAGTCACATGGCCGCTCTCCAAACTTACCTTAAGTTCGAATTGATCTACTTTACATGTAAATAAAATATATACCAATAATAGTTGTCAATTGAAATCAAATGTTTGCTAGATAGAAGTGAAAATTTTGCCCGCGTATTCCACCATATCAATTAAAAATTCAAAAAGAACATTATAACGTTCGGATTAAGAATTCCATCGTAGAAATATGGAAGATCAATGCGAAATCGTTAGATTATCTAGCAAATTTTTTCTGTTTTGTTTTCAATATTTCAACTACATTCTACTACTCATATGAAAATCTATGTCATATTATAAACTTTCCCACATCCATTTAACATTTGTATCTGTCGAACTTCGGATATCTCGTTGTAATTTGACGTCACATATGACTTTGAGATAACGAGTGTCAACAAATATGATATTTAGACTATCAGCTTTTAATGTGTTAGATTGATCCACACAAAACTATTTCTGGTTTTTTTGTCATACAAAATAAATTACAAATAACAAATTATAAACTAGAACTGTCGCAAAGCGGACGAATACCCCCCACTAGGGCCTTGTCACTGAAAAAGTGCTATAGTTCAAAAGGTTCTTGACTTTGAGCACGGAAACCAATTTTAAACAAAGTCCAATTGTGACCTTGACCTTTGACCGTGGTGACCCATAGGGCACCTTCTTGGGTCATGGGCAACAACTGTGAAAAGTTTCATGATCCTAGGTCAAATGGTTCTCGAGTTGGCTGAATAGAACAAGACCAGCCTGCACATACATGCACGGAAACGAAATTCTAAATTTTGACTACTCCCCCCCCCCCCCCCCCCCCCCTCTTAAAAATTTTAAAGTGGCATAACTAGCAGGTGCACAACTTCATATGATAGGAAACAACCTGATAAAATTTCAGCAAAATTGGATCAAAAACTATGGGAGGAGAAGAGGACACAAAATTATGTCCACTGACGGACGGACGGACAGACGGACGGACGGACAGACGGACGGATAACCTGATTCCAGTACACCCTCCATAACTTTGTTATAGGGGTATAATAACTGAAATCATTGAGAGAAAATTAACCCTGGTCATGGATCCCAGGATATTCCGGTTGCTTTGACAGGCTGAATAGAACAAGATCAGCCTGCACATACATGCGGTCTGACCTTACTCTGTGTACTACAGGCATCTTTAGATTTAGCATGAGCTGACAAGGGCTGAAGAATGATGATAATCCGCACTTTTCTCCTATTCTCCGAAGTTTAATTGTAATAACACAACAATTTCCAATCTTATTCGCATTCATTTTGTCGTTTGCAAAATCATTCATTTTAAGCTATGCGAAATTGTTGGAGTCCGGGGTTACGGACTACTTTAAATCCAAAGTGTTGAAGACGACAAAATTGATATGAATACACTTACTACACAATTTTTAAGGTTCAAATTGATACATTTGAAAATGGCAACTGACGACAAAGTTCTTGAATGGTCCAAAATCAAGAAAAGGTTTTAGGGACGACAAAATTAATGAAATGAAATGGATTGATAAATTATCATTATATGAAAGGCCTTGCGAAAAAAACGAGAAAATCATGGTCACAAATGCTTTCAAAATATTTTCAATTTGATGAATCAAAACTAGACTATCGTTTGAGAAAGACTAACCCTCTACAAAATAACCAATGGCGTTGAGGTTTCTGTTAGAGAAAACTTCCGAAAAGTGTAAAAAAAACTTTAAGTAAAGGAAGAAAATCCTGACCACAAGCATCTCCTCAATTTGGAAAGGTTGAAACCGTTACTAGACGGTAACATTTAAGAATTGCCGAAATTCAAAGATGTTGCAGACAACAATTTCAAGTGAACAGAATTTCGCAATATTTGGTATTTCAGGAATGGAAACGTTGCGGTAAATGAGGAAATTACTTTTCGTCATTTTCCACAATGTTCTCTCAAGCATTTTTCTTGAGAAGCGTCAAAAAGTGTCACCGCTTGGCAATAGGCTAAAGAGGAATTAGAAGATTAGAAGACTAAACAAAGAATAAAATGTTTACCAATATCCGATTCCTCGCTGCCCGACTCCATATCCTCGTGGTCCGTGCTGGATGTGGATACCCGCAGATCTTTAGGTTGTGAGACGTCATCCTCAATGTCCGCGCTCAGACGCTGTGTCTTTAACTTCTGTCTGCTCGTAAAATCTACACCCGATGTCAAAACATCCTCTCTTTGACCGTATGGCAATAAGTTAAGGTTTCCAACACCAAACGCGTTTTGTAAGTTTTGTAAATTTTGTACGTTGCCGTGAAGCAGTCCTGTCGCCGACGTTGGTAGCGGAAATCGTGAATACGGTGATTGGGCGTAACCGAATAATGACGTCATTGACGTCATGTGTGAGTCAGTGACGTTAGAACCGACGGGTGAGAAGAGTCCGGCCCCGCTAGGTGGTAAGTACACGTAGCCGTTGTTGTACATCATGGGTCCGAAACGTGACGGTATCGGCGGGGCGATTAACGAATCTATGGAAAATGAACTACCGAATTGTCGAGTCATCTTTTACGTCTTTTTTTTGTAGCATTTACATGTAACGTTACATAGATTTAGTCATTGCCTTTTTCCACATCAGTTCAATACACTTAAAATTCCCCAAAAGTTTTCAAAAATGAGTTATTGTCATCCATATGAATATAATAGTAAATTCAAGTTTCTTTTAACACTTTTAATATGCAAAAAAGAATTAGAATGATCCAAACTTGTAGTTACGTGAATGTTTATACAACTGTAGACACTCTCTCTTATGAATTAAACACCAATTAATCTAGTCCAACAGTGTCGAAAGCTCTGGCCTGCGGTCCCGTTGTTTTTGAAAGACAGAGCTTCTAGCTACTTGTTTATGCTGCATCTAAAATCAACACCGCACGCATGCCCCCAATTAGCCAGACTCCGATCAAGTTTCAAAATAAAAAGAAAAGTGCGGACACTTAGAATTGTTCGCTGACGGCTATATCAATAAATAGAAAGTATCATCACTTCACTTTCTCTGTCAAAAGCACGTGGGTGGCGCTTAAAAAGCCAATCCATCTTTTTCAGTTTGTATTGAAACGTTTATTCGCAGCTGGTGAATCGCTTATTTGACTGACAGTCGCTTTAACTCCAGCGAAATGTTCTCATTGGCTGACAATACTTATTTGACCTCATCACGCGCCCGGGTCAATTCTCGCTGAGCCTCGCTGTGATAACGTTGCGTTTGATTGGCTGAATTTTAATTGAATCATTACTATCCAAAGAGCTCTGCAGGGGTGAATATAATTGATATTAATTCTATCTGAACACTGCAGTCGAAAGAAAACAAGCCACTGTGCAATAGTTGATACCATAGTTTTTCTTCTGAACGCCGTAATTACAGCTTGTTTGAAGCTGTAGATACGAGATTTTCGAAGAAAAGCAGCGATACGATGATAGTATTGATGAAGACGTTTTCGCTTTTCCATTTCATGACGAAAATTATTTTTGCTATTTGGACTATTAAATTGTATGAGACTGGTAGATATACCAAAAATATTCTTTGTAACTACTGCTTCTGTATTTTTGTGATTTTTACCTACACGCAGGTTTGGTTCTAAATATGGGAACCGAGGGTTTTTTGTCATTAAATTTTGTTTCAAACGCATTTTCTGAAAATATTTCATTTATTTCTCTTCCGTTTTTGGACTTGTTGCTGCTAAAAATTTCGACGGGTTCAGAATTTGAAGTGTAGCTTAATTGCATTCTTAATCAACGTCAGAAAATCTAGTTATTTCCGCAACAATTCCTATTTTGTACGTCCCTTGCATAATGAGCTTTAGTGAAAACGTTGAGAAAATATCCAGCATTTTACACTTTTGTTTTCTATCCTATATTTCAAGTTCCCAACAGCTTTCACCAAATCGGCACAAAATATTTTTGAATTTGGACCACTCTAAGATCTTGTCTTGTGGAAATGGATTAAAATGTCAAAACCGGCCAAGTCCGTCCATGTGGCTTATTACAAAGTGTCGTAGCATTTCAAGAGGAATATTTTTATAATTGATCACTTAAAGAGAGAATCTCGATTTGAAATCCCAATCAATTACCGAAATTTACACCTCCTTAAAAGCAAAATCTCGCGGCAATATTTGGACAATTTGGTAGTAGTTAAATAGTCTTATCGCCAAAATATGACACCTTACATCGCCGTTATTCTTTTAAAAACCTCGTACCACACCCTATTACCGGCTATCACTACAGCAGTTGCTAACCTTGGGCAGTATCATCTATAAATAGCGGGTGAACTGGGTAGGTCATACATTTTCCATATTTGTTTTGTGTAAAAGCGTTTCTCAGCTATAATTTGTAGTTCCCTTGGTTGGCTATACATTTGAGCACCTACATGTCAAATATTAGCCCAGAGAGTCCTCAAACAACAAAATAATTCACCAACAAAGCCCAAACTTCACATACTTGCATATAAAATTCATCTTTCCATGCAAATAGCAGAAAAACACTGAAGCAAATGTTAGAAATTTTATTACAAAATGGATATCTAGTATATTATCTACCAACTAATTGCTTGTGAAGACAATCAACTCTTTCATTATGCTGTTATAGTCAAATAAAGTTTGGTGAGCTACAAATTTATGCAATCACGAACAGCACATAGGGGGATCACGGACAGGAGATTCGTATTTGAAATAGGCAATCACAGACAACATAAATGATACTATTTTGCTTGTCTATATACTATTCTTTTTCATTATCCAAATGGTCATGGTGTGAAATATTTAAAATTTGCTGATGATAATTACAACAATACATGAATGCTGGTACTTTTGTTTGATAAAAGAGCATCAGATACGAATAAGCTCGTATATCCATAGCTCGGTTGCGAATGATCTATGTGAGAGAGCAGCTGGAGGTTCGGTTTGTACATCGTGTAGTACTGGTAAGAGAAATACGAGGAATCCACGGTTGTGTGCTCCAGTCACTGCAATATGGCCATAGCAGTTTAAAACGGCGTTACATCTCATTAAATCAAATCATAGACCCGATTGTATCAACGCTGTTTAGCACAAACAAAATATTTCACTATCTGTTTTGGTCAAATTTTCCGATGTGAATAATCGAAAAATAACCGAAACAGATATTTGGCCATTTGGTTAACTCTAGCCGGCGTTTATAAAATCGGGCACTGACTAACTTTAAAAAAATACCTTCAACATTAGATCCTATGCTCAAAAATACCATTGCGTTACTCGTCTATTACAGCAATATATTAAATTCAAGTTTTAAAATTTCCGCTTTATGTAATTACTGCTTATGAACTCGATTATTTGCACGGGATTTTAATAAGAGTTTTAATTATGAACACTATCGGGATAATTATACTAGCCAAATATCAGAATGGTCATTTATATTGTCCACCAAGATTAACCCGAGACATCTGCATATGTAATGACCCCACTTCGGCAATGTTTTGTTAACTAACGGACTTTGCACACGAAAATTAAGTTGTCCCGGGTTAATTTGGGTGGACAATACAGCGATGTCATTGTTATTTATTTTATATTAAAATCAGATAAATGGAGAATGTTTTAACCAGTTAAGCGTGGCGCCATTTCGGTGAAACAATAGTACATCGTATGTGTTTTCATAAAATCTCGTAAGTACGGCTTGTATGTGGCCATAGTTGCGAGACTTTACAAGAGGACCATGATGGTCCTTAATCGCTCACCTGAACCTAGATAGAAAGAAAGTCATAATGTTGTCAAGTTCAAGAGCACATAATTTAAGATGTGAGATTATGATCCAGCTGAAAACTGCTTTCATAATCTTGAATGAACAATATTTGTGGCTGTTACAGTAAAAACAAAGTGGAAGAAACCAACAATTTTGTCACAGTCAAGAGCACATAACTCTGTTCTAATAAAAATATTCTCATCAGCATTATGTTTTTTTTTTATTGGTCAATATATTGTTAGAGTGAAAATAAAGTCGAAAACTGTAATTTTGTGAAAACCAAGGGCCAATAACTCTGGTTTTTCTAGTCAAATCAAGCTGAAATTTTCACTCATCCAGGATCTTATGGTCACCAACATTGTGGACAAGTTTTGTCTTGATTAGTCATTAAATGTAGATGCTACAGTGTAAACAAAGTCGATAACAGCAATTTTGTCAAATTCAAGGGCACATAACTCCAGACTTCCTACTTCAATCACACTGAAAATTGAGGTCATCCAAGATCTTATGGTTACCAACATTGTGGCAAAGTTTTGTCTTGATCGATCAATATTTGTAGATGCTTGAGTTGTAACAAAGTCAAAACTAGCCATTTTTGACGTTTAAGGGCACATAACTCCGGACTTCCATGTCCGATCTGACAAAAAATTGAACTCATCTGAGAACTTATAGTTACCAACAATGTTGCAAAATTTTGTTTTGATCGGTCAATATTGGTAGATTCTAGAGTGGTAACAAAGTCAAAACTAGCCATTTTTGACGTTCAAGGGCAAATAACTCCAGACTTCCTGGTCCGATCTGACTCAAAATCGAACTCATCCAAGAACTTATAGTTTGCAACATTGTTGCAAAGTTTTGTTTTGATCGGTCAATATTTGTAGATGCTAGAGTGGTAACAAAGTCCAAAACAGCAATTTTTGACGTTCAAGGGCAGATAACTCCAGACTTCCTGGTTCGATCTGACTCAAAATCAAACTCATCCGAGAACTTATAGTCATACATATTTTGACCAAGTTTGGTTAAGATTGGTCAATATTTGTAGATGCTAGAGTGGTAACAAAGTCAAAACTAGCCATTTTCGACGTTCAAGGGCACATAACTCTGGACTCCCTGGTCCGATCTGACCCAAAATCGAACTCATCCGAGAACTTATGGTCATACATGTTTTGACCAAGTTTGCTTATGATTGGTCAATATTTGTGGGTGCTAGAGTGGTAACACCAAAATGTGGACAGACGGACGGACAGACGGACGGACAGACGGACAGACGGACGCCGACGGACAAAAAGCGACCACAATAGCTCACCTTGAGCACTTCGTGCTCAGGTGAGCTAATAACTACACTGACGGTTTGTCAATACATATAACGGTAAATCTAGTCTACTTTTAGCACAGAGTTCATTGCTATTGATGATATAAGAAATGGAATCTTATGGTTAATAGGATTAAATCTTGCGCTATAAATAGAATGGTCCAACAGGTTTTAGCTGATAAAAATCTCGTAACCACGGCTTCATTCAAGCTGTAGTTGTGTGGTTTTAGAATCATACGGACAAAGCACTTTTGTTTGTCCGAGATTCCGTGCGGTTTGCTTTATAAAGAGTATTTGCTGCAACATGTATCTGTTTAAGCCTAGTCCAGTCGTTAACGTCGGGAGTATGTCAATCTAGGGGTCGCGAGTCCGAACCCCTGCCCGACCAGTATCCATTCTTACATTTGACAAGTCATTTGTCTCTCGCCAATGGGTGTGAATCATCTATGTGAGAGCGCAGCTGGAGGCTGGGTACTTTTATTGAGAGGTCTGTTTATCCAATGACCTCTCGGCTTTACTCCACCATGCAAGGTGAAACATAACACAGAATAAAGAAATAATAAACATTTTTAACAATTTCCAAAACAATGCCTCTTTTTACGCTCCTTTTAGAAATTGCTTGGGAACACGTAGAAGCAAAAGTAGACGGGACTAATAGTCCGTGGGCTGGCTACACCCTAGGTCTGCCCCTACCGGGATTTTATGACACCTATATCATTGTAAAGCTTGATGAATTCCCTTTCGAATGCAACTTGTTGTTTGATATATAAGTGCTGGATAAGCATATGCGGAACGATTGATTATCTCCCCTTGAATTGCAATAAATAAATGTTTATAATTCACCGTATACACATTTATGCTGCCCAAAATGACCCAAATTCAGTCGCAAATGAACACAATGCTTTAAGATTTAATCAATTCACATCATCAAATAGAAAAAGATAATGTCACACCAAAATTAGCACGAATTATGCCCCTTGAATATGTAAAACAAGAGAAAAATCGTATATATATTTCATTTGTTTATATTTACTTTGCATTTTGAAATCATTTCCACAGCGAATAATTGCTAAAATTTGAATAATAGTGTTTATTGGATGCCCTGTAATAAAAAACAAAGTGTTGACTATCGATATCCTGGGATATACTCCACAATTTTCAAATGATTTTCAAGATAGCCGCCACAAATTGACCCCTTGACTAAATATCGAAATATCACTGCCCTATAATTTGTGGTCGAATTATGTATTTAACGATATTATTTTTTAGGAAAAAAAAGTTTAGTGAATCTAAAAGAGTGTTGCCATGATTAGTATAGGCTTTTTTGCTATTTTTTAAAAGTCAAAATGACCGCCAAAATCTCAAATATGCAAAAATGATGTAAATGTTTTCCATTTCTGCATATCTTCTGTACACAATATTGTATTTTCAACTGTATTGCAGTTTCTAACTAAAACTACATGTTTCGACAGGTAAATAAATGACATAACCTTGAAAATATATATATCCAGAACGGTCCTAATTACCGTATAAATGGTAATAAATCCCCATTTGCATAAATATGTACTAAGAAATCCGAATTTATTATTTTTCAGGTGAAATAAGCATTTTTTTCATTCTTTGACAGAAACCATGTCAATGATGCTTTGATAATGAGTCCACATTGGAGTACATAATTATGCATTTACTAAGTTTCGCATTTAGAAGCGGGACAGAACTCAAACATCCGTTTTTGTTGGTGACTTGCATCTATTGTTACATGTATCTGCTTAAATGACAAGCCTAATACGCCTATTGAAAGCAGGCTTCTGGAAGTATAATAAGCCCTAATTATCCACACCCATTACATTTAAATGAAGTAGGAAATATTTTACCATATATGTTTGTAATAAACGATGGTAAAATGTGGACTATTGTGTATAATGTACAGTAAAAACAGAATCAAACTGAAGTGATGATCAAATCAGACAACTTTAATACATAAAAAATAAATGATCGGCATCTTTTTGAATGAAGGTTTTAAGTTTTACATAAACAATGGGCGCTTTGGATAATGGGTTTTATAAAGGGTATACAGATTGTAAGGCTTTCTTTGGTTATAAAACGTTGAAGCTCTTTTTGTGGGGTGGATATGTTGAATGCAAAACGCCAATATCAACGATTTTGCCACGCTAAATGCTCGAATACGAGCATGGGCCAATGAATAAATGACCTAACCTTTTTTTCAGTTTAGATCAACATTTTTCTCTTTACACATTTTCCATCCAGGGCTATGCACTTTGACGAAGGGACATGACCATAGCAAATAAAAAAGGTGTTAAACTCGAATTAATCCATTTCAAAGGTGGTCAAGTGACATCAATCCAGAAGTAAAGAAGTCCGAGAGGTTTCCAAGGAACCACTTCTAAACTGCATCAATAACTTTTTTCATCCGACTTAAAATTGCAACCGTTCATATCCCTTTTAGAAAAGAAGTCGATATGAGCAAGGTCATGTGGATAGGGAGGGTGCGATCCAAATTGATTCCCATTGTTCTCGACAATATCCATTGTACCTTTGCAATTATGTATTAACGTAATTTCCTATTGCAAGCAGCGATCACATTTTGAGCATTTGCCACAACGGTTCTCAGGCATGGTCTGCTTCATTTTTTGTAGCAACTTGGCGTAATATGGTTTGTTAATTGTACTTTTCTTGGGTTATATCTCCAACAATTGCAACTCCTACTAGTAATTGTCCCAAAATATTGAATACTGAACCTCGTCTGTAGAAGATTGAATACTTTTCTTGGCCTTTGGGATTCCAGTCCAACATACCCAGGACTCTGGACATTTTCTGGTCCACAAAAATGCAACAAGTGCTGGTAATCTCTTTGTTGTCATTTGCTGTAAGTTTGCGCATCCTTTTACGAGCAAGCAATATCTTGGAAAATGCCTCATGAAATGCCTAATAAATAATGCATGGACAATTTCTTACTTTAATTCGCTCATTTCAAGTATACCAGATCTGTGAATTGATGACACATACCATCGATGGTGGTTGCAACTTTGCCTTCAGTCCGAGCACCATCTTCTTAAGCTTCTCTATGGCGTTATGACCCCCAACCACGAATTTTACTTGAGAATAAGATGGTACAGAAGACTAGTAAACTCATCATGCATGTTTTACCACCATTCACGAGCATATCTAAAAACTGATAACAAAACAAAGGATTTCAAATCTTCGGCCAGCGACATATTACAGCATGACAAGCTAAAATATAATGTGTTTCTCTCTCATCATAATCAACAGAAATTGCATATTGTGTTTGCTTTTAAACGAAATCTCCCAAAACAATACTTTGTTACACGAATACGAGGGTTCCTTACTAATCAAGTGTCTTCAAGGTATTCGTATCCAATAAGGTACATATGTAAAATTTACAATTTAGTCTGTTTATATTATCACATATAAATATTCTGATTTATAAAGATGTAAAACGATATAACTTGAATTCAATTTGATAAAGAAATTATTAATTCAGTTGCTACACATGTAGTATAGGCAATTTTGAATCATCAATTAATGCACATGACAGTGCAAATATGAAATTGTCCAGTTTCAGCTATTGCTAATAAGAATATACATGTATATGGTAAACTGTGTTCCTGTAACATAGCATTCAAATTAATAGAAATAGTTGCGAATATTTGGGAGGATTTCTCTTCTGCATAGCCTGTCTCCAATAGTATTGTTAAGTTTGAACTTTGGGCAAATGTAAAAAAAAGCATGTATTACAAAGCAAAAATGACGTGAATCAAAGGTGACCATACAATGTACACCAATGGGAATTCATTATTAAAACGTTTTACAAAGTTTTTTCGTTACTAAACTTTATCGAAATAATGTTTCTTGTATGAAAGAAAATAGTATTTCACATCGAAAAAAAAATCAAAGAAAGTAGGTCAAAGTTTTCAGCATGTCATTTGCGAAAAAATGAAATTATATTGCCATTTATACGGTAATTTTCGGAACAAATATTGTTAAGATTCTCTCTTTTACTCGGAAACTCATGAAATTTTAGTCTTAAAACGCAACAAGTACATTAGTAGGGGAAAAAGATGCAAAAATGAAAGTTATTAGCATAATTAGAGAATATTTAAAGATTTTATTTGCCATTTAGAGAAAAGTATGCAAAATAGCTGTGATTGCGAATATGCCCGTATTCGCACGTTTAATGTAGCTGATTAACGATTTATGAACTAATTATTGGTCTATATAAAGTGTGTTTATCCGTTTGAAACATTACATTATTATAAAAACGAAAATTCTCAGCATATTTATCACCGAATAAAGTCTTGTTTTAGCAAATTTAACACATAGGCCTATTTCTACTTTCTCATTAATATTCATGAATATGCAAATTAGTTAAAAAATGATTTCAAGAAAAATGCCTTTTTAAAATTCTGAAACGAGTCTATATGTTTTATTACCTAAATAAGTATATATTTCAAATGAGTATTTTTAAATATTTTATTGCAATAAATTGATCGAAGTACTGAAACTTATGAAAATGAGCAGTTGCCATGGTAACAAGCTCACCATTTACTTATCCAACACTTTTAAATCAAACAAATTAACATTAACATATATCCTATTCAAGAAACTATATTTATTTATTTATTTTATTTATATCAATCTTCCTCCGCATGGGAGACTACATGTATGAACATGAAAACTATAATGAAAAGAACATAGATGAAACAAAGACATGTGACAAATAGTTAAACTAAAACAAAATGGCAGTTAGACATGGCATTTACTCAGCAAGGGACGATTACGACGATGTAATCACAGTATGATCGAGCTGTGATTACAACATCGTAGACGTCCACTGCATTCTTAATAGCGAAACGTATTTAAGCTCATAGCTAATGTTAGCATATTACACGGTTTTAACCAGGTAATTGCATGCTTGTAACATATACGAAAACGCACAACGATAAAATTCACAGTCCTGAAATTCAGAGAAACGATCCGCTTTTGCTCCAAGCATAATGTATGCGAATTTTACACTGTCTATCTGTTGTAGATATAGTCCAAACTCTCGTCCATAAATTTGTTGGAAACACGTAATAACTTCAGTCTTTACTTGGGTTGTTTCTGGACACTCAGTGATTTTATGGATGTAAGTGTTTCTACATTCGTTTTTACATAATGTACATTTTGATGTGACCCGAGCTGCTTTATCGATCCATATGTTAGCGACATACCGTGCTAATTTTCTGTCGTTTGGATTGCGCGAAAATGACCAAACGGTTGCTGGTTCGATCTTCGTGTGAATATTTCTGAATATATCAAAATCGGGACAATGTTGAACTCGCTGATTCCAAAGAATGTTTTCAGACGCGCGTATTTTTCTATCGATCGATTTCTTCCACATGTATTTCGTAGGTATATTTGCGTTATCTGTAAAAGATCGGAGTACGTCCATTAATTCGTATTTCTGAAGAAGAGCGCATATATCGGGAACGAAGCCTTTCATCCGCGTGCTATTATCTAATTGAGTATAAGTGAGAAGTCGTCTGGTGAATATCTGATGCGTGACGCTGTCTTTAGGAAGGGTAGATAACTTTTGAATAAATCGCAACTTTTGTTTTTCAACTTCAGTAGAGAGTCTATTTAAACCAAGCATCGATTCGCACATATCAGACCGAGTTAATTTTGGAAATTTCTGGATTGATTTAACTATATAATGTTGAGTGCGGTTAATGTGATCCATATCTTCTTTTCTCAAGTCATTCCACAGCTCGCTACCATATAATATAGACGGACGAATAACCTTTTTATATATGCTGCTTAGTGTAAGCGGGTTAACGGACTCTGGATTTAAGGGGGAATGCTCCAGTTTTTCGGAACACTCGGTCATTACTGTAGTAAATTAAACGTTTCGTACCAATATGTTTCGCTACCATATTTTCAATAATATAACACATCATTACAATTTACCATTTACGACGGTAAAAGTGTATTTATTATGCAAAACTGATTTCCTCAAGTTGGAAATCGATTATTTAGAGCAAGACAGTCGTAAATGTGTATGCAGTTACCACTGTTTTGCGTCATTTTATTCATGTGTAGCTGATAAAAATTGCTGTAATTCATTAATAAGTGCGCTGACCTACACATTTTCTTTTTGAATTATTACCAGGACATGTTGCTTAATACAATGAGGGAGTTTTATCAAATTCTATTATGTAGAACATGAAATATTTCCAAAAATATGCAAATTTTGACATAAAATACTCCAGCTTCGTTGATCTAACCGATCACGTGAGCATGCTGTTTTAAACATCTACTCGTTCATAATGGTACATTTTTTGGGTTTTCTGTTCGTATTAAATGTAAAACGTTACTTTAAATCCGTTTTCGGTACTAAACGATGAATATACAGCATTTTATTAGCATTTTAGTGACCTTGGACAGGTGCAAGAAATTGTGCATTTTTTCGACGTAGGGGTATGTGATACGAATGCCTATAAAATTCAAACAAGATCGCTGACCATCCATTTTTATTTCATTTTTCAATTGGTAATAACATGTAATTTCAACATACAAAATATAAATAAATTCTATTATTGGGAAAAAAATTAAGGAAACTGGAGCATTCCCCCTTAACCCGTATCCAATTAACGCATTATATGACGTTTTCCCCTTTTTACACCTGGCTTGAATTTTTGCGGAACAGTTTTTCCCGTATTTCCCGTATTCTCATTAATATTCATGAATATGCAAATTAGCAAGTTTTCTGAAAAAAGTCTTGATTGTGAGAGAAATATAATGATAACATTTCAAAACTAACCCCAGTGTTTTCTGACCAAAATAAGTAATATTATTGCGATTAATTGAACCAAGTGCCGGAACGAAGGAAAATGGGTGGTTACCATGGTAACAAGCGAGCTACTTGCTTATCCAGCATTTTTAAACCAAACAACAATGTGAATTTATTAACATACATCATAAGCTTCAAGAAAATATAGGTCTTCAAAAATCCGACAAAGTAGGGAGGTTTTAATTCACTAGTAAAGTCTTGACTTTAGCAAATTTGACACATTTTTCCACTTTCTCATTAATATTCATGAATATGCAAATTAGCAAATTTTCTAAAAAATGTATGTATTGTGAGAGAAATATCTTGGTAATAATTTAAAACCACTCTGAAAGATTTAGGACAAACATAAGTAATTTTATTGCAATTATTTGCTCCAAGTGCTGGAATGTAGAAAAATGGACGGTTGCCATGGTAACAAGCCCGCCATTTGCTTATCCAGCACTTTTAAATTGAACAACAACCTGAATCCATTAACATACATCATAAGCTTCAAGAAAATATAGGTCTTCAAAAATCCCACTAGGGGGGAGGGTTTCGGTTATGGGCCCATGGACTATAATGATCATCAACATTTTATCATTTTCTATGCTATCTTGTACAAAGTTATATTCTTGTCAGCATCCACTTTGTCTTCTGCAACAGCCTGTCAATTTGGGCATTCACAATTTTGTCCGTATAGTTATGGTCCAATATAAAAATGATAATCTTACGATCCTAGGTGTAAATTACCTAGCCGACTGATCTTTGATCCTTCACTAGTTTCTGTATTCACTTACCTAGGCTAGTTGCAATCATGTGCTTTATGCAGACAACCTACTCGATGTTTTATCGATATCAACAGAGTCTTGTTTGATAATCCGTTATCACCGATATCTCTTCTTCGTTTCGCAATGAGGCCAAAACGCTGTTGATAGCGCACCTGCCTCTCATTCGAGAGAACCCGGGTTGGATCCCCGGCCGTGGAAAATATCTTTTCTAACTAATGTCACCCACCAATGGTTTGATATCGTTAACCTATGTGGGCGAGCAGCTGGAGGCTCGTTTAGTCTATGGTGTTAGTACTTGTATGAGAAACAACAGAAATCCATGATTAGGCGCTCAAGGTTCCGCGATATAACCATGGCAGTTACAAACGGCGTAAAACCCCAATAAACCAAATCGTTTCGCAATGATAAATACAAATTTGCACCGCGCGAAACATTCGATTGAAATGTTTGAAGATTCATTTGCCGACTTTGGAATAGTAGGATTCTTATATTTGCGTGGGTTCCATCTATTTAAGTTAAGTCTGACTAAATGAAATCTAACCCCATTAAAAATATTACAGTCACATTGTGTGCCTAAAACAGCGACGACATGATGTAAAATCCACAATTTTCACTGTAAAGAACGTGTACCGGTAGTTTTTTTAAAGTGTCCGATGATTGGCAAAATTAAAGTCTTGTGCCGAAAGAACACCTTACTATTAACCAAATATCAAAGTTTCTACAATTTTCCAACATTAGATGTTTTTATTTCGTCTTTTAAATTGGATATTTTGGTCCTTTCCGATCTTTGCCGAAGAAAATACGCTAAACTTCCGACTTGAAATTATGACGTCATACTGGCCACTGAATGACGTCATGGCGGGAAAAACGGGCAGTCATGGGTCATTTCCCGGAAAGTCTGAAATTTCTGAAAAAGTTAAATGTCCGACTTTTCTGTCATAATGCGACTTCCCCAATCGATAGGGGAGACCGGGGTTAATTGAGCCACGGGGTTAAACGAACCACTCCAATTTTCTCTCGCATGCTTTTCAATTTCACGTCTTCGGTGTAAGTATTCGAGGTGGGAATGTTTTTAGTTCATCGGTGACAATTTCGAGAGATTCTGTTTTGTATGATGGATTGTATGCCCAAAAAACGAAATTTCGACCTTAAAATTGGTTTTCACAATTCATGCATTCAATCTTCGCACTACAATGCACAACAAATCTCAGCAGTATTTTTTACATTTTACAGATATATGATATCTTCAGAATGTAAAATTGAATTCTGTTATTCACATTGTAAGATGGGTTCTTCACAAATGACAAGTATATGACCATGGTGTGTACCGGGGTAAGTTGAACAGCTTGAAAACTGAAATAAATGTTTATTCTTTGAACGAAATATTACGATATTATTGCAGGTAACACCCATTTTCATTATTATGAACGAAATCTGGTGTTTATTTCCCTTTTCTGTGTGAATAATTATCGCAAACATGCCAATTGGTTCAACTTACCCCATGTACTGGTTCAACCTGCCCCGTCAAAGGGGTTAAATGAACCATTTCACCAGCTCTGTTTAAAATGATTTTCTGTGGATTCTGGAAGTCGAAAATCTCTATCAAAGATTTAGAAACATGCGAGAGATGTTGATCTTTGATATGGTATTGATCAGAGCACTCTGCGTGAAACCAAGAAAGCCCTAGCTGAAATTTATCAAAAAGTGGTTCATGATACCCCGGTCTCCCCTACTCAAAACACGGAATTCGTCATCAGTAAATGTTAGAAAAAAAATGTTAAAACAGTCAAAGAATAGGTCGTAAGTGAATTAAGGAATGTGCCAAAGAACGGTTTAAGTTTGTCTGTATTACTCTTACGATCGAGAAATGGATAAAAACTGAGACTTCGCTATATGACCGAAAAGTCGAACACATTATCTTTGTCAGACACCTCATGCTCTAGATTGGGGGCGGAGTCAAGCCATTGATGACCTCAATCCGTGGCAATTTTACGGAAATTGCCGATCTTTATTTTCTCGAAAATCAGTTTGTCAACCATGTAAAGAAAAGCAAATAAAACTTTTAAAACAACCGAGTGTGGCGGATCTTTTATAAAACACGTTAATTTAATGATTTTCTTCCAATATACGGTGCAATAAACTGCCAAGCTTGGTAGCCTTTAAGGTTTGCAACCCATCATTAGCACTAAAGAGCCAGAGGTGAAATTTGACAAGTGCCAGTAATTCCTAAAATGTGTTACATTCTCATTCCAAACATAACCATTTTGAACGGTTTGGAATTTTGAATCAATGCATACTTACGGAAATATTTAACATAAATGTTCAAAATTTCCTCCGCTGCATATGAATATAGAGTAAAATAATATTTGTAAATTATTTTCCTTTTGAAGCATAATCTTGATATCCGACACGTTAAATCAACTTATAAGAAGTGTATTTACAAATGTGTGTAATTTGATGCATTTAGTACGGCTAGAAAGTGGTGTTTTAGTGATGGGCTGTATACCTTAACCGACAAACTATCATCTACAACTAATGGTTGCTTTCGTCATTCAATTTTGTGTTACTCAGCTTTAACCATATCTTTATGAAAGGAACTTGCACGATTTCTATGTCTATAATTCAGAAATTGGCTAGTCTATCAAGAAATGGTGTTAATTCATAATTTATGCTCCTTTCAGGCAACTTCTTGGTGAAAGAAATGCCGCTTTTCCAACAATACATATTGTTCTGTGTTGCCATCAACTTATGTCCGGGTTTGCCATTCAAATTTTCAATATGCTGTTCGTGATAGCCAAATCGGCATCAGTGCTTAGTTTAAATCGGTCAGTCTGAAGTTAATTCAAGTCAGACAGTTTTCTAAATTTAAACAGTGTAAGAAAATTGATTGACTATTTTAATTGTTATATTAATTCTAATGATCATCTCATCATTTTCTCATTATATGGACTGAAAGTTGGATTTTACGTAAAAAATTGTGAAGTTACGACTTTGTCGCTGAATAATTTTGTTGTTTGGGGATTCTTTGGGCTAATAATCAATATGTAGGTGCTCAAATGTATGGCCAGCCAAGTACACTTCAAATATAGCTGAGAAACGCTTTAACACAAAACAAAGATGGAAAAAGTATGACCTACCCAGTACACCCGCTATTTATAGATGATACTGCCCAAGGTTAGCAACTGCTGTAGTGATAGCCGGTAATAGGGTGTGCGTACCTTCAGCTTGCTTTAAGCTGTGATTACGAGATATTTGGAAGAATAGCTGTGACATGTAGTCCAGTCCTTTGAGAAACAACAATTGCTTAGACTTGTCAAATGTGTTAGATAATGCAGACAATAAAATTGATGTTGATGAAGACAGACCTTGTGAGCATCTTGCCAGCTATCGTAATTTTCTTCTTTTGTCTAAATGTTAACTGAACGTTTCCTTTCAGGGACGTCAAAACCAGGACTTGTATTAGACAATGTTTAAGGTAAGTTTGGAAAGCGGCCATGTGACTAACATATTTTTAATTAATTCTGCGGCACCAATTGCCCATGCTACAATTTTCATCAATTTTTTATATCGAAACATTCCCCTCTTTTGTGATGGTGAGTGTCAAATGAAGTATTTTGTTCTTCTAAATGTAAACATTGCCAGAAAATATTAGATTTTCTTGGAAAATATAGGCATTTTTGCCATAATTAGGCTAAAAAAGGATGGGTGGGATAAGATAATAGCTCTTGGTATTATCTTCAAAATATCTAAAAACAAATACAAAAAAAAAAAAAAAAAATTCATTGGGTAATTTTTTGGCGAATTGAAAAAAAAAAGTCGCAAAATTTCTAAAAAAATGTGATTTTTCAACTTTTCACATAATTATTTTTTTTACCAGAAAATGGTTTTAAAATATTTCTTTCAATCATATCATCACTTTTGTGCATATGTTAAGTCTCTAAATTGATATAGCAATTGAATGTATCCATTCAGAATAACTTGCTATATGACTTTAAAACATAAGGGTAATTTTCCGAAAATGGTCATTTCTAGTCAAGGGCAGATAACTCTGACACGAAAACGAGCTGGGAGGCTTACCCTGATTTTTTGATATTCTGTCAGGGAATGATACTGTACAACATATGTACAAATAAAAAAAATCATTGGGCGGATAAAGAGTAACCCCAAGTTCAAACTTACCTTAACCCAAAACAATAGTCAGCGTTTAATTGAAAGCCAAGCCCGAAGAGAAATGAAAAAAAAAAACTTAAGTATAGAAACACAGAGGAAAGGGGAGAAAAGAAGTTCTAGCAGTCGTTTTATCTTCCTCAGATGCGAAATTATCATAAATGGTTCCAGGTTTTAGAGACTACAAAATGCATGTATAATTATGTACGAATTGGTTAAGGCAGAACTAATGTACGTGCCACATGCATAAGTATTGCTTTTATCTACTAGTACATGTATATTATTCTTTAGATTTTTTACAAGACACATCAATGCAAGGTGTTGCTTTGGACCCTTTCCCTGGATGCTTTGCATTAATTAATCTTGAGCAATTTTACGTGTAATATCTATAACAACTATCAATTGGGATTTCCAATTTATTTAATTTTTTTTTTCGAGTGTTTTTTTCTTCTTCTAAATTTTCCTCTTCTTACGTTTCATTAAAGCGATATAGAATAATGGAATTTTTAAGAAAGGATAAATAATTGACACGAACATCATTCCGATATTGACTGGATTAATTTCTGCACGAATTTTACCTGTGTGTCACATTTAACAGCTGGGTGCCTCGCGAAAACCGATGATTAACGCCATACCACGCGCCCTTTAGTGATAAGACGTGGTCTTGATATGGCGATATGACCACTCCATGTAAGACGGGTAAAACAAATTATTTTGTTTTAACCATTTTCCAAACAAGACCTTGTTTTGACATCCCTAAAAGAAATGGCTTGGGAAAACTTTGAGACAAAAGAAGAAACTGCTGATGACCAACAGTTTCTCCTTTTGCCTCAATATTTTCTGCGCTTTATCTTACACAATTCCTTCCCTTTTTAACACTAATTTTGTTGTCTACTGCAGTTTTCAAAATGGTATCTTCTGAAAATTTGGCTGTTTGGGAAAGGGTTAAACAGGTGTTTATGGATTGTTGAATTTAGCCCTTCTTGCGCAATACGATTGATTTGGTACATTGGGACATGTTCCCGCCAAACCATGGTTAACCCTAGCCTAGCTTCAGACTCTGTATTTGTGTATTCATGAATCAAGGGAGACAAACGATCAGAAATTTAGTACTGCTATTATTTTCCTTTTCTCAAATACAGAAGCAATGTTTCAAAGAGATTATCTGCCAGTTCATTTAGCAAGACATATACATGTGTCAATTGTTGAATATAGTCCTTCTTGTGCAAGATCATCTGTTTCATAATGCTTTTTATTGACACATATTCACGACAAACCATGGTAAACCGTAGCCTAGTTTCAGGCTCTGTATTTATGTATTTATGACTGTCGCAAAATCAAGGGAGGCAAACGATCAGAAATAGGCCTATTAGAAATATAGTACTTATCAAATGGGCACATGCTATGTTTTTCATGGACTAGAACAACAATGAGACAGTCAGAGATTGCACTGTTTAGAGCTTTTCATTATCTAGAGGCAAAAAGAAATACATTTTAGAGCTGGTACCAAGTTTTTAAATATCTATCTATGTCTAATTTCACATGAATGTTACTGTAAATGCAAGGACGAGTACGGGATATTTTCCGGGAGGGGGGTGTCCAAGCCCAAATTATGGCTCAAATGTGCTAGATATGTAACGTTATACTAACGTTAGTCAAAATTGAATTTTCGGTCAATGCCAGGGGATCCGAACCCCCTCCCCCTCCTAGATCCGCACTTGAAATGATAAAGTGTTGGTAAGTTAATTACAAACAGACTTAATTAGAAGGACTAACATTAATAAAGTAATGAATTTCATTTAAAATTTGTACAGAAATAAACTAGCTATGCAGGTTGACCATTCCATACGATATTTCTTGAATATAATTTTTACCAGTTTGTGTGTCCGGCAACCTAGCAATGGTCCTTTTAACCCTTTCCCAAACAAGACCTGGTTTTGACGTCCCTTTTAGAAAAGGCTTGGGAAAACATTGAAACAAAAGAAGAAACTGCTGATAACCAGCAGTTTCTCCTTTTGTCTCAATATTTTGTATGCCATATTTTACACAAATTCTATCTTTAATAACTTCCATTTTGTCATTTGTGGCAGATTTTGAATTAGACCACCCTAAAATTTTGTCGTTTGGGAAAGGGTTAAAACAAGCTTTATTTGTGAGTTTTTTTTTTTTTTTTTTTTTTTTTTTTTTTTTTTTTTTTTTTTTTTTTTTTTTGCCGACAAGGGGCGAATTGTTGAATTAAGGTTTACAGACCCTGAAAAAATCTACACTTTCTAGCCATACGAAATGCATAAAATTTCACACACTTGTAAATACACTTCACATAAGTTGATTCACCGTGCCGGATTTCAAGAGTATACTTCAAGAAGGAAACAATTTACAAATATTATTTCACTCTATCTTCATATGCAAGGGAGGTAATTTTTAACATCTTTGTCAAATATATTTTCATACGTATGCATTAAGTCAAAATTCTAAACCGTGCAAAATGCTTATGTTTATATTTGGAATGGAAATGTAACACAGTTGAAGAATTATTTGCACTTTTAAAGTTTCGCCTCTGGCTCTTTGGTGCTTTTGAGAGGTCGGATACCTTAAGTCTTTCTAACGCAACATGACAAATCATACTCAATGCCTGGTCACAAACACGATTTCATGTCCACATCACGACCGGAGCACGTCGAGGTACCTATGCAGTAAAATTTTGGACGTGGTGTGAATTTTGATTTTACGAATCCATTCGATTTTTAAATGGCGATTGGCGTTGGTACATGCTGACATTTTGACATTTACCAAAATTTGCCTAATTTGGTTATCTGCTGAAGTAAGCAATTGTTTGTGTGTACTTATCTTTTCAACAGGCTAATTTTGATAGCTGTTCTATGATATAATTTGTCATCTCACTTAAAGCATTCCCTTAAACCGAACTTTCAGTTTGATCCAATTTGAAAGCTGCTTAAGACCACGGTTTTGACATTGTCACTTTTACACGAGATGGAAATCGTAGATTGAAATCGTAATTTCGTGTTGATTACGTGTTAGGTAGTGTCTGTATCGTAGATTGTACGCGAAATAAATATTCAAATGCGCGCAGTGCATTGAATGTTTTTATCGCGTAGAATCTACTATACAGACTATCTGACTTGGTGTTCGCTAGCGTTTCATTGGAGACGGGGCGTGGCTATGTATAGACGTCACATAAACTAGCAGGCAGACTAGTTTATGCGAAATATAGCGGCGAAATTTTAAAATATACTTCAAATTCGTTGGTCCAAAAAGTAGGTCGAACACTAAGAATTATTTATTATGACAATGGCATAGAATATTTTGGTATACTATTGATATAATTTATTTGCATGCAATATAATTGAAATATAATTAATTAAATGTTCATGCGCATTATGGTAATAAGGATGTTGAGAAATACAGCGCTATTACCACACAATTTGTGTCACAGTTTTCGTGCTCAGTGAAATGCACATCTTCGGTAAATTGTTTCATCAAATTATACAAATTATTTGCATCATGACCACGTCTTTTTGATGTCAATTAACTAACTACCGAGTCCATAATTGTGAGGTTTTGACATAAGCAATGGTGGCGCCGAATCGTTAATGGTTGTGTAGTAGATTTTACGCGGAATAAACATTCAAATGCGCGCAGCGCATTGAATGTTTATATCGCGTAGAATCTACTATACAGACTCTATCTGACTTAGTTTTCGCTAGCGGTTCATTGGAGACAGGGGCGTGGCTATGTATAGGCGTCACATAAACTGGCCGACAATCTCGTTTATGCGAAATATAGCGGCAAAATTTAAAATATACTGCAATTTCATTGGTCCAAAAAGTAGGTCGAACACTAAGAATCATTTATAATGACAATGGCTTAGAATATGGCGGTATACTATTGATATAATTCATTTGCATGCAATTTATAATTGAAATATAATTAATTAAATGTTCATGCGCATTATAGTAGTAAGGATGTTGAGAAATACAGCGCTATTACCACACAATTTGTGTCACAGTTTTCGTGCTCAGTGAAATGCACAACTTCGGTAAATTGTTTCATCTAATTATACAAATTATTTGCATCGTGACTTCGTCTTTTTGATGTCAATTAACTAAATATCGAGTCCATAATGTTGAGGTTTTGACGTAAGCAATGGTGGCGCCGAATCGTTTTAAAAGCTCAAATTGTGCATCCCATCCTGGTGACTTATTGGCGCTTTTTTCATAATTACCATCATTTAGTAATCCCCACATTAGTGATGCATTTTGACTGATTTATATTCCCTACATAATACGATTTTAATCGGTATAAAAACATCCCATATTACGGGTATTCAAACCAAATCAATGCACGCTTGATAGAGTAAATATGGTAATTTTGCCTTTCAAATTCCTTCCTTAATTGACTTTGGACTCTGCTGGATATTTTCTTTGATATTCAGTTCTCATACGGTGATCTACAAAAAATGAAAACGTTTGCATCATCGCATGTTAGTTTCTGTATGATCAGTAATATTTCACCCATCACTAGATGAATGTCCTCGATGTTATTGCAAAACTTTGCAACAACATCTTTAATCAACCTGTAGTTAGGAGGTTTTGCTATAACACCGACAATATTCTACATTGGTATATGGCCCTAATGCACTAATTGGAAATTGTAGCATGCGAAAATGTAGGTGTGGCATTAGGTTATAATAATACTATCATATCATTCAAGCACTTGCTTGCGTAGGTCTACTGCAAATCGCACATTAAACCCTAGTTGGGACACCTTAAGCCCTAATTGGGATAGAAGCATGCAAAGCAACTTAACCATGCTGATGGGGCGTCCGTGGCCGAGTGGTTAGAGTCGCTGACTCAGGATCACTTGCCCCTCACCTCTGTGGGTTCGAATCCCGCCAGGGACATATGAACTTTCATGTGAGGAAGCTATCCAGCTGGCTTGCGGGACGTCGGTGGTTCTACCCAGGTGCCCACTTGGGGTCTTCCTCCACCATTCAAAGTTGGAAACAAGTCAAAAGAAGGGAGTTTCTTCCTGGGCACGCCCAGTCTACTACTCGGTCATATGGAAATGTCCGGCAACCGAGGATAAATAACCTAAAACCACACACATAACCATGCTGTTCTTCGCAAGGCAGGGATTCTACCTCTACTGTGTTCCTTGCGAACATTCGTAAATAACAAAGGGGAGGTAGAATCCTTTGCTTGCCAAGATGCTTAACCATGTTCCGCTGCGAAAATATTTTTGCGAGCCTAACATACTCTTAAGATGCATAAAATAATCTTAACATCTAATAGCATCAAATCAAATACAAAATCCTTGAAACAATAAAGAGCAGCTTGTTGATTTTTTGTTTCCCCAACTGCACAACGAGTCAACGACCACAAGGGGATTATGTTTTTTGCCACCTAGATCCGGGACCCCAGACAAAAGCAGTATGTTTTTCGGTAGACTTTCGGAAGTCAAGCAATTATCTCCCCGCTTTATCTGACGCAGTAAGAAGTTACTGATTAAGTGTTTGCGTTTTTTAGTAGAAGTGCTTATTAGGGCAATTGAAAATGGGCATTTAAAAATAATGGTATAAAAACATCGGTTGTTTGTTTGTTTGTTATTCGTGTATCCGTCTCTGTTCTTCGATTGACTTGTAGTGTGTTTTCATAGGACAATCAAAGGACGCAATAAAGTGCAGCCTCTAACTGCAGTATCACATAGCCTTTCACTTGCACGTTTACCTATTTATATAGTCCGTAAATATTGACATGAACCTGTCGAATATGCAACGAGTAATTGTGATGTGGAATAATCACTCTCCGACATATATTGACACGAGAAGCACGTGTAGAATACGAAGTTACAATGCTTATAGAAACCATCGACTCTGCTTGACATTGTATGATTGCTGATGAGTATTAATTATTCCGCGTCACAATTGCTCATTGCATATTCGTCGGGTTCAGATCAATATTTACGGACTATACACCACGAGGACGAAGAACAATTTTGTCCAGAACAATACTCGTAGCACGGGCGGAATTTGAACACAGGATTCTTTGATTCAGAAGCTGGCATCCTAATGTTACAACACAGTGCCTCTCTTAGCATAGACTGGTATCAGAATATATTCGAAAATAAAGCTGGCTGTTATAAGAACTGAATACTTGTCCGAGATAAACTTTTTTTTGACGGTGTATGTCGGTGTATTTGAAGACAATGCATTCTCCAAAGCAAAACACCCATTTACCCGTTACCAAAACAATACGTCCATTATTTAAGAGGGTTTTGAACACATTGAGAGAAGTTGCAGACAATCAGCAATTCCCCCATTTCTCTCAATGTGTTTCATACTACATGCCCAATTTATCGTTTGCATCAGTTAAGGAATTTTGATTGAAAATGCATGCACTGAATAACAAAGACATGCTCATTTTTGCACGTCCGTGTCCTTATCAGTAACTAATCGCGCACACATATTGCCGTAAGTGGCCATAAATGGTAATTAAAACCGCAAATCGTACGGTCGTCTTTGTTATTGACAAAACAATGAAATCTATTCTCTCGGCACATGCCGCCAAAAAGCAACATGGTGGCAATTTCCTTTGCGAGCTTGAATTATTTTGGTGCGGTTGCTAAATTGAATTCTATGGAAAATATGCTTATTTAAAAAGCCAATTAGGAGATTGCTGTTATCAATCAATTTATTGGATCTCAACACTTTTGCAATCCATTGCATGTAACTCCACTTAACCCAACACAATACGGCACATTTCTGGATTAACCATTTACAAAACGACAAAAGTTTAGGGTAATCCAGTTCAAAAACTGCCACAAATGACAAAATGGATGTTATTAAAGATAGGATTTACGTTAAATATGACACAGAAAATATTGAGACAAAAGGAGAAACTGCTGGTTATCAGCAGTTTCTTCTTTTGTTTCAATGTTGTCCCAAGCCTTTTCTGTTAGGGACGTCAAAACCAGGTTTTGTTTGGGAAAGGGTTAAAAGATCCTTATGACGTTTGAGACAGATATTTATTCATCATGACCAGCTCACGAACACAATATTTTGCGTATTTGGTTGATTGGGGTTAATAAACAAACAATTTTATGTCAAAATTATGTACATTTGAACAGATATATGATCCTGTACCATTGAATTCCGCCATCTTGGACGCCATCTTGATTTCTGAGTGTTGCCCAAGGGTACCGAGTTGATACCCGTATTTTTCATAACTGCATCATATCAGCTTTCAGAAACATCAAAAACATTTTCTATGGTATTCAACTCCAGGACAAGTGCTCATTCTGTCGGACTATAAAAGTCTCTTTCAACTTACTATGGTCATATCGCGGCGACTGGTACACCAAACCATGGAGTCCTGATAGTACTAATTCTCTCACCAGTACTACCACTAAATCCAATCCAAGCGGGTATTGGCAGAGTCTCTCCCCCCCCCCCCCAAAGTTGGCCAAAAATGCCGAATGTTCTTAATTTTACACTGAAAATTTTGGGGAAATCCAAATTAACCCCCCAATATTCAGGACAAGGGCTTTTGCCCCCCCCCCCCCCTCCAATATGAAATTGCTTCCTACGGGCCTGCGACCTATTGATTGAAAGACTCCGAACTTATCAACTGAGCTATCCGGGCTCGGCGGTTTGTCGTTTTCTAAAAAAGGGCTGACGTTTTTTGTTGACAGGATAGATGTTAAGTGTTTCTGATGGTAATTGATGAATAGTACACTTGTGCATCACTTGAACTAACCGCTCACATCTACTTGAGTTCAATTAAAGTCCACTTAAGTCTTTGTATCAAGGGCTCATCCAATCAGATCTCGAGAAATATCGCTGCTTTTCAACAAAAACCTCGTAACTGCAGCTTGAACAAGCTGCAGTTACGAGGTTTTTTGTTGAAAAGTGACGGTATATGGGACTGTTCGATTTAACCTTTCTCCAAAACATAGCCTTCTTTTGACGTCCATTTTGCTAAATGATGTCACTTTAAATTCGGACTTTCTGCAACTGAGAAGTCTTAATTTATCATAGCAAGACTTTAAGATAATAAAAGTGTTTGGGGAGTTTGCCTGCTGTGCAGCAACGCTTATTGTTTAAGGTACTCCATCCATTACAAGATACTATACACTTCGTGCGCCTCCGGGCGTCATCCGTAGCAACTGAAGTTTACGAGGGTATAAGCTTACCATCATCATTTTTCATTGCCATGGATGATGCTCGTTGGTCCACGGAGTGTTTGGTATCTAATGATGGATGGAAGACCTTAGGCAAAGATGGTTGAAACTAGTCGGTCAATTGTAGTTCTATGCAAGACATCATAGTGACACATTCAGATTTCGATATCATTTATAAGTAACAGCAAAGTATCGTTAAAGATTCAGATTAAATGGATAGTAAATATCTCGTAGTTCTGTTTGTCAATGTCCCGGTCCGCTTTTATAGGTTCAACTGAGCGTAAAGGCAGTTAAGTGGCTACACTATTCGAACAATCGTGCGTAACCGACGGCTTTTTACCATTTAGACGGAAAAATGCTCAGAAGTTCTGTCTATTGGAAAATCGCTCCATAAGGGGTAATACAATGAGCCATTGGTGAGAAACTAAATGTGATGCACTCAGAGAAAAACGGAACAACTGACATTTCTATGTCACATTGAGTTTTATCACTTGGTCATTTCGGCAAAGCATAACACTATTACATGTAGTTGTTCATTGTACAGTAAATACGTTGTTTGAAGATGGCAAACCCATACTGAACTTCAAGTTTTGATGTCGAAAGATCACCAATGAAATTGTCATTAATACAGCAATACCAGTGTCAAAAACTTGACCAACTTCGAGAATTTGGTTATATCTATATAAAAGAAATGCATGTTTACATGGACTGTAGAGTTTTCCATTGTACAATAGGCTAAATGCAATTCATAGTTAAGAAAATAAAGGGGCAAATAATAAGATAGCATCATCTATAGCGCTTAATTTAGGTATTTAATCATGCCTGTCTTTGCCAAAACGACATTGGTCTCATTGTTCAGCTATATGCGAGTGATCGCTATCATGTATATTTTCTTTGAATAATACGGAATATGAAATATGACGCAGATACTGACGTCACAAAAAGTTTGGCTTTACAATGGTCAAATCGGCCGATTTGTAATCTGAGTGGAAAACAAATTATATACGGATTGTAATATTCATCCCTTAAATCATCCATATTTAAGCCGAAATATTGTTGAGATGTACATGTCAGGATCGAATTTGCTTTAGTACTTTTCAATCTATTAACGAAAATACGTGAAAGGAAATTAGCACCGCTGTGACACCTTGACCTTCTTTCTGATCGAATTAAAAAAAATGAAGAGTCTTTATTATTTCTCAAGGAAGCGCAACAAAACTCTTAATTGCTACAGGTACCCTTATTGATGACTCGCATGGCCAATAAAACGGAATTATGAAAGGGAATCAAAGCGATCATGTGAAAATTTAATCGACTGGTTTATTGAAAATTATTCATAATCAAACAGAGCGGTAATTGATGTAATAAACAAGTACCCGCTGTTCTATTTATAGAACTGTCAATACCAGACGAGAGTCCGTGACTTAGATCAAGAGGGTTGGACTAATTACTTTTATGTGTATTTCCTCTTTGTGTAAGTTCATTTATTTTCACTATGGTATAACAACATTTAGAACCCAACGATCAGACCTTTCAACAAAGTAGGGCATTTTCGATTTTTGGGAGCCGGAATCTTATTCTGGATCTACCAGAATTATTTTCGAATAAACAATATACACTGTATTTAATTGTTGTCGGTCTAATCCTCCGCCTTCTGGACTAGAATAATCCTCCAGTATAACTGCATATCAACTGTCTGAGATTAGGTCTAAGTCCACAGTTGTTTTCTATCCGTACTGCGTTGTCGGCTGTATTCTATCAAAACGCTATTCTGCAATAGAAGAAACATGTTCTTTGTCAGAGTAAAACTGGCCGAAAATGGACAATTTTGTGCTCGACAAGGGTTGCAGCACAGGCCAAATTGGAAATGATGGCCCCTTCACTGAAAACTTGCTTTCTGAACAGTAATTAAGTCAACCAATTCAATCAAAAATACCATGATTCCGGCTACTTTTTCCACTGTCTTGGCCCATATTCCTACCTTTCAAAAATAGTCTGCGTAAGCGACAAAAACCAGCAATTACACCACTTTGCAATTATGGTCCCACGAAAACTGATGATAATCTGTGGGAGCTAGCCTACTTTATTGCAAATTTGTATAATGTCTCTACTTCACAATCTAGAGTCATTTGAAGAAAAAGTAGCCATCCTTCCCTTCAAAATTGTACTTTAAAGTGACATTTTTTCTAATATTTCATTTCTAATTCAAATATTCCAGCAAAACCGTAGGCTGGCACCTTACGCACCACTTTATCCATTTGGCAAATTACTACGCAGTGCGAATAATTTCTGTCGCCGAAAAAGTAGCAAGCTGAAAATTGCAATAGACAACTATTCTTTTTGGCAAATCAAGTTTATCTTTCGTCTCAAATTTATTGAATAAAAGAATCAGGCCATTTGTTTATTTTAGTAATCGGGTTATTTCGGGAAAGCGTACTTGGTGCCTGACTTCATAAAAAGTAGGTCGATTGAGATATTTCTAGAAATATTAATATAGACATAGATTCCCATAGCGGTAGATAATTTACAAGATACAGTCAGAGTTTCCGAACTTGTAATAGTGCCTTTTCTGACAAATAATTTCTGAAAATATACAAAAATATGGAGAACCATTTTTATACACGCGCAGCTATAATAATTATACCAGTCGTTTTTACAATGTAGTCTTACGTTCATGAAGAATATGGAGTATATCCGTTTATAGAATATGCAGACATACGGAATAGAAAGCGATGTACACTTTGAGTACACCCATGTTAGAGTTTATTGTGATCTGACGTCAAACAGTGTTTGGAGCACTAGTTCGGAATATTTCAATAAGTCAGACTATATCAAGTTATACGATTAATATTTTATAAATAATAATTTTCTGATGTAGGCCTTATCCATCCCATTTCGTAAATATGAATGATTGTATTGTGTTTAACCAGTGACTGACGCAAACCTTCATAATATGCTTTATTAATGCAATTTTGTGGTTGAAAGATCTACATTTAATTTGGACGCCTTAATATTGTGCAAGAAGGTCCTGATTTCAATGCGGTTAACGCCATTTTTACAGTATTTCAATCATGTATTGTCGGCTGGAACTTATACCCATGGATTCATGTATTTTTTTTCACGAATACTACCAAAACGTCATTTTCGAGCTTCTGACTGTTCATTCCACTTAGGTTTCATAGAAGAAAATTGGACTGAGAAAATGGAAAGTTGCGAAGAAATCGGTGTCTGTTCCCAGAGCTGTCCCAGTATTCGCATGGTTTCTCTTGTATAGAAAAAAAACAAAAACAAAAAAAAAAAAAAAACATGAAAAGCGAAGTGTGTAAAAGCGAAGAATTATCAACAGGCTGGCCTATGACTTTTCCGAATGTATAGAAAATCATTTTCTAGCGACTTTTGTGTGTACAATGTATGAATCCATAGCCAAGAATCGCGTAAACTCGAAAAGATCGACACTGGCTTGTGTCTTAGGACAGTGCCAGTGAATTGAAGCAACCATAAGAAAACACCATTGATCATGATGCGGAGATACTTACTAGTATGTTAAAACAGTCGTGTCTAGATCGGGCCCCTTTTCCCAGATTCAGTCTCATATATATTGGAAATCTTTTGCTCCATTACCCGCTAATCAAATCGAGCTAGGCTAATAAAAGCTTAATAGTCCAGTAATTAAACTGGTTTACAGACCAGCTAAAGTCGAACTATTTTCTGGACCATTTAACCAATGAATACGTCCCGTGGTGGCGGATTAATATTCATACAAAGGTGTTTTATGTGCTTTCATATAAAACGCTTCCTAATTAAGATAGCTTAATGTTTAACTTGATTTGAATCAGACAGAAAGTAAGCAATCGATCCTTTTAAAATAAAATGAGAATGAGATTCTTACGAGTTACGACGTCGGAACTTTTTGGGCGACGCCGTAAACACTCGGCGGTATCCGATCTATATGGATAGAGACAGAAATACGCAAATTCTGCACGTCGAATTATTACATCATCATCCGAAAGTTTCTGTTTGGATGTGAATCTCAAAACGTGAAGGATATGTGCCAGCCCGGGCAAGGTAGGTTATCTCTGGTTTGGCGGGATAATACGCATTTAAAGCCGTTTCAATGATCAATGCGCATGCTCAATAAGGTAAAAACCAAAACTGCTACATGAATTCAACACAACCCATCCTTGTATTAATAGGGAAAAATGCAAAATATTAAAACTAAAAAAACCTTCAGTTTGACTACGTTGATTGTTGAGACTTACGTCTGCATCATCTTTGAATTTCGATCCTGCTTTATCTTTGAATTTGGATCAACACAATTTTTTGTCGTCTGATAATTGTTTAACAAAGGGTTAATACCAATTACCTGATATGTCCTTACAAAGATGGAAACATTTTTGTCCCGCATTTTATCGAATACAATATCCGGCTGAAAGTTAATTGGAACCATTCTGTGACAAAAATGATGGCGTCGGGATAAAGTGGGGGAAATTATTCGATTGGTTGTCTTCTTTACGTAATTGTGGACAGAACAAAACTGAACTATATAATAACCAAATGCACAACCATGGCAACTTGCGGGACTTGCAGGTTGTAATCATTCTAAAAAGAGAGGACACTGGAACTGCAAACAATGTATTTCAGTATCATTGTCGCGTCATTGTTGACATTAGTCACAGACGAACGTTTTGAATTGTTGTTCTATTCTATTCTATTCATAGAACATAGTCTGAAAGTAGTTCTACGAGATGCATCCAAGGTTTAATTCGATAGAGTTGTCCTTGGTGATCCAATTGCAGCTCGTCTGTGTACATTAAATCATTTCGTCGTTATCGTCCGTGTTTATGTTGTTGTTGTTGTCGTCGTCGATGGTTGTGGCGCTAATGGTTCTAAATAGATTTCTGTCCCTTTTCTTTCATATTTTTTATTTGTGAACGTAGATCTACTTGATAAGCAATAATAACTGACATGTATCATTTAATTTTAACAACAAATGGAATGAGTCGATCGCTTGCTATTTCTACGGTATAGTACTTGTCTAATAAATATTCTTCTTCTTCTTCTTCTTTCCCAAACGACAAAATTTTAGGGTGATTAACTTCAAAAACTGCCACAAATGACAAAATAGACGTTATGAAAGACAGGATTTGTGTAAAATATGGCACAGAAAATATTGAGACAAAAGGAGAAACTGCTGCTTATCAGCAGTTTCTTCTTTTGTTTCAATGTTTTCCCAAGCCAATTCTGATAGGGATGTCAAAACCAGGTCTTGTTTGGGAATGGGTTAATTCAAGCAACAGTTTGAACTTTACTCCATCTCGTCTGTGTAGGCTACATTAACGATCTGGAACCATAATGGATTTCGGTTATTATCGCCGATGATCGGGTATTTACGGCACTCGGTTATTTTCGTGAAACGCACTTCGGAAAGATTCGATTTTGTTCTCACCTCGGTTTACTTTCTCGTAAATATTAATATATATCGGCCGTGTAAGCTATTTAAAGTGTATTTTTCTGCATAGATAAAGATAATTCTCGTATTTCTCGTTGTTAGTTGCTTGAAAAATGCTTAGATATTATCGTTCTGAACACTCTGGCGATTAAACGTATATTAAACGTACATTCATTCCATTAGAATAGGAAATACATGAAAAAATACCTTTTCATGTTGTATTCTATAAATAGCAACAAAAAAGAAAGTGAATGTACAGCGAAATAGGGAACGATTTTATCCAGTTAATCGTGACGTTATTTCGGACATACAATAGTAATTCGTTGGAGCTGTTATGAAATCTCGTAGCTACGGCTTAAATCAGGCCGTAGTTACGATATTTTAATGGCAACACTGACGGTTTATCAAAACATAACTTTAAACCCAGTCTATTGTTAGCACAAAATCCATGAATTTTCCGTGGTTTGTTCAATTTCAACATTTCCTTTCATAGATATTTTGATATTTTCAGTAATTTTGGGGTTATCAAGGCTTTAAACGGTAAAATTAGGCATCGACAGTGGTGACGAACAGATTTACGTCAACTATTTTTGATCGTAAAGTTACGGAAAAAAAACTTAGGAAATTCTAATCTTAGCTGCGAACATGTTTTGTAAAACGCACTTACGCAAAAAAATTGAACTTCCGTTCAAATCTACGAAAATAATGTTCGTAATTTCGTTGATAAAACGGGACCCAGATCACTGGTAGAAATAACAGAAAAACACTAAGAGAAATGAAGAAATAACTGTTTCAATAGGCATACAATTGTTATGAATTTACTGATTTGGTTATAAAGAGCAAATCACTAATATATCCTTCTCTTAACAAGTCTGGTTTTGACGTCCATTGTAGAAATAATTTGAGAAAACATTGAGAGAAAAGAAGTGGTTGTTGATTATCATTAATGTGTTATCATCAATGTGTCCCTTTTCCTCAGTGTTTTCTGTTCTTTTGGACTGGTTCAATTTTGTTTTTTTTTGGGGGGGGGGGGATGGGTTATGTATGCACCAATACACTTGATTGATTCAAGAATGAATGAAAGGTTTACGAACTGAGAATGAAATGCAGAGCCAGAGGCGAAATTTGAAAAGTGCCAGTAATTCCTAATCTGTGTTACATTTCCATTCCAAATACAAATATAAGCATTTTGTATGGTTTAGAAAGTTTAATTAATGCATACTTATGGAAATATTTGACAAAAATGTTCAAAATTACCTCCCTTGCATATGAAAATAGAGTAAAATAATATTTGTAAATTATTTTCTTCTTAAAGCATAATCTTGAAATCCGGCCTGGTGAATCAACTTGTGTGAAGTGTATTTACAAGTGTGTGTAATTTGATGCATTTTGTATGGCTAGAAAGTGGTGTTTTCATTCTCAGTTCGTAAACCTTAAGACCAGGATTTGATATAGTATCAATATTGCGTCTTCTGCCTTGATTTTTTTTATTATAGTCCAGTCACAATATAATGACACATGTTTACAAATCTTACAGTAATAAACAAAAGGTAATCCTGGTTAATTTTCAGTTCAACGTTACATGTCTTGGTTCAAATCTTGAAGGTGCAAGGGACCTGCAAGATTCGAACCATCACATGCAAATTTACAGTAGTTATGACTTTGCTATTGCGTTTTTTGCAAGGGTAAATTTTGTAAACATGTGCCATAATATCGTTGATTTAAGGACTATAGGTATGTAAAGACTCGGTAATTAAAGATACATGTTCGTGTAAGATTAGCTTAATTTGATTAAAAAGGCGTTCTTATACAGTAATACATGACACCAATTTCAACCCTCTTCCACCCCACGAATCTTATATCACGGCGGAGAATACCTGACAAAATATTTTCGATATTTTCCAACAATTCTGTCAAAAGATGACCGATTTGAAAAGAAGAATTTAAGCAGAGACAGCGGGAACACTCCATGACTTTGCTGAATGCCAAGGATAATCTTTGAAAAATCAGCTGATATGAAAGTTATTGACGACCAACCAAAACTTAATCTGGTCGCCAATAACGTTTTTATCACTTGATTTGTAAAATAGTTACCACCCATCTGATATCGGGCGTTTTACACTTTTTTCTGTTTCAAACCGATTTCAAATTGGTCAAGTATTTACAAAATTATTCACGATTTTCTGAAATTTAGTGTCACATGATTCCCCACCCATGTATATGATGCCCTTGTTTTGTTAACAATAGTTATTGTAGTAACTACAGGGAAAACTGGCAATGAATATTTGATAAAAATAAGTTCTTTATATAAGTTACTATAAAAATAATGTGTTGTTACATTTGACCTTACAATGAATATTTGATGGAATTGAATGACCTATTTTGGATAATTTTGTCCTTGTTTTATGCGCCCCTACTAAGTTTGAATTCATAAAAAACCAAAATTTAACAGTAACTTTTTCCCATTCTTGTTTTACTTGCACAAGTATAAATTAGAGATAATTTTGGAGTAGGTCTCATACCCTGCCAGTCAATATTTCAAAAAATACAGATCAAACAAAAATGTTCATTTTTCTTAAACATGGAAAAAATTCAGTCGCAAAATCATAAACCTTGTGTATAATCAAGTGCTTTTTTCTCAATTTTGTTTTTCATAGTTTTGAATTTAGCTTATTTATGTTACATACATATCTTTTGTAGCATACAAGCTAAAAAATGTCAGATATTATCATCTTCTGGGAAAAAATATGAGATTTACGGAGTTGGTGCTTCCCATTTTCCCGCCTTTTTTTGTAAAAGGGGGTCAATAACTAAAAAAATATATAAAAATCCAACATATCGGTAAAAATTGTTTTAAGTTTCATTTTACCTCCGTCTTATATCATAGAAATAATATATAACAATACTTTTTGTATTTTCAAAAGTGTCTATTATGGTTCCAGATCGTTAAATCATTTTGTCGTCATCGTCCCTGTTGATTTTGATGTAGTCGATGGTTGTGACGATAATAGTTCTAAATAGATTTCTGTCCCTTTTCTATCATATTATCATTTATGAACGTAGATCTACTTGATAAGCAATAATAACTGACATGTACCATTTTATCTAAATCTTAAGAACAAATTGGATGAGTCGATCGTTTGCTATTTCTACGTTATATGATGATCGAACTTCTCTATTACTTAAAAAAACGACTTTCAATTGTACTTTATCAAAAGAGTGAACGTAAGGATAGCTATTTTTCCTTCTTGAAAAATATCAGCAGTTTGACACATAAAGCCGTTTATCCGAATTTATGTTGTATCCGGATATAGATAGGCATACACTTTACCTAGTATTTCAAAGTCAAATTACTTTATAGTGACCACATACTTTAGGGTAAACAATGTTGTTTTGTAATCAGGAGATGATGGGGATTTTTTAACATAGTTTATGTATTCACCCTTTAGCCCGAAGCAAACTTTTTTTAGAAGCCTTCTTTTGGGTTCGGCCCATGGCCTAGGTGTCAAAGGTTGTGTATTTCCTTTCGTCAGTAGCTTAGAAGCGATGAAATATTCCCAACGATCGTTGTAACCAACCAAAGTTGTAAATTTGAACCGATTTTATGACGGCGCATAGGACAGTTTTAATCAACACTAAATGTTAAATCAATTTACGCTTCAAACGAACATCACCGAAGCTGTGCCTATACAAATTATTCAAATTGCTGGATTGGTCCCGCCCATTTCCAATACGTTACCAAGGTAATATAAAGGCACGATAGACGCTGTATCGTTTTTAAAGAACTGCTTCGGAGTGGAAAACAGTGTTCCTGTCTATTGAACCGTTATATTTTGAAGCCCATGCTAAATAAATGGCGACATTTTCATTGCAGAAGGGGTGTGACTAAAACGCGCTTCATTTGCGCTCAAAAATCGCGGAAGTCGTCTAAAAGATGTGGACTGTGAAATTGCAAGCAGTTATCGCCTCAACATTTAAATATAAAATACATTAGTCCGTAAATGAGATCCCTTAATGTGTGGTATATTGGTTTGTTATTGGCGCCCCTGGTAGGCATGACTATCACTAATCCCCAGCCAGTTAATTGAGTTTGATACAATATACATGCACAGAAAATGCGAAAATCATAGATCAAAACGACGAAATTGCTCAAATGATTAAAATTTAGAAAAGAACAATCATACACTAGTTCGTTATCACCACGTTGAGGGTATCGCCGCCAATATATTTCGAGATAACAGTATTTCGAATCATTATCATTAGATTACAGATCCTTATTCAGTTGTACCAAACACTTTCTACTCAGATTAATTGTCAACAGAAAATGTCTATCGAGTCACATGTTTCATCAGAAACTTTTTAGGATAAGTAAATATCACGCTGAAAAGGGCCTTTTGGGGAATCCATAAAACCATTTTTCAAGAAACACACGGACTTGGAAGGCATCAACCAGATATCGCTTTTGGATTCTGAACGTATAGTAGCCTAAGATAGAAAAAACAATCTAGATCGAGACAATCGTCTCATAGTGAAAAGCTTCCATCGATGCCAGTCTCCACAATTCGCACAGACTGACCTAAAAGTCAATACTTTTCACACTTCTTAGAAAATAAATTTAAGCGAGAATACATGTGATTTATTTCGGGTAATCAAATGGACATGATAATATTGCAAATGGATTAATTTCCATAAGATATGTACAGAAATATACCTATGAATCACTCTATTCTAATTAAATTCAAACTCAAATGTTTCTACTCCTCCCTATTTCAAACTTTACAAATTCCAAAATACCTATTTTGTCATCCTCTATTACTAGCAAACTTCAAAGAACTTCAAATTGAGCTTGAAATATTTATGATCATTTATTTCAAATTAGGCAATTCATGTCCATTTTTGATACAGCTTAGTAAGCGATAAGTAACATTTCGTTTCTTAAGAGTACGTGCTAAAGTGCCTTTTTAGTTTTTGTACGACATCGAAGATAATGCACTCGCTACATACAAAGTCAATTTAAGTTCAGTTGATACTCGTAGAAGTCGCAGCGGTCCTTGAATTACTATATTTGCATTCCACCATGGAAACTTGGAATCTAACTTTTCTTACAAGTGAAAAGTTAATATTTTCTATTACATGTGAAAACCATTGATATAGTATATCGTTTATAAACCTAAAGCAATGTCCAAACATCCATATAAAGCCTAAAGCAAGATTGACAAACATAAAAATGAGAATTTAAGAACAAAAAATAAAATACAATAAACGACTTTCTATGCATCAGCTTACATCAATATATAGAATGAATATACATGTATTTCCAAGAACTAAATATTAGATGCATTTTTTTGCGAACCTTGGATTAATAAAAACAACAAAAAAGATACAGAACGTAACTGACGAGACTGTATATGTTAATTGAAAAAGTTGCTGTACTCTTGCATCAAAAATGCATATAAAGTGTGTTAGAATTTCGTCCCGTCTGTGGTGAATTAGGATCACGGATCCACTTTTACAGAGCCTATTAGGTAAAGAAATCAAACTACTGATAGTACTGAAGGCCAGGAAAGAAGAGATCAATTTTATGGAATACGACCTTGATAATTGACATTGACCTTGTCAGGTGATCTTGATCTCAGTAGAAAGATATCAATAGATAAACCCACATACTCCATTCGAGAAACAGACCTTCAAGACTGAGTAACAGGGAATTTATCTTGGTTAAATTTGGACAGACTTTAGACTAAAAAGGGTCAACTTTGGCTGTATACAGCTCATCTCAAATTTTTCGGATAATATGACTTATACAGTGATAAAGAGTATTCTAAGATCAAATATACACAAAGAAAAAGTGGTCATGATCCATGGACCTCAAATTTGTTGAAATTTCGTTTTAATACACTACCCACAGAAATATACCATCGGACAAGGGCCTTTTTCCACTAGTGACCTGTTATTCATCAGAAATGCATTTCAAGCTATTAGCTAGTCTCTGCATGCATACAGAAATACCGACGAAAAATATATCAATTTTTGACCGGGACATATTTTGGGATTAGGACCCAGAATCACATTTATTTGTGGAGTGACACCAACTGTATCAGGCGCAGTAATTTATGTCTGTAATATGAGAGAAAACACACTCTCGTTTATTATTAAAGTATAGCTGTACCTTAAATTGCATTTGCTGATGAAAACTTTGATGAAAGGAGAGCATTCGGACCGTGTGATAAGCATTCTCTGTCTACACTTGGAAAACTAGTTGTTTTAGCGGACTCAGTGGCATAGAGTGGACACATCGGTGGCCAGTTTTCTGAAAGTAGTCTGTCAAATTTAGCTTTGGATACCTATAGGCTAGAAATCCCTTGAGAGGGATTTCCTGGCCTAAAAATAGCAGTTCAATTGCATGTATTTTCTTAGCATCAGATAGGTGGGACTTGGATCAGTTAACCCTTTCCCAAACGGCAAAATTTTAGACTGCTCCGATTTAAAAGATATACGAGCAGATGACAATTTAGATCTGATGAAATTTTAAAAATCTTTGCATTTTTGGATTAGAAATATTGTGCATAAGAAAGATTTTTTGTCAGAAGCAAATTCTTCATTTTCCACAATGTTTTCCCAGGCATTTTTCTCGATGGGCTTCAAAAAGCGCATTGTGTGAAAATGGGTTAATTCGTCGGTGTAAATGCAAAACCTCGATCGTGTGTCAATTGTCGCGATTTTCAAAGTCAAATATTGTATGCCCAGTTAAGACAATTCTTGCAGGTTTTGAGGTATTTTTATTAATCAGTATTAAAGACACATTATTCGTGAACAATATGTCCAAATTTCAAGTAAATCCTTTCAGTTTGGGAAAAGTTATTACACTTTTTTCCGTCCCCTCTAAAATTTTCCAAAAACGAGATACGAGGTTTTGCATTTACAACGACGAAATGCTACCGCTAATATACATAAAATGATAAGAAATTATTACCAAGTACAATTAAATGTATTTGAAAAAATTTCTGAACAATGATTGAAATGGTTGTTTACGGTGCCTTCGGTGCTTTGAAATAAGATCATTTTAACCCTTACCCATTTAAGATTTGGTTTTGACGTCCCTTCTATCTAAGATTCTTAGAAAAACATTGAGGTAGAAGAAGAAAATGATGATAATCAGCATTTTCTCCTTTTGTCTCAGTGTTTTTTCTGCTGTACTGTACATAAATCATACATTTATCAATATAATTATGTTTTGTTTTCTGCGACAGCTTTCAAATTGGACCACCCTAAAGGTGTTTCGTTTTAGGAAGGGGGCTAGGTAGCCCAAATTATAACAAAGTACCAGTAAATGTAGTTGAACAGTGTTATCTTCAAAACAACGTTTGAAATCGACGTCGCTGTTCTCAGTCCCTTCAGTACTTTGAAATAAGACCATTTTAGCACTACCCTCATTTTACTGTACTTGACTTCCCTCACAAATACTGATTAATTTAATCAACTTGATTTCCTATTTGTGGCACGTCGAGAGAAAATAGGGCTAAATCTTGGTGCGAAAAGTGTTGATTCTGATCAGCGCAGACTGACTACTACAGGTACAATCGAAACGTTTTGCTTTTTGTCGATTTTTGTTCGCTTTATTGTCAGTATAACAGAATACAGAATGATTGAATCCAATACTCTAAAACATCGATCAGGTCAACTAGAATGGACTCCGTTGCCTCGTTTAACGTATAAAGTTTTAGCATCTCCGATAAGCCCCCATTTGGAGTGGCACGAGGCATTTTATAACAGTTAGGCCCCGCAATCACGCCGCCATTCCATCCGACAAATTGGGTACGGACTAAATCCTGCGCACCAATTTATCTGTTCGTCCGTTAAAAGATCATATAATTTGTCAGCGTTAATTTGACAAATCCCCTAAATTGTCTTACCAATTATTCTGGATTCATTCTCTCAATCGTCGCTCAATTTTCTTAATTCATTCACACTTTCAATTCATCCAATTACCATTAATAGCATCGGGATTCTCTAGAAAGAGACATGTTATCCTGTATTGAAATAAAGTTGCAAAATGTGTTTTTCCATTATACTTACGGAGCAAAATAGTCTAGATTGTACATTTTGCAACAGGGATATAGTATGCAGAACGTGACTTTTAGGATATCGGTAACTTACATGTAACTCATCACTCTTTCCAACACTTAGCCTTGGTTTAGGCCCTAGTTATGCAAATCGGTTGGAAAAAGCATCTAAATCAAAGAAGAAACGGCTTTGGGGGAGTTTTCCTCCAACGCTTTCTATGCTACAATATACACAATCTACATGCGTTTTGTCTTCTCTTGAATTTTAAATGAGTATGAAACCATGTCAATTTGGAAAAGTTTTACCACCAAATTCCAGGATATTCCACGCGTGCTTCGTCTAGAGCTAGAAACTTAGGTCCTGGAATTACAAAACAGAATGATTTGCTGTTGAGAATTGATGTTTGTACTTTTCAATTTGGTGCAATGGAAACAAAGATTACAAAAGCAATAAAATCCAGAATATAACTTGTTTCTTACATTTTTTCTGGAATATCAAACTGAAAACAATTTGCAGACATTTCATTTCTATTTCGTTTCAATGGTCCTTTCCCCCAGATTCCTGCTCATTTCTATTTCCAACACCGAATTGTACAGTCCTATTTTGCATCTTTTCTGTTCATGAGAGTAGTTCCAATATCAGAGCACCCGCTATTTCTGTTAGGCGGGCACAATGATTGACGTTATCCAATCAAATTGTGTTTTAGAGTATATCAATTTCAGCTCGTGCTCTTCTGTAATTAAGCACGCGCTCCCTGGGGTTAACCCTTCCCAAATAACAGAAATTTAGGATGGCCCAATTCAAAAGCTGCTTTAGACGGCAAAATGAAGATCGGATTTGTGTACAATGCATCATGGAAAATATTGAGGCAAAAGGAGAAAATGCTGATGATCAGCATTTTCTTCTTTTGCCTCAATGTTTTCCTAACCCTTCTCTATAAGGGTCGTCAAAGCAAGGTCTTATTTGGGAAATGGTTAAGGACGCGCTCCTCGGGGTTAATTTGGAGAATTGTTTTTCCGTGTTACTATGTCACTCCTTCAGACTGAAAATGTCGGAGAAAATTGACGGACGTTTTAGTTTAGGGGAGAAATTGATCCTCATCAGATACGCTTAGATGTGTGGTCTAATAATAGAAATGTCTGCTTCTGTACACCCACTTCGAGCCACAATCTGCTAATCCCACGTTTAATTGTGGATGCGTTCATTTCTGAGAAATGATTATGAATTTTGTCAAAATGTCCTTAAAAATATATCTACAGACATGCCTAACTTTGACAACGATATGAGAAGATCGACAGGGGGAGGAAGGAATTGCGAGAATTTGCGTTGTTTTCCAGGGCACTTTATATGCTAAGAGACTTTAATTCCGCTATATTTTTTTCGTGACCAAAGAATTGTAAGTTGATGGCTAAGGCCTTACTTAATCGAACTAAGTGCATCATATTGAAAGCTTATTGAAGACAAGTAAAATCAAATGATAAAGCCAAAATAAATGAAAGGTATAAAATGATGGCCATCGGCTCAGTATCTCTTTCAATTTCTCCATGATTATTACACTAAAGATGATTTTCAAATCATGGGTTGTTTAAGAAAGTGTTACTTCTAACTCATTACACATTGAGTCCCTCCCTAATCATGCTTAAATGGTACTTTACTCAAGGTAATATTGGTGCAAAACAACAATCTTATAAACAACTTAGTGACATTACTTTTACCTAAACAGTCCTAATTCCTATTTCAAATTTGCCATTTCATTTAAGTCAACATATTCAAATTAAATTGAATTGATATCAACTTTTCAATTTATTTGCTACAACTCGTATTAATTTTGCTAGCGCATAAGTTTATTTTTAAAGCACCAAAATTGTCTTATATAATTATGTCGGAATCAATCTTGGGACTGAGTAGTTTTAAAATGGTTCTGTATAACCTACGGAACACACGCTTACGCCTTTTGCTTGAGCAGTTTTAAAACTGCTCAGAGTTCAGTATAAGCAGTTTTAAAACTGCTTAAGTTCCAAGATTGCTAACAATATTCTATAGCATACATACTAAATAACTAGCTGATTCGCGTCAGGAATATATGGATCATTCATTTCCACAAGCATGCAAATTTGCCAAATTAACAGTGCCAAACCTACTCCCCAAAATTACTCCCAATGTATATCAGTTTACAAACATTGCATGAACAGGATGAAATAATGATGATCAACATCATCTCCTCTTCATTCAGGGTTTTCTAAGCTATATCATTTAAATTTTCTACATAGATAAGCATTGATTTTGTCTTCTGAAACACCTTTGAATTAGGACCACCCTCATATTTCGTCTGGGAAAGGACTACGTACTTTTACTTCTATTTTTTCACGTGTGTGGTCATTCAATCCTTTCCCAAACGACAAAATTTTGGGGTGTTCCAATTTGAAAGCTGATGCAGACGACAAAATTGATGTTTGTTAAGATATGATTTGTTTACAACATAGCCAAGAAAATATTGAGGCAAAAGGAGAAAATGCTGATTATCAGCATTTTCTTCTTTTGTTTCCATATTTTTCCAATCCATTTTGACCAGGGACGTCAAAGCCAGGTCTTGTTTTGGAAAGGGTTAAGGTGCCAATTATGATATAGGGGCGGAGTCCTAATTGATATAATAACTGATTTCAAAGAAATGCCCTTGGTGACCAATTAATCGGGCTAAACCCGCTCTGAAACAACTTCTGGCCCCGGTTTCTCGAAAAAAAAAAAAAAAAAAAAAAAAAAAAAAAAAAAAAAAAAAAAACTTAACTACAAACTCATGAGAACATGCTCAACTTCAAAGGAATACTCTCCAACGTTAAAGGTTATCCGATTGAAGATCACGTGGATTTCGTGCGATTTGAGCACGGTGCTCAGATTTGAGCATGAGAACGTACTTATGTTTTTTCGAGAAACCGGGCCTGGTTTTGTGTTCAGACAAACTACGTTATCTTGGTCCGTCTTTTTCACGGTGGATAATCAAGTGATACAACAATTCCAGAAAATTCCAGAAAAAGTTAGGCCTATTGAAGATCAACCAAAATTTTGGTTGATCTTCAATAACTTTTTTATCAGTTGATATTTCAAAAATTCACCACGCCCAGCTTACTCCTGGCATTTCCCACCTTATCTGCTTCAAATCGAATTCAAATTGGTCAAGAATTAACAAAAATATCGATGATTTTCTGAAATTGTTGTATCACGTGATTATCCACCGTGTTATTTGACGCATCACTTAAATATCAATATAAGGGTGATATTATAGAGGACGAGAATTGACCTGGCAGAGCATTCCATTCGATTAGCACGGGCTGCTCTGCCAGGTCATTAATCGTTAGGTATACTACACATTAAATAGGCGTTGGTCTATTGTAAGTACGTGCAGTTTAATGTAAGGCTATTAAATAAGGCCCATATCAGATAGGTCAGTTTCTCACCAGGTCACCGAGCGTAACCGGATATCTTCGTCAATTTCCGATGTCACGGATGACGCCGAAGTTGTGCGAAGTGTTTGGTATCTAATTGTGGGTAGAATACCCTAAAATATGGATTGTTTTGAAACTATAAATGATGGTGATTACCAGATGTGGGAGCGGATTACTAACTGATTTAATAGATACTTTCTTGAAGAAATTATCTCATTGAACAATTAACCTTTTCCCAAAAGATGCTCCAATTTGAAAGCGGTCACAGACGACAAAATGGGTGATGATACAATAAGATTTTGTGTATAATATAACATTGTAAATATTAGGACAAAAGCAGGACATGCTCGTCATCAGCATTTTCTTTTTTGCCTCGATGGGTTACGATTGTTGCTGTGTGTGTGTGTGTTTTTTTTTTTTTTTTTTTTTTTTTTTTTTTTTTTTTTTCAAACATTCCCCATTACGCATGTTAAAACTAGGGCTGTTTTAGGGAAAGGATTAATAGATGCTTCCTAGAAGAAATGTCCTCGTTGACCAATTAATCTAAGACCGGGTTTGAAAAGCTGTATAGTCGCTTTTCAACAAAAACCTCGTAACTGCAGCTTGACACAAGCTGCAGTTAGGAGGATTAGGTTGAAAAGCAGCGATATGCTCCTTGTGAAAATTAAGGAATCGATTCACAATTCTAGATAATTGATTATTGAATGGAATATTTTACGCCCCATTCGCCAGCTAAGGTCATAGGGGCCCCAGGTTTATAGTGTCATTACTAAATGAACTATTTCTACAACATTGTTATGAATCTTAAAGGCTGATATTGTCATTTCTGTTTCTTATCGTTGCATCTCAGTAAAATATCGTATCTACAGCTACATGAGCTACGGACAAGCTGTAATTCTAAACAAGATGTTTGTTGAAAAGCAGCGATACCTTTTTATACGCCCGAAGGGTCGTATTATGTTATGGCCCCGCTCGTCCGTCTGTCCGTCCGTCTGTCCGTCCGTCCGTTAGCAATTTCTTGTGTGCCCAACTCCTCCTACAGTTTTGATCGGAATTTGATCAAACTTGTCACAATGAATCTCCATGGTGTCTAGTTGTGCACCTCGCTTACGGAATTCAGATAACTCTCTTCGTTCTTGAATTATCTGCCCTTGAATTTAAAAAATGCCCATTTTCTTGTGTGCGCAACTCCTCCTACAGTTTTGATCAGAATTTGATCAAACTACCCACAATGAATCTCCATGGTGTCTAGTTGTGCACATGGCTTACGGAATTTAGATAACTGTTTTTGTTCTTGAATTATCTGCCCTTGAATTTAAGGAAAAATGCCCATTTTTTCAAAAATGCCCATTTTCTCCTGTGTGCTACTTCTACAGTTTCAACCAGAATTTAATCAAACTAGCCACAATGAATCTCTTTGGTCTCTTGTTGTGCAAACAATATTTTGATAACTTTTCATGTTTGAATTATCTGCCCTTGAATTGAAAAAAATGCCAATTTTACTGACAAGCCCCTCTCGGGCGTATATGCGCCGCTCTGCGAAGCTCTTGTTATATCAATACTAGACATTCCCTGGGTTTTGATATCAGTAGAACATGGGAGGCAACTCTCTTAATAAGCTATTTTGGCAACCGCAATTAACTCCCTTGGATTAGACTGTTTTGAGAGAAAGGAGGATTCAAGAAATTACTCGACGAGGATTGACCTGGCAGAGCATTCTTCGATCAGCATGGGCTGATCTGCCAAGTCATTTATCGCGAGGTATAACAAATTCTTTTTTTCTCTCAATATTTTCCTTTGTCATGGTTATCAGCGTGTTCTTCTTTTTGTCTCAATATTTTCCAAAGAAATCCTTTTATCTATGGGACGTCACACCCTGATCTTTTTCTTTTTTTTTTTTGGGGGGGGGGGGGGGGGGGGGGGGGGAGAGGTGGGCTGTATCAGATTGTGTATGGAGCTGGGTGTTGTAAATAATCTTTTCACTTCCAAACAGCTTGTAACAAGATCTTATTTAACCCATTCCCAAACAAGACCTGGTTTTCAAGTCCCAAAGAGAGTAGGCTTGTGAAAACATTGAATCAAAAGGAGAAATTGCTGATAATCAGCAATTTCTCCTTTCGCCTCATTGTTTTCTGTGCTATATTATTCACAAAATCTTATAAATCCTTTATCAATGTTTACTTTGTCGTTTGCAAAATCATGCAAAATTGGGTCTCCGTTACTCTTTGCCATTTAAGAAAGTGTGAAATAAAGCTATGTTTGCCTACTATGTTTGTTTTTATTTTTTAAAGCAAAGCGGCGATGTAGGGAAAAATTAACTTAGTCATTTTGGTATTTTCATTTTTTATTCAACAGTAACAATGGCAAACAGAACAACAAATTTCTGGTCGACCAGACTGACAAACAATAGAGAAAAAAGATATTGTTAGAATGTAAGTCAAAAAGTGGCAAAATGGGAATTAACACTTTTTATGTAAAAATACATCCCAGTTTTGACATCCCTTTAACCCTTTCCCAAACAAGACCTGGTTTTGACGAAAAGGCTTGAGAAAACATTGTGACAAAAGAAGAAACTGTGGACAAACAGCAGTTTCTCCTTTTGCCTCAATATTTTCTGTGCTCTATAATACACAATTTCTATCTTAAACAAGGCCCATAATGATTTGTCGTCTTCAGTGGCTTTTGAAATGGAAATTTTTGAAAATTTGCAGTGAGGGAAAGGGTAAAGAGACTGCTTTTGGGGACATCGAGATGAAAAAGGAAATTGCTGATAGCCAACATATTTTCCTCTCTTCTTGATCATTTATAACCATTTTAAACAGAAATTAAGCCTATATTTGTTATGTTGTCTGAAACTGATTTGAAATTGTACTGGTCTCAATTGTTGTGGGAAATAGTATTTTCATCTTTTAACGGGCACCAAAACTTTGAACAAGTCCAAAATAGATCTATCCCTTTCACATAACAAGTTTTTTTACCCCAAAAGTGATGCAGTAATCTAACATATTCACAGGAAAGATTGAAAATGTTGGTAAACAGCCTTTTTCTCTTTTTCATCAATATTTTTTTCTCTGAGAGTCAGTTTCCATATCTAACCTTATACATTTCTCACTGGTGGTGAACTCTGCAAAAGCGAGGGACGTTTTTTCGCTAACTATATTCTGTCGGTGTTATTACAAAATCTTGTAACTACGGCTTCAATAAAGCCGTAGTTAAGAGATTTTATAACAGCACTGACAGTTTGTCAATACATAAAGGTAAACCTGGTCTATTTTCAGAAACTCATTCTCATTAGAAAAACTGATCTTTAAAACTCACATTTAAACGCAAAATATCTTTACTATGTTATAGAGAACTAGAAGACCTGAAGGTCTTGAATCGCTCCACAGGCCTGAGATTCTTTAAATATTTAATCCGAGTGTTGATTAGCTAGTGAAAACAAAGTCACAATTAGCCTTTTTTTCAAATTGAAAGGCATATAACTGAGGATTTATCTTCCTATCAAGTTAAGAATCACACTAATGCAAGATCTTAACTTCGTCTACATCATGTTTAAGTTTAAAAGTGCTTATTCAATACTTGAAGATATACAGAGAGTAAAATGAAGTCGAAAATAGTAATTTTGTCAAATTCTAGGGCACATAAAACTGGATTTAAGATTCAGATGATGCTGAAAATTATATCCATGCATGATCTTTTAGCTGGTAAGATTATGTGAAAGTTTCATATTGATTGGGAGATATTTATGGCTGTTTGAGTAAAAATAAGGTCAAAAATGGTAATTTTGTCAATTTCAAGGGGACATAACTCATGATGTAAAATTCAGATTAAGCTGAAAATTACACACTGGCAAGAACTAATGTTCACAAATATTGTGTCAATGTCCTGTCTTGATAGGTCAATATTTGTAGTTGCTAGAGTGAAAACAAAGTCAAAATAAAGCCGAAAATGACAGTTTTGTCAATTTCAAGGGCACATAACTCATGATATAAAATTTAGATCAAGCTGAAAATTATACCTAGTACAGATCTTATTGTCATCAACATTCTATTAAATTTTTGTCTTGATTGATAAATAGTTGTAATTGCTAGAGTGAAACGAAGTAAAAATTGGGCCGAAAATGACAATTTTGTCAATTTCAAGGGCACATAACTCATGATATAAAATTCAGATCGAGCTGAAAATTACACTCAGTCAAGATCTTATTGTCACCAACATTTTTACCAAGTTTTGTCCTGATTGGTTGATATTTGTAAGTGCTAGAGTGAAAATAAAGTCAAAACAGCCATTTTTTAATTCAAGGGCAGATAACTCAAGACTTTCTGCTTCAATCAGCATTAAATTTAGGAATCTGATAGAGGACCACCCAAGGATCATTCCTGTGACGTTTGATTGAAATCCATCCAGTAGTTTCTGAGGAGAAGATTCTTAAAGAAAAAGTTGACGACCGGATGCACGGACGCACGGACGGACGCACGCACGACGGACACAGCGCCATGACAATAGCCCGCTGGCCTGAAGGCCAGTGGAGCTAAAAACGTCAGTCGCTTTGGCCGAGTTCACCGACAGTGTTTCTAACCATAACATTATTAGATGTCAAACATTTTGCTGTAGTTAGTAAATATTGCAACAAGAGTATCATAGTCACAATATACGCCGCCCCAGAGACTAAGTTTTAAGGGGGCATAACTAAGGCAAAAATCAATGAACCATGAAATCCTTACTTCATGCACATCTACCAATTAAGGTGATAACATTGACCAAGTTTCAAAACGATCCAGCCATAAACTTAGGAGTTGCGTTGACAAGAAAAGTGAACATACATACAGACGGATGGACAGACAGACCAACAGATAGAGAAGATGACGCCAATATATGGCCGCCTCCGGCGGCGTGCAAAAAGACCTTCAAGAAGAAACAAAAAAAGACAAAATAAAAACAAAATGACACATGCTACCACCTTTCGCTTGAAATTAATTAGTACATTTGGCACTTTACTAGAAAGATGACAAAGCTAAGACTACTGAAAAAATTCTTAACCCTTTCCCAAACAAGACCTGGTTTTGATGTCCATAATAGAAATGGCTTTGGAAAATATTGAGGCAAAAGAAGAAAATGCTGGTATCCAGCATTTTCTCCTTTTGCCTCAATATTTTCTAGCCTTAATTGTACCGAAATCCTTTTCTTTATCAACATTAGTGTTGTTATCTAAAGCCGCATTCAAACCCTAAAATGTTGCTGTTCGTGAAAGGGTTAATTGTCTTATAAATTTCTGAACTCTAATAGGAAAGTTACAACAGAATTTATATCCTTTATCAATCTTGTTTTCCCTTGCCCAAACAACACCCGGCTCTGACCTCCCTTGCGAGAAACTTTGGAAAAACATGGAGGCAAAAGAAGAAAATGCTGAATAACCAGCATTTCCTCTGTTTGCCTAAATATTTTCTGTCCTGAAAGATACACAAATCCATCCTTACATGTTTCCATTTGGTTGTCGGCATCAAATTGGATCACTCTCAGAGATTGCAGGTTTGGAAAAGGTTAATAATATGCATGACCAGAGTTGCTTTAAGTCACACTGACTTATTTTGACAAAAAAAAAACCAAGACATATTTGTGAAACACCAATGCCCCCGAAATGGCCAATGTTAAGTTTATAGACAGCCCGACAGGCAGACAAACAGACAGACACAAGTAAAACAGTATTCCCCCCCCCCCCATCTTTCGATACAGGGGCATAAAAATAAGAGAAAAGGTGGTATACCTACAACATGAAAGACATGAAAGACTTCAATCACAAAAATATACAAAATGATGTATCAGATCATAATAGTAAACAATTAGTAAATGATAAATATTGTACAGTAATAAATATTGTCATGATTATGTATTGATAAAATAAATATGATTAGCAAGTAAGCACAAATATCTTTTGTAATTTTAAGCATTAACACTTTAGCCTTCAAATTTATCTTAGAAAGCAAGGGTGGATCTAGAGAGGGGTCACATTAGTATAATGTTATATAATTAGCACAGTTAAAGCCATCATTTGGGCTTGGAACCCCCCCCCCCCCCCCTCCCCCCCTGGAAAAAAAATCCTGGAACCGTCCTAGGAAAGTACAGCTCAGCACCAAAAAAACTAGGATACACCAGTATTCTGCCCATTTTCCACAAATGCATATATCTTGGCAATAAATAAAGCTATTGGTTTGGAATTTGAAAATTTACTTATTTATTTCATGACTTTGTATTCAATTACAAAATTGTGAAAAATAAGAATTTCCCAGTAATGTTTGTCAACTTTACAAAATATTTGCACTGTTCATGCCTCCAGAAACAATAATCAAATAATGAACATACAAACAAAAGTTCTATTGCACATGATTCTCGCATGAGATGTTTGCCTCATATAAAGTAGAATTTGACCCTTTCCTAAGTACATGTAAACAACAAAATTTGGACTTGTCCAAACTCTATATTCTTACAAACAACAAATATTGTCTTGCTGTCAGAATGAAAATTTCCTTAAAGGGGTGGAAAATACTGAGGAAACAGGAAAATGTGTTTTCTATGTTTTTCAAAGCTTTAACCCTTTCCCAAACGGCAAAATTTGTTTCAATCGGAAAGCTACTCTAGACAACAAAATCTATGTTAAAAAGGAAAGTATTTGTTTTCAATATGGCACAGACAGTATTGAGACAAAAGGAGAAAATGCTGATTATCAGCATTTCCTTCTTTTGTCTCAATGTTTTACCAAGCATGTTCTTATAGGGACGTCAAAACATTGTCTTGTTAAGGAATGGGTTAACACTTGAATCAAAAAGATCATTTTTCTAGAAATGCTTAGAATTTCAAACATCTTTTTCTGGCAAAACAGTTATAACCCTTTCACAAACAAGGCCTGGTAATGATGTTCCAAAAAGACTAGAAGGACAAGATAGCATTGATGAACCTTGAAATAAATTGAGGCAAAAGGAAAAAAAATATCTAACCAGTATTATCATCTTTTCTTCCAATATTTTCTTATATGTTTATGCTTGCAGAGTTTCTATGTATATTGTTCATTTATTATTTGTATCAGACACTTTCCAATTGACAAGTCTTAAAATTGTGTCCTTAAGGAAAGGGTAACATACACATTCAAAGGCAGATAATTCTTTTATATTCATAACTTTAAAAAAAATTATCTTTAGGAGCTACAATATCTGTAAGATCGGAGTAGTATTCAAAAATAACATACAATTAAATAATCACAATTAACTGATACAAAGGCTTATTTTTGACAAATGCTGTGGAAACATATTCACATAATTTATTATAACCAATGTATGAACATCTTCAGTTCAGAAATGCATTGCATTAACCCTTGCCAAGCTGTTTTGTATAATTCTGGCATTTGCATACCAGTGAAGCTAACTCCAACAAGCCTGCGATTTTATTTAAGATTTACCACACCTGTCCAAACTCAAATATGTTGCAGAAAACAAATGAGGAAATTGCTTGTAAAAAGTAATTCTTTTGTTTTCCACAATGTGTCCCAAAGCATTTATCTTTTTGGACATCATAAGAATCCTTTTGTAGGAACGGGTTTACTGCAATTTAGAAAATTAACTCATTTAGCATAACAAGGGTTGACAATTTTTAAATTACCAATTCTTATTGGTGTTCTTTTATACTTAAATTTACATGTTTCCACTTACACTTGTTTTTGATCATAATTTTAATATTTTTTTGGCACAAAAATATATCTTTTAGCACAACATGAAGATTAAACAAGAAATTAAAAATATTACCTATTTAAATAACAAACAAAAGGAATATTTACATGTACAGAGTGTCCCAAAAAAAACGGAACCCTATTTCAAAGTCAAATATTTTAGAGCGAAAGCATAGAATATAATTTTTGAATTTGCAGTACTAAAGATACATTATTTTTGCATATGTCTTCTAAATTTCACTTCAAAATATGTATTGGTCCAAAAGTTATATGAAATTTAATAAAGACACTAAAATACCGTTTTAACACGGAAATCGATTTTTGCGTCTTGTTTGTTCGTAAAACCGCACTGACGGTTAACTGTTGAGATCTTTACCATTGAACAAGTACGTACCAATTTTCTCAAAATATTAATATAAAAGTGCCGCATGTGCAAATTGAGTCCGTAAGGTGGTTGTTTGAAATAATTTTAAACCTTTCCCAGACCCCAAACAGTTAGGGTGGACTGGATTGAAAGCTGTTGCTGATAACAAAATTGACGCTGATAAAGACAGAATTTGCGTATAATACTGCACAGAAAATATAGAGGCAAAAGGAGAAAATGCTGGTGATCATTATTTTCTTCTTTTGTCTAAATACTTTCTCAAGTTAATTCTCTCATGGATGTCAAAACCAGGTCTTGTTTGGGAAAGGGTTAAAGTACTTGGCATTTGAGCGCTGACCGGCATGTTGTAGAGTAATAAAATAACTGCATATGATTACATGCATTATGAATCTTTGATACACTTTGATATTTTGTTTGTATTCATTTTTTGTTTTGGTTACACCGCAGCTCTACTTTAACAATTTATTTGTTAGCGGTAAAGATGAAACAAATCTGCACTATTGTAAGTAAAATGTTTTAATATCACTTTTGTATTGTATTAAACAATTGTGAAGGGTCAAGTGTAGGCGCGCGCTGCGAACGGAAAGATCGATATCATGTTAAAATGGTTTTCCGGGTGCATTTATTTGAATGCCAATGTTTTCGAAACTAATGAACATTTTTCAACCAAATTGTAACTGCTGATAGAAATTTGTCGTTTCTATTGCATATTCAAATTTAGTGGAGACATATTACTTAATACATGAGCAATTAACTTTCAAAAATGGGTTCCGTTTTTATTGGGACACTCTGTACACTGTTAATCAATACATGCAAAGATCTATTGCAAGTAGATAAGAACTGAATGAGAAAAACAATTTTCCTTTGGAAACAAACATTTCAAAACTTTCCAAACTGAGAACAATTTACAATGTATTAACCCTTTCCCAAACAAGACCTGGTTTTGGCGTCTCTATCAGAAAAGGCTTGGGAAAACATTGAGACAAAAGCAGAAACTGCTGATAACCAGCAGTTTCTCCTTTTGTCTAAATATTTTCTATGACATATTTTACACAAATCTTATCTTTAACAACATCTATTTTGTCATCTTCAGCAGCCTTTGAATCTGACTGGTCTAAAATTTTGTCGTTTGGATAAGGGTTAAATAATGATAAAAGTTTTCAAATAATAGCAATGAGGAAAAAAATCAAGGGAAAGGAAAAAAAATGTATCAATATCAGCATTTTCTTCTTTTTCTGTAATTGTTCGCGACCATTATTGAGTAGGTAGAACAAAATATAAAGCTTCTCTTACAACCAGTCGTAAATGCTCATATGTCGATCTGTGTCTAAAATTTAGGCCTAGTCAATGCAGGCTCAAAGTACTCTTTGGGGGACAAAAACACAACACAGAATGGACGTAGCAAAGAATTGACCAAACGTCAATCAACATCCCATCACCCAACAAAGAATTTAAGACAAACAATGGGAATGTGATCATTAATAGGGAACGATTTTATCCAGTTAATCGTGACATAAATTCAGACTAATGAAATAGTATTTCATAGGTGTTGTTATAAAATCTCATAACTACAGCTTGATTTAAGCCGTAGTTACGAGATTTTATAACAACACCGACGGTTTATCAAAACATAACGGTAAACCTGGTCTATTGTTAGCACAAAATTCTTTGCCATTGGCATGTCGATTGTTTTGATAGTCAGTTGATAAATCGATACAATAACACGTGCAACGAAATATAATTGGGGCATGACATTTTTCTGATCGTCCATTGGCTTATCGATGTTCTTGATTGACAGTCAGCGTTTGGTCAATTCTTCACTACGAACATTCTTCATCTTTTTTGAACATCAGGAGTATGCAAGGGCCTCTCTTACAACCCATTGTGTGCCCTTATAAATCATGTGTCTTCATAGATTTTCAAAGTTAACCCTTTCCCAAACAAGACCTGTTTTGACGTTCCTAATAGAAAAGGCTTGGAAAAACATTGAAACAAAAGAAGAAACTGCTGATAACCAGCAGTTTCTCCTTTTGTCTCTATATTTTGTGCCATATTTTACACCAATCATATCTTTGATAACATCCATTTTGTCATTTGTAGTAGTTCTTGAAGTGGATCACCCTAAACATTTGCAGTTTGGGAAAGGGTTAAAGGGTTACAATAATAAGTTAATAATGTCTTTGACCCCTCTCCTGTTCCTCTCTAGGGTCTATCATTACTTACAATTACATTTTTTTAATTTTACAGATCTAAGAATATAAAGTTGTCCATTAACCCTTTCCCAAACAACATTTTTTTGGGGTGGTCCTATTCAAAAGCTGCTGCAGATGACAATATTGTTGTTAAAGATAGAATTTGTGTACAATATAGCTCAGAAAATATTGAGACAAAAGCAGAAACTGCTGGTTGACAGCAGTTTCTTCTTTTGTTTCAATCTTTTACCAAGCAAATTCTATTAGGAACGTCAAAACCAGATCTTGTTTGGGAGAGAGTTAAACAAAGACAATTTTGGAAATACTAATTACAAAGAGATCATGTTGATAAAATTATGTCTTCCTAACACTAAATATTGTCATTTTTCCCTTTCGAACGCACATGATTTCATAAGTGAAAAAGTAATTAGATTTATTTGAAAATGACTGAATAATAATTAATGCTCTACAAGGGGCTAATTTATCAGATAAATATTAATGAAATAAATGAAAATATGAGAAATATGTTTCCTTTTTCAAAAACATTAGAAAAAACATATAACTCTATCTAATAGGCACAATTGAAAAACATTGGTGGTAAACAATTAACAATAAGTACAATACTGTAAAGCTCTTTCTTATTCGTTGATTAAACTAATATATCTGAGCCAGGATTTGTGAAAGGGCCCTTAAGGTTTTCCAAAACAAGACCTGGTTTTGACATCCCTTACAGAAAAGGCTTAGGAAAACATTGATGCAAAAGAAGAAAATGCTGGTAACCAGCATTTTCTCCTTTTGCCTCAATATTTTCTGTGGTGCATTGTCCTCAAAATCTGTCTTTATTCAAAATCTTCTCCATTGCAGCTGCTTTCAAATGGGAATACCCTAATATTTTGTTGTTTGGGAAAGGGATAAGACTTTTGAGTCCAACATAGTTACAGACCAGCCTGCGTATACATGCAGCCTGATCAGGAACCATGTCATTCTCCATTAGTTTCGTCAAGGTCTATAGCAACCATATGAGAGTAACATGAATCTATGTCAGACTGTACCTAGGCACATCCTGATGTTGAAGCATGGTCATCTCAAAAGCTATAAGGGACGTTTTTCCAGATCCTGGCTCATCTAAATTGCTACTATGGGTCATTAACTAAGAAATCCACAATTAGGAACATGTACGTTGACTTAGTCAACTTGTCTGCATTTACCTCATAGAGAATTTTTTCTTTACTTTGTGACTGGGCCAATTGAAATAATAGAGAATTATCAGAATTTATCTGTATGTGCAAGTATTCATTTACCAGCCTGTATAGGTCATGATAAATGACCTGGCAGAGCATACCAAGCTATTAGCTAGAGATGCTCTGCTATGTCATTTATAGTCCATCCAAATTAACCCGGAACAATTTAATTTTCGTGTGCAAAGTCTGTTAGTTGAGTGTCTTAACAAAACATTGCCGAAGTGGGGTCATTACATATGCAGATGTCCCGGGGTTAATCTTGCTGTACTATACCAGGACCTATAATTGTTCTCATTTCAGTCCAATATTGCGAATTTCTGTACTCCCATAAGATATAAACTTATGTTTGGAAAAAAAAATTCAGTTCTGTACTACGTAACAACAGTTGGTCAAGATTAAGGCATTTTTTGATACTTTACATAATAATACAAATGATTCAATAAAAACATACTACAACAATAACTCTATAATGCTGCAAATTTCTTTGTCTACAGTACTAATTATACAATTGTTTTCAAATTTTAGAAATGCATGACCATTTCCAATGACATCTCAAAATCTGTAAAATACAATCAGATCCATATCTGCACACTGGAGCTAGCTTTCCAGTCGGAGTCCCACATAATCAGCAATTTCTCCTTTTTCCCTCAATAATTTCTCTGCTATGAAATACATATTTTCCTCTATATTTTCATTTTTCTTACTTTGTTGTCAACAACAGCTTTCAAATTGAAATGGTCTAAAATTTTGTCATATGGGAAAGGGCTATTAACAATAACAATGTTATGTCCTATTGCACCTATATCTAATCGTTGGCCATATCTAGACTAGCAGCGTCCTTCAGTTCTGTTTGTGGACATGTGAGTAACTGTAGAGTGGGTGGGGCGGGGATCTCACTCTGTCTGCTCCGTGACATCGTGATGGGAACGAGACTCAGACTGGAACGCGTAAGTTCTGTACTGGCAAGAACGGCTGGCACCGACGTTGGGCTGACCGAGGGAGGGACGGAGAAAATAGCGCTTGTAATCACCGGGGATGTTGTAACCTGTGAACAGAGAAAATATCAATAAAACAAGGTTCATGTCAATTAACTCTTTCCCAAAATTTTAGGGCAGTGCAACTTGAAACTGGCTACAGATGACAAAATGGACTTTGTTAAATGAAGAAATCATGTTGATCACTAAGCATTTCCTTCTTTTGTCTCAATATTTTCCCATACATTTTCCCATAGAAGTCCAAATCAGGTCTTGTTTGGGAAAGGGTTAAAAGGAAAACTTTCTATAGTCTGACCAGAATAAAACTTTTATTACTGAATGCATGGAGATCAATTTCATTGACAGATGGAGAGGTTAATCTTGATCTACATCACTGCTTATCAAGTTCAAACTAAAATTGATGACAAAATAAATTTTCACCTGCAAGATTTGAACTACCTAACACAAAATTACAGTACTTTGATATTATATTGTATACAAATGTGTGTATTTTGCTTAATTACATGCAAAAAAATGTGTACAGAAAGACTGCTGTCTTGTTCACAAATTCTATTTTTGAAAGCATCCACTTTGTCGTCTGAAATTGGCACACTCCAATTTTGTGCTATTACCTGTGTAGTAAGATTGAGTGTAGTAGTAGGGGTGTTGGCTCGAGGTGTCGTGTGTTGTTTGAGCAAATCTGTCGTCGAGTGTGTGGTGATCATGTGACTGCGTAGCGCCTGCGCCGTGCGGTAACATTTCCCACATTTACACTTGAATGCTTTTTTAACTCGCAGGAATAGTCTGTAAAACAAAGATAGTACTCAACCCATTACCAGATGGCAAAACTCTAGAGATGCCCAAATTCAATGACGTTCAAAAAGCAAATTTCAAGTGAATAAAGTTTTAATTTTTGGTCTTTTCAGGTAGAAAGCATAGTGCACGTAAAATGAAGAAATTGTTTGTTACGAAAATGGTTAAAATTCCACTTTAAATGTCTGAGTAATGAATGTATGCCTAGATGCTAATTATGATCACAGAAGCACATGCAAAGTTTGAAAGCAATAGCTCTTAATAGAAACAAAGTTGTCAGATATATGGCTTAAAACAAGCTGCAGTTAGCTTTTTGTTTTAAAGCATCAGAAAATAAAGCTTACCCGGTCTCTTTCCTGTGGCCATGTCTCGCATGATACTTCATGCCGTTCACGTTTTTGTATCGTTTTTTACAGCCAGGCACTGGACATGCAAAAGGTTTATCAACATCACCATCTTTCAAATTTTGCATCATCCTGTAAATAAAACACATTTTTATACATTATGGGAAATGAAGAATCTGTTTAAACCCTTTCCCAAACAACAATATTTCAGGGTGTTCCAAGACGACATTTTCAAGGGAAGAATTTTTTGGTCTTTCTTGGTAGAAAATATTGTGGGAAATGAAGAAATTGCTTGTCACAAGCAATTTCTTCATTTCCCATGTTGTTTTCCAAGCCCCATCTTCTGGGGCATCAAAAGGCATCATTATGAGGGAATGGGTTTTAAACCTTTTTAACCCTTCCCCAAACAGCAAATATCTTATACAGCAGGGCACCAGACTTGCAAAAGGCTTATCTACGTCACCATCTTCCAAATTCTGCATCATCCTGTAAATAAACTTATTTATTAACCCTTTACCAAACGGCAAAAATTTATGGCCTGGTCGCATACACAATTCTGCATCCATATTATGGCTGGATCACATAAAGTAATCAGCAGTTGCACAGCATATTTTTGGGCCTGATGGGGGCATGATGTGGACAAAGAATTGTAAGTGACTAGGCCGTGTAGGTGTTTCAAATTCAAAGATTTTGCAGACGACATTTTCAATTGAAAAAACATTTACATTTTTTGGTCTTTCTTGGTAGAAAACATTGTCAGAAATGGAGAAATTGCTTGTCAAAAGCAATTTCTTCAGTTCTCACAATGTCCTCCAAAGCCTTTATCTTGTGGGGTGTCTTGCCAGAATAGGTCAAAACTTTCCCAAACAGCAAATATTTTTACAGCCACGCACCAGACAGGCAAAAGGCTTTTCAACGTCACCATCTTCTGCATCATCCTGCAAATAGCAATGGGCAGGTTTAAAAAAAATGTGACCAAAGTGTGACATTTAAATGTTAAGAATAACAGCTAATTTTACAGAATATCATCCAGATTTCTTAATAAGGGTGGCTAAAAACTATTCTAAAGGGTTAAGCAGTGCCCAAAGTATATTTTAAATTCATGTTAACTACCTTTTAGCTAAAATTGTGTGCACAATCTTGCAAAATGACACCAAAAAAGCGTTTCACTCCTGACAGCATATCGTCGGTGCTATGACAAAATGGCGTAATAGAAATTTTGCTCGAAAACCATTTTTTTCAGGAGAGCCAAAAACGTTTTTGCCGTTTTAAAAAATGTTCAAAAATATGCCGACAAAATTGCGTAACTCACTATTACTCTCGTGTAAATTTGTCTACGTATAACGCATTTTTGTCAGCTAAATCGAGTTACGCAATTTTGTCACATGATAATTGAAAGGGTTCTAATAGGTGTAGAAAAACGCCGTTTTGACAGGATATGCGCTCCTACATTCTAAGTAGAAAGCATTTATAAAAAAAAATTGACAAAATGGCGTAACTAATTTGTTACGCCATTTTGTCATAGCACCGACGATATATATTGCACAATATTAGAAATTGTAACACATGAATCACTAAATAGTAGAGTGCAGAATGTCCACAAGGTTGATGGCTTTCTAAAAAAAATTGAGTGGTAGATTTCTGGCTGAATAGACAAAAATGAGAACACATTTTGAAATAAAAAAGTGTTCCACTCCTGACATAAAATTCAGAGGGGTATTGTATAAAACAGGCTCCACATCCTAAACCAGTGAAGATAAGATGAAAAGGTAATTTTAAGCTGATGATGCACATTTTGTTTTATGAATTACAAGTGCTTATTGTAGTATCCTGTCACTGTCTTTTATTTACCATAGCTTAGAAATTTGGTACAAGTGTTAAGTGTCACACAAAAACGTTTCACTCCTGACATTTTTGACATGTTTTAATGACATATCTTTTTTATTTGTGAAGCGATTTTCTTTAAACTTGGCACCCAGTATACAGAGACAATATCACATCTTTTAAGCTTTGATTGGGTTGAATATGTTTCTCTGTAAGAGCCGTGGGAAGTAAAAAGTGAATGGTCACATTTTTTTAAACTTGCCCCAATGAATTTTGTGCTAAAAATAGAACAGGTTTACTGTCATAAATTGATAAAATCTCTGTGTTGTTATAAAATCTTATAACTACAGCCTCAATCAGGCTATAGTTGCGATGTTTTACATTTACACCTACAAAGTACTATTGTTTGTCTGAAATTACGTCATTGTTAACTTGATAAAATTGATGCCTATTACAGCCATGTATTAACCTTTAAAACCTTTTCTCAAATGAGAAAATTTTAGGGTGTTCCAAATTCAAAGATGACACAGACGGCATTTTCAAGAGAATGAAATTTTACATGTTTTGGTCTTTTGGATCAGAAATGAAGAAATTGCTTGTCACAAGGCTTGAATCAATTTCTTCATTTCCCACAATATCTACAAAAGCAATTTTCTTCTGCGTCATTATGTGGAAATGGGTTTAAACCATTCAGAGCTCCGGATAAGAGGGGGAGTGATGACTTTTTAAACTGCAATAACTCTGTAATTGTTCATTAAACTCTATATTGTGGGTACTCATTTGTATCGTCTCATGGAGACGATTCAAATGAGTACCCAACATAGGGTTTAGACTTGAAATAAGAAAGTTAGAATGTCTTCACCCCCATTTATCTGTAGCCCTGCCATTTATTAAATCCTGTTCTAAACAGCAAGTATTTGGGGTGTTCCAATTTGTAAACGGCAGCAATTGACCAAATAGATCTTGATAAAGAAGCTGAAGGAATCTGTCCACAATGTAGCACAGAAAATAAAATCTTGACAAAAGCCTTAAAGGGGTATAATAAAAATTATGCTGTTTTTCTTCTTTTGTCACAATGTTTTTGCAAGTCTTTTCTATTGGGGGAGTCTGTTCAGTTTCTACGTCCTTAAAAGGAAAATCTTGAGAAAGTCATTAAAATAACTAGGGAGAGCTGTTTAAGTGAAGCCATGTTCTCGAATATTTATTTGACTAATTGTCATCTTTTATCGTCTTATAACCAATACTGCCTTACAGCTCTGTTAATGTTTCCTTGTACAAATAGCTTCATACAATTGATTTTGTATCTCACTGAGATTTACACATAATTTAACTTTCCCTTAGAGATTTTTTTATTCTGCCTGAAAGTGAATAGAATTGCAGGCAATAACAAGGGCTTCGCAGAACGGCGCATATACAGCCGCGAGGGGCTTGTCAGTAAAATTGGCCATTTTTTTTCAATTCAAGGGCAGACAATTCAAACATGAAATGATATCAAAATTTTATTTGCACAACCAGACACCATAAAGATTCATTGTGGCTAGTTTGATTAAATTCTGGTTGAAACTGTAGGAGTTGCGCACACAAGAAAATGGGCATTTTTGAGAAAATGGACATTTTTCCTTAAATTCAAGGGCAAATAATTCAAGAACGAAAAGAGTTACCTAAATTCTGTAAGCGGCGTGCAAAACTTCTCACCATGGTGCTTCATTGTGGCAAGATTCAAGAACAAAAAGAGTTATCTGAATTCTGTAAGAGATGTGCACAACTAGACACCATGGAGATTCATTGTGGCAAGATTGCTCAAATTCCGAACAAAACTGTAGGAGGAGTTGCGCATACAAGAAATTGCTAATGGATGGACAGACGACTGGGGCCATAACATAATACGACTCTCCGGGCGTATAAAAAATTATACAAGAGGGCCAGAATGGCCCTATACCGCTCACCTGAAAGAAGTTTAAAGACACACCAACTGTTTTGACAAATAAAAAATTTGCAAACAAATTTTGAAAAGGGTCACTCAAGGATCATTGTTGCCACATTTGTTTCAAATTGACCCAATGCTTGATTCTTAAAGAATTTTCTTATTTTCTCTAAGTCTGATAAGCCACACCCTGCCACGGCCACTTTTTTTTGTCCAATACAAAATTTGCCAACACTGTAAGTCCGATAAGCTACGCCCACCTTTTCTGACGAATAAAAAATTTGAGGACAAATTTTGAAAAGAGTCACCCAAGGAACATTTCTACCAAGTGTGGTTCAAATTGGGCCAATGGTTGATTTTTAAAGAATTTTCTTAAAATTTTTCTAATTCCGATTAGTCACGCCCTGCCACGCCCACTTTTTCAGACGAAACAAAAATTCACATTTTTTTTAAAGAGTCACCAAAGGAACATTTCTGCCAAGTTTGGTTCAAATTGGGCCAATGATTGATTTTTAAAGAATTTTCTTATGATTTCTCCAAGCCCGGTAAGTGCTGACCTGCCACGCCTACAATTTTGGACGAATAAAAAATCCGCAGACAAATCTTAAGAAGGGTCACCTAAGGAACATTCCTGCCAAATTTGATTCTAATTGACCCAATGGTTAAGGAGAGGAAGATTTTTGAAGAATTTTTCTACAATTTCTCTTGGTTAGATAAGCCCTGCCCTGCCACACCCTCATTTTTTGACGAAACTTTAAATTTATGAACAAATATTGAAAAGGGTCACTCCAGGAACAATACTGCAAAGTTTGATTCAAATTGGCCCATTGGTTGATTTTTAAAGAATTTTCTTAGGATTTCTCTAAGGCCGAAAAGCCCCTTCCACCCTGCCACGCACTCATTTTTTGACAAATCGTCGGTGCTATGACAAAATGGCGTAACAAATTAGTTACGCCATTTTGTCAATTTTTTTTTATAAATGCTTTCTACTAAGTATGTAGGAGCGCATATCCTGTCAAAACGGCGTTTTTCTACACCTATTAGAACCCTTTCAATTATCATGTGACAAAATTGCGTAACTCGATTTAGCTGAAAAAAATGCGTTATACGTAGACAAATTTACACGAGAGTAATATTGAGCTACGCAATTTTGCCGGCATATTTTTTAACATTTTTTAAAACGGCAAAAACGTTTTTGGCTCTCCTGAAAAAAATGGTTTTTGAGCAAAATTTCTATTACGCCATTTTGTCATAGCACCGACGAAATGTAAAAATTTGTGAATCAATTTTGAAAAGAGAGACTCAAAGAACATTCCTGCAAAGTCTGTTTCAAATTGGCCCAATGGTTGATTTTTAAATAATTTTCTTTTAATTTCTGTAAGTCTGATAAGCCACTTTCTCCCTGCCACTTCCAAAATGAAAATATTTGTGAACAAATTTTAAAAAGAATGGCTTAAGGCACATCCCTACAAAGTCTGGTTCAAATTGGCCCAATGGTTGATTTATAAAGAATTTTCTTATGATTTCTCTAAGTCTGATAAGCCCCTTTCTCCCTGCCACAGCCAGGTTTTTTGACGTATCAAGAATCTGCCAACAAGTTTTGAGAAGGGTCACTCAAGGAACAATTCTGCCAAGTTTGGTTCAAATTGGCCCAATGGATGATTTTAAAAGAATTTTCTAAGGATTTCTCTTAGTCCGATAAGCCCCGCCCTGCCACGCCCACATTTTTTGACGAATCAAAAATCCGCGAACAAGTTTTGAGAAGGGTCACTCAAGGAACATTTCTGCCAAGTTTGGTCAAAATTGGCCTTTTGGTTTTGGAGAAGAAGATGTTTGAAGAAATTGTTGACAGACGGACAGACAGACAGACAGACGGACGACGGACGGTGAGTGACCACAATAGCTCACCTCGAGCACTTTGTGCTCAGGTGAGCTAATTACACAGCATGTACTACATATGCCAAATTATGTACTAATACATTCAAGGAAAATGAGGAAATGTTTTAATCCGACCAATACCAGACAGCAAGAGTCTAGATACATTATTTGTGTTTCTGTGCAGAAAACATTGTGGGAAATGAAGAAATTGCTTGTCACAAGCAATTCTTCATTTTCCACAATGATTTCCAAAGCCTTTTATTTGTGGTGAGTCAAAAGGCATCAATATGTGGTAATGGTTTAATATTTTTCATTTTACATAAATCTCTACATTTTCAAATATTTCTACTATGTCTAATTGTTTATCTGAATTTGCTGCCAATGTAAAAAGTTCAAGGTTAGTGGGATAAAATATCTGTTACTGATAACAGATAGGTAAATGATATCTAATAGCCCATCTGTTATTACATGTTTTCGCAGCTTATCAGATATAGGAATATTGTCCCAGGGCCTTGTCTTCAAAAACCTTGTAACTACAGCTTCTTTAAAGTTATAGTTAGGTTTTTTTGTATAAGAAAAGTAACAATACACAGGCTTTCAAGTGGGTTTTGATGAAAAAGTAGGAGAAAAGTAGGAGCCAATTCAAGAAAAAAGTAGGAGAAAAGTAGGAAAAAGTAGGAATCTGATGATAAAAAGTAGGAATCATTATATTCAACTTACCAACACTAGAAAGACCTGAAGGTCTTGAGTCGCTCCACAGGCCTGAATTTCTTTTAATATTGAATCCAAGTTTTGACTAGATTTTTGAATACTTGTGGTGAATCTTACAACAAAAACAAAGTCAAACGCAGCAATCATGTGGTCAATACAAAAAGAAAGTAAATGATTGACTTATATTTTAGGGATGTTAGAGAGATAATAAGATTGAAAACTGTGATTTTGCCAAATTCAAGGACACATAATTCAGTATGTATATTTAAAATCAAATCGGAAATTAAACACATGCAAGATCTTGTGGTCACTATCATTCAGTTTCTGTTCAAATTTTGTCTATATTAGTCAATATTCATGGCTTCAAGACTGGAAAAAGTGTCGAAAACTGAAATTTTGTCAATTTCAAGGGCACATAACTCAGATTGTAACAGTGTGATCATCTTGAAAATTACACATAAGTAACATCTTGTTGTCAACAAGATTCTTTCCAAGTATCATCTTGATTGGTTAACATTTGTGGTTGTTAGAGTGAAAACAAAGACGAAAATGGCAATTCTAACAATGTTAAGGGCACATAACTCATGATGTAATATTCTGATCAAGCTGAAAATTACACCGAGGCCGCATATAATGCTTATACATATTATGTCCAAGTTTTGTCTTGATTGGTCAATATTTGTAGATTTTAGAGTAAAAATAAAGTCAAAACCAGCAAAATAGAGCCAAAAATGGCAATTTTTGGCAATTTCAAGGGCACATACCTCATGCTTTAAAATTCAGATCAAGCTGAAAATTTTACCAAGGCAAGATCTTATAGTCAGCATTATTCTGTCAAAGTTTTGTCTTGTTTAGTCAACATTTGTAGTTGCTAGAGTGAAAACAAAGTCAAAATACAGCCGAAAATGGCAATTCTATCAATTTCAAGGGCACATAACTCATGATGTAAAATTCAGATCAAGCTGAAAATTTTACCAAGGCAAGATCTTGTAGTCAGCATCATTCTGTCAAAGTTCTGTCTTGATTGTTCAATATTTGTAGATTTTAGAAGAAAACTAAAGTCAAAACCTGCTATTTTTGACATTCAAGGGCAGATAACTCAGGTTATTCTAGTTCAATCCATATTCTTTGAAGGAATCTGAGAGAGGGTCACCCAAGGATCATTCCTGTGAAGTTTGGTTGAAATCCATCCCGTAGTTTTTGAGAAGAAGATTTTTAAAGAAAAAGTTTACGGACGCACGGACGGACGCACGCACGCACAACGGACACACCGCCATGACAATAGCCCGCTGTCCTGAAAGGCCAGTGGAGCTAAAAACTGTATATAAACTCACTATAATGGCACAGGACAGCTTGGAAAAATCCAGTCACAAGACATAAGGGCTGTTTTGCTTCGGGATGATCTAAGATCTTGCTGTACATGCTGCTGTCAACCTCTCATATCTGATGGATCAGTAGTCAAAAACATGTTTCTCAGAAACACATCAGCTGGCATAAGAGGTCAACAGTTGCATGCTCAAAGACAGCTAGAACAGCTACAGCCTTAGCAGTTGAATATGTCATCAGCCCTTATATCATGTAGCTGGTTCCATTCTGCAACAGACTCAAATATTTTGAATCATAACACATTTACTTTTTTTTTCATTTTTTATACAAAAAGTAGGAATAGTAGGAGTTTTTTGAAGAAAAGTAGGAAAAAAGTAGGAAAGGTACCAAAAAGTAGGAAAAGTAGGAAAAAGTAGGAAAAAGTAGGACTACTTGAAAGCCTGAATACACTGATAAATCAATTAGAAATATACTATTTTCAATGGTTTGCTAATATTCAAAATTTAAGAATTGAAAGCAGCTGCCAAAGCATAATAAAATTGCATTTTAAAAAGAAATGAGTTATTGCAAAGGAAATGTTGAAGGAAAAGCTAAGGCAATCCTGATATCAGCATTTTCTTCTTTCTTTTATTTTCCAGCAATTCCCAAACATTTTTCTTTCATGAATACATGTATACCAAAAGGACATAAAAGCCTTGATTCTGAAATGTTAAGTAATAATACACTAGCCTAGGATCGTACTGCACATTGTACACAGGCTAATCTTTGTCTATACTGCTGACAAAGGAGCTGGGATTCAATTAATCTTTTCCCAAACAAGACCTAGTAGAAAAGGGTTTGGAAAACATTGAGACAAATGAAGAAATTGCTGATGATCAGCAATATTTATTTTCTTCCTTCTTCATTAATATTTTCAATCCTGTAACATACAGTATTCATTATACTTTTGACATCATTTATTTTGTCATCTGCAACTCCTTTCAAATTGGAGCAGTCTAAAATAGCATCCTTTGAAAGATAAGGGGATAATCCATTACCAAACAGCAAAGTTTTAGACTGGTCTAAATTCAAAGATGTGGCAAAAGACTATTTCAAGACGTAAATAGAATTTTACATTTATTTTATTGGTCTGTAGGAGAAGAAAACATTGTGAGAAATGCAGAATGTCTTCATTTTTTATAATGTTTTTCAATCCTTTTGAGACTTCAAAAAGCACCATCACGTGGAAAAGTGTTAAAACAATGAGAAGGGTAAGGGATTTATTCACCAATTAGGACTGATGTAACAAAGAAGAGACAAAATCAATACCCAAGTCGACGCTCTAGATATGCTCGTAATAACAAATGATGACAGTCAAATTTGTTTTATTTCTTATCCAAACCAGTTGCTGTGGGTACTCATTTCAAAATGTGTCAAAGAATCAATTTTAATGCGTACCCCAAAAGAAATGATTCGTTTAATGACAATTTCAGATAATTATTTTCAGTTATCATCAATCATTATCTTTCACAGCACTAAGAAGTCTTACAACTCCAAAACCAATCTTACAGAAACTATGCTTCAGACTTGAAAGTCATTAACCCTTACCCAAACAAGACCTTGAGAAAGTATTGAGTGTAAAGAAGAAAATGCTGACAATCAGCATTTATGATTGATTCAAAGTCTTTTACTATTGGGCTAGACCTATAACCTTAAATAGGTTAATCAGGTAAAAATATAATGACTATTTATAGAAACAATTTAAACACAACCTGTTTTACCAAACAACTGTAACGATTCTTCTTTAATTTTGAATGTGTCATACTCCTTTTCTTTCAATATTTTAACAAATTCTTACCCAAGTATAAGTTCTGTTGTAAATTCTTCCTGAGTTGTATATTCCTGATCACTGTCATCCTCCTCACTAAGCATCTCCTCGTCATCATGTTCACTACCTAAAGATATTATGGCAGAGTTACAGATAAGAGGGCTGTTCAAAATGCAATATTTCATTTATTGTTCATCTAATCCTATGTTGTGGGTACTCATTTGAATCGTCTCGTCGAGACGATTCAAATGAGTACCCACAACATAGGGTTTGGAATTGAAATAACACAGTTAGAATGTCTTCACTCCAACTTATTTGTAGCTCTAATATGGTGTACATTATCAGGGGTTTCAATTACTTTGTGGATATACCGTATCCAGGATTCATGGCAAAGAAACCAGGGGATCTTATACTTTCTCCATTATACTTTCTCCATTTATACTTTCTTTTTCCATGATTTCGCTTGCATATTTGAAGAATTCTGTGCAGAATAAGAATCAAGAATGGCTCTCTCAAAGGTGCATAATTATGGTGCACTTTATCTCATGAAAATCCGAAAAATATTAGCTGAGAAATTTAACGAAGCATGCCTTGAAGCAGATGATTATTTATTGTGAACATTTCCAAAAAGTCATGTAGGTTATCCACTGTGTCCAATGAATCATGCAAATTTGATCACAGAAGATTAAAGTCGATCTTAAGAGTTTAATTTTTTGTCTATATAATTATTTGTATTACTTGTTACATTTGACATTTTACAGACCTTTATGCAAGACTTTTATAAGGAAACAACTCATGCATGAAATTCATGATAATAAAAGTTAAGCTGAGCCAGATCAACAAAATCACATAATAACACTACAGTCCAGTCAGGATATTATGACACATGTTTACAAATTTTACTGATGTTAACAAGGATAAACATAATCATTCTTTACTTTCAATACAATTATGCATGTGTTGGTTTAAATCTTGCAGGTGCCGAACCTACATATGCAAAATTTCAGTCCTTTAGAATTTGATATTGTCTTCACAATGTTTATGCAGGTAAATTTAGTAAACATGCGTCAAAATATCCTGACCAGATTATAAAATATTATTAGAAACTTAATGAAAGACTCACCTGTGGGAGTTGAACTCCTGATGAGAGTGGAAGGTTTGATAGTTGTTTTGATTTTCTTTCTACCTTCTCCGTCTTTCTTTATCGGTACACCTTTAGTGAAATGTCTGAAACAACATGAAAGTTGAACGATTATCACAGCAGCAGATAAGGCATGGAGAGGTGTAACCCATTACCAAACAACAAATTTTGGACTGGTCCAAATTCAAAGATGTTGCAGACGACAATTCCAAGTTAAGGAAATTTAAAATCTTTTGGACTTTTTTGGTAGAAAACATTGTGGGAAATGAAGAAATTGCTTGTGACAAGCAATTTCTTCATTTTCCGCAATGTTTTCCAAACCTTTTTTCTTGTAGGGAGTCAAAACAGCCATTGTAAGGTAATGGGTTAAATGCACTCTAACATTCTGTTTATTTAAAATCCAAACCCAACATTTGTGGGTAATCCTTGAATTCATCGAGATGAATCCAATGAGTACTCACAACATAGAATTTGAAAATCAAACGAGGAAATACTGCATTTTGAAAGCTGATGCTCCCTTGTATCTGCCGCTCTAAATATCGCTGCTTTTCTACAAAAACATCCTAACTGCAGCTTAAACCAAGCCGCAGTTACAAGGTTTTCGTTGAAGGCAACCATCTTTTCCAGATGATAAATTCTATAAGTCAAAATTCTATTTGCGTTGGAGCTTCAAGCTGCTTCAAACATCTATCAAAATATGAGAGCTTAGAGAGCTTAAACAAGATGTGTATACACAAATGCCCCCGAAATAGCCAATTTTCTAAAATGTTAAGTTTTTTTGTGTAAAGGGTTGATAAGGGTTAAAGTATGACCTTCAGGAAGGTCATTATGCATGGAACAGATAGATATCATTGAAAGAAAGTCACATACCAAATTTGAGCTTTGTATGTTGAATACTTTTGGAGAAAAGGCAAATGTTAGGTTTGTTAAGTTTTCGGACAGTCTACAGACAGTCTAAAGACGGACGGACACGAGTGACACAATATGCCCCTGATCTTTCGATACAGGAGCATAAAAATTGTGCAAGGAATGAAAATGCTGTCATTTTTTTCTAAATGTTTTCAAATCCTATTTTACACATTTTCTGCAAAGTCCTCCATTGTGTGGTACAGAGGCATGAAATGACTAAGTAAAGATGGACGATCATGGTGTATAATCTTTGACTCTATTTTTTTACAAACTATGCGACTTTTGTCCACATTATTTCCTTGTTGATTTATACAGCATTTATTGGAACCCATTACTACTATAAGGTACAACAATGCTTAGTGCTTTTTAGACTTCTCTTAACCAAGTCAAGGACTCGGTCTGTTCATATGGTCTGTAAAAAGTAGGGCTTTCTTGGTATAAAAATTATTTATAAACTTTCACTCTATAACTCATGGGCACTAGATTTAATTATGATACAGTTATAATACAAATACATTCAGTATGGTATGTATTAATAATTCATCAATGACATATCATTATGTATGAAATATATCAATAATTTGTCCCATGAATGTAACATATGAGACTAATCTCGCAAAAAGGTAGCATTTAGGAAGTGTAAATAGATCTTATTCTTTCAAGCTTGAATATTTTTCCCTCTTCATTTTCCAAATACACTATCTAATTTACATACAGTTCACGGTAGTAAATTAATTTCATCTATAGATGACATTCAATTACGTATCAAGTATCATATAGATAATTTTCCCCTTAACATTACATAATTGTACTTCCTCTTATATACTGAGAGGCAAAAATAAGTATACACCCTAGTGCTTTGACGTTTTCCGAGAAGACGATTAATAGACTATGTACGATTTTTAAATGCCACCAAATGAGATCGTTTATTGATGTAACCTTCTCCGCCTACCAGTTTGTCTGTCCTTCCTTCCGTTGCGAAGTTGTTTTCATATCGCACAGCGCCATCGAAAAAGGGGACTTAATCAATTAATTAATGCAAATATTCACATCGACACAACCCCTACATTTCTGAACGGATTTGGATAGAATTTTCACGGAAAGTATCCAGTCACCTAGGACCATGCGTAAATTGTTAGTGCTTTTCCATCTAACGATGCGTCATGGCAAAAGGTGCATTGATGTAAACAAGTTATCCGACATAAGTACTTCTAAATTTATAGACAGATTTTGACCAAATTTGCACATAATGTTCCTAGCTACCTGAATAAGGGTTTATAGTGTCACATTTCTTTCATAGTAAGCTGTGTCATAGAAAAATGGGCCCCAATGCCAAAAAGTAGAATATTGATCGATTTCTACCAGCCAACGAGAATCATGTTATAATGTTAGAGAAAATTTAAGCTTGTGATTTGTTGTGATAACAAATAAAGAAATCAAATACGGATGAACAGCAATATTTGATGCTCCACTAACTCGCACGTGCAATGTTTGCAAAATCAGCATGTAGCAAAAGTATGGATAGTCAAGCAATTTCATGTAAAATTTATCGACACCGTATTATTAGTTAATGGGTAGAAATAAATTTTACAAAATTTTGAGAAGATATGATGAAAATTAAGAGAGATATTGACAAACAAAAACTGTATACTTTCTTTTGCCTCTCAGTATATATATATGATCAAATATGATGTTAACCTATTTCCATATACTGATGCTTTTAGATGTCCCAAAAGATAAAGGCTTTGGCAAACATAAGAGAAAATCAAGAAATTATAGAATTTTCTATCAAAAATGACCACAAATCTTAAAATTCAATTCACTTGAAATTATTGTCTGCAATATCTTTGAATTTGGACCAGTCCAAAATGTTGCTGTCTGGTAATGGGTTAACCATACTATTCTTGCCTGGTTAACCATACAGTTCTTGTCTGGTTTAAACCATACAATTCGGTTTAAACCATACAGTTCTTGTCTGGTAAAGAGGTCAAGTTGCAGACGCAAATGATTTGATGGGTTTCTAATTACCCTAAAAGGTGAATAACCTGCCAATACCATGGCAACATAAACTAGAAGACCTGAAGGTCTTGAGTCGCTCCACAGGCCTGAGTTTCATGTAATATTTAATCCAAGATTAGATTAGATTGTTCAATGCTTGTGTTTCATAGAGCAAAAAGAAAGTTACAAAACTAGATTGTTCAAAATGTTTTGTTCTTGAAGCAAAGAAAGTAAAACTACATGTTTGCCATTTGAGAAAGGGTAAAAGGAAATGGTAGAACATTCCAGCTTTGGATGATACTAGCAATTAAAATTTTCCATCTTCCAAACAGATCTAAATTGACAGACCATTGATTACTCCAAAATATTTCATATTTCTAAAAATAGATTTTGAGCTAAAAATAGAATTGGGGAAATACCATATTCCAAAATTAATGCAAATGGCTGATGAAACCTGAATTTCTTGTCATATCAAGTTTTGACTAAATTTTTCAAAACTTGTTGCTCTTAAAGCAATTACAAAGTAACTGGAAAACTGAAAACACACTCGTATAAGATCAATTGGTTACCAAGCTTTGTCTTTAATAGAGTGAGTTTGGCTGTTAGAGTGAAAAAAAAGTCACAATTAGCAATTTTGTCAAATTGAAAGGCATATAACTGAGGATTTTATATTCCTATCTAGCTAAGAATCATACAAAAGCAAGATCTTAACTTCACCTACATCTTGTTTAAGTTTTGACTTGATTGTTCAATATTTGTGGATGTAAAGAGTGTAACATCAAGTCGAAAACAGCAATTTTGTCAAATTCAAGGGCAGAAAAATCATGATTTAAGATTCCTATGAAGCTGAAAATTATAAACATGCAAGATCTTATGGCCAGTAAGATTACATGAAAGTTTTGTGTTGATTGATGGATATTTATGGTTGTTTGAGTAAAAATAAGGTCAAAAATGGTAATTTTGCCAATTTCAAGGGCACATAACTCAAGACATAATATTCAGATCAAGCTGAAAATTGCACTCAGGCAAGATCTTATCAGCATCAACATTCTGACCAAGTTTTGTCTTGATTGATAAATATTTGTAGTGGCTAGAGTGAAAACAAAGTCAAAACAGCCATTTATTAATTCAAGGGCAGATAACTCCAGACTTTCTAGTTCAATCAGAATGAAATTTAGGAATCTGATAGAGGACCACCTAGGGATCATTCCTGTGAAGTTTGATTGAAATCCATCATGTGGTTTCTGAGGAGAAGATTTTTAAAGAAAAAGTTGACGACCGGACGGACGGACGGACGCACGGACGGACGCACGCACGACGGACACAGCGCCATGACAATAGCCCGCTGGCCTGAAGGCCAGTGGAGCTAATAACTGGCAGAATTTGTACATGTGATAATGGAAACATCAATAGTTTATATATTGTGGAATATTAGCATTCATACAACCCATCATTCAACCCTTTCCTAAATAACTGACAGAGTTTGAACATGTGCTAATTAAAACATCAATAGCCATATAGCCTACACTTAAAGACACTTCCAACGCAACACTTACATTTTCCATCATAATTAAGTAAATAATGCAGTATATTTTGTGAAATTTTCAGCAAATATAAATCAGCTATGTTTACATGTTTTCTGTAAATTTCATTAAAATCGTTCGATCCAAGCATAAAAAATATTTAGGTTTTTCACTAAGACTCCAAATTGAAAAGTCACAAAACCCCTAGCAATTGCAGAATTCAATAGCATCAAAGCAGCGTCACTAAATCATGCTCATATCGCATACCACTGCTTCATAAGATTTGATAACATGCTTTCACGGGCGAAGCAATACTAGAATTCAGTTGCACCTATTTTGTTTAAGAAATAATGTTTTGTACATGTCAGCATTGCACAAAATTATCAAATTTGTTACCAGACATTAGTTTTTCGCCATTTTGCCGCAAGAAATTTCCAACAACTGGAACAAGAACTGAAAAGGGACGAGTTAAGAATGATCCCACAAAGATTCATCATCAACTATGCTTTACAAATGAGAAGGGGTGTCTCCGTGTCATTTAGGTCCATGACGGACACACAGAATGTTAGCAGAATGTCATAAACTGTACTGTTGTTACATGAATACCCTAAATTTACGTTATCAGCTCGCACAGCTTTTTTGCGACTTTTTGTTTTCTAGTCATATTACATGAACTGTAAATTAAATCATTTTTCTTCAATGAATCTTTATGAAAATTACAGATATTATGCAAGTGTGAATGAATTAAATTTGTTGAAAATTTGATGAAAAATGGTTCATTTAATTTCAAGTTATTGCCAAAAATGTAAGTGTTGCGTTGGAAGTGTCTGTAAGTGTATATTGTGGAATATCAGAATTTCATATAAATATCTATGTTCAAAACTTTTCCCAATTGGAAATTCTTTAGTCTGCTCTAATTGGAATGGAGTAGCAGAACATGAAACCTTTGGTGTCAAAAGAAGATTAGAGGACCATGATGGTCCTTAATTGCTCACCTGTACCTATATAATATATTAAACATTATTGAAACTGAATATTAAACATGAAAATCATAATTTTGTCTTTAGAGAATTCAAGGGCATGGAATTCAAGATGTGAGTTTCGTTCTGATTGGTTGAGATCTGTGTGGCTGTTAGAGTGAAGACAAAGTCAAAAAGGGCAAATTTGTCGAAATCAAGGGCACTCAACTCTGATTTTTCTATCATGATCAGATTGAAAATTGATTCGTCCAAGATCTTGTGGTCACCAACATTTAATTAGAGTTTTGTCTTGATTGGTCAATATTGAACTGAAAAATCAAGGCTGTTATACATGTATATCTCTCAGTACATTATTATATCTGCCAGTGAAAGTTTTGAAGAAGTAGGTCAACCTCTAATGTCAAGTTCATCAGGTCAAGGTCATGGTCCAAAATGTAAGGTTTTGGAAGAAGATATAAAGGACCAGAATTGACCTGGCAGAACATTCCATTCGATTAGCATGGGCTGCTCTGCCAGGTCGTTTATCGTGAGGTATATCCATGCATGAAATATTATGACTATGAATAAAAGCAAGATAAATTATAACAGTGTTCTCCCCAGCCCAATAAGCTGTATCGGCCCCTCTACAGCTTCATGTAAATTTGTGTAATCCCCCTACAGCTTCAGAAGTGCCACACAGATTAATTTCTTCAAAATTGTCACCAAACAGAAGAATTTTGAAGTATTTCATGCCAAAAACTGTCAAATAATGTGTTTGCAGCATTGTAAATGCAATAATTAAGTATAAAACATAATGGGAAAAGAAGAAATGCTTATTTTGAGCAATTTCTTCTTTTTCCATTATGTTTTATACACAATTATTTGCATAACCCTTTCCCAAACGGCAAAATTTTAGGCCCATCCTATTTGAAAACTGTCACAAATGACAAAATGGAAGTCATTAAAGAGAGAATTTGTGTAGAATATGGCATAGAAAATATTGAGACAAAAGGAGAAACTGCTGGTTATCAGCAGTTTCTTCTTTTGTTTCAATGTTTTCCCAAGCCTTTCCTATTAGAGACGTCAAAACCAGGTCTTGTTTGGGAAAGGGATAAACACTGTGAATTTCAAGGTTTATGATACTTAAATAATTAACCACTACAGAATCAAATTCTGCGGAGAACCCTGAATAGACAAGGTCAAAGTTTTTGCTTATGCAAACGATGATGCCATGGCAGATGCTGAAGTCACAGCATAGAGATACATGTACTCGTGACATTTTCTGACAGGATGATTCCATTCCCTGGTCAAATGTATCTATTGATTGACAGCAGCATTTTGTTAATTGGTTTTGCACAGGGCTTCAACCACTGAACCTGAACTGGTGTGTGCATGTTTGTCTCTAAAATTGATAAGTGGCAACAGTTATATGTGCCTTTACCCATTCCCAACAAGATAAAGGCTGGCTATGGAAAACATTGTGGAAAATGAAGAAATTGCTTCTAACAAGCAATTTCTTCATTTCCCACTATCTTTTCTTTTACTTTTTTCCCTTCAGGAGTTACTTTGAACATATTCATTTTTCATTGATTGGGAAGTAAGTTTTTACAACTTATTTTAATCCCTCTCGATTCTGTTTCCTGGAAAACACCAGTACTCATGGCCAATGTGTCGGTTAATGAGAAGCCAAGAACAACCTCCGCTACCAGGGATCAAACTCAGAACCTCTTGATCGTGAAACCAAGGCTCTACCTCAGGACCATGGACACCAACATGATTGGTCTCTATCCAGAGCAAACAAAGATGTTACATCTAATCCACTTGAAGTTGTTGTTTGCAACATCTTTGAATTTAGAACACCCTAAAATATTGTCATATTGGAAAAGATTTCAAATTCAGTTAAGGACAGATCCTCCATTTATTTCCCACGGTAAGATTTTTTTTATTTTTTCTGTACTGATATTTAAATATATGAGAAGTAAAAAAATGACCTAAAAACTATAGGTCACCAAGCGAATTAAAAAGTTATTGAATTTCAAGGGAGACTACTCTTGTCTAAAATTGCAAAAATGAGGTGTCACTTAAATACCAACAAAAAAGGTGTTCGAAATGACTAGGATTACATAAATAAGTCTTTATTGTGTTCAATATGTTTTATTCTGTCTAAATGAGTATCAATCTTGGAAAATTTAGTGATGAATTTGAAATTTTTAGTAAAACATTCTTTCAAAAGTAGCTGAAATTGCTCTTTTTTCGCAACGTTTCTGATAATAAAAAATTTTCCAGCGGTAAGAATTTTTTCTTTTTTGGTATAGACATAGTGCTTGGTCATACCTACAAAAACTAAAAAAGAAAAATATATCAAACCACGCGTTTTTCTTAGATATAAATAAAATTTGGTTTACTTTTTACTGCTCTGTCCGAAATTGTTTCACTGCTTTTATCAATTTTCTTCCTTATTACCAGCTTTAGATAATAAAACGTGTCATCTTTTGTGTCCATCTGAAGCGGACTAGCTCATAAAGACACCACTTTGCTTTTAATTCTCCGTTTCCTATCGCTAACGGCACATTTTGAACGCGTAACAGAAAGCGAAATGTGCCATCTGAGTACTATTACACTTTAATTGACCAAACAGAGAAAATTGAAATAATCGAAAAGGGTCTTGTCATTTATCAACCAAACATTCACTAAACGTAAGAAATACATTTGCTGAAAAAAGCCAATTACTGAAACAGCTTTATTTCGTTATTTAGGATATGCGCAGTAAGTTGCGCAGTAACAACTGGAGGATCTGTCCTTAAATGCTAGTACTGTGCATTAGCTGTAGGTCTTTTCAAAATTTTTGATTTTATAGCCAATTTTGTCAAATATCATTACTTTTTTCAAAGTCAAAAGAAGCATTCACTTACATACAACATGGAACCAAAGTACTTTTATTCCTTTGTACCACAATAATTAATTTTGAGTTATTTTGGTAGACGGCCTTGAAACCCTTCTATACACAATATTCAAAAGCCCTTGACCAAACTGTTCAGGAGACAAAGATTGTAAAAAAATTCTATCTTTGTTTCTAAAAATTTATGAAATTTAATACCCAAATCATAGCGAGGGCTCAGTGCAAAACTATTGTAACTACATATTTTTCAGAAATTCACTTTTTTGCATTTTCTGAATCTTTAGGAAGCTATACACCATGTGTTCTAATATTAGGTTTCAATTCTTTATACTTAAAAAGATATTTACAATTTTGAAAACATTTTTACTCTTTGACTCAGAGAAAGTCAATAAGTTGTTTCCCTCTCCTGTAAAATTTTAAAAAATGTAGTTACAATAGTTTTACACCAAGCCCTCGATAGGGCCTTTGTGCTATGGTGAGCTAAAAAGGTCAATCCCCAAAACACCTGCTTTTAATGTCCCTAGCCAAGGACAATTGTGAAGCAAGCACTGATGAAAAGCATTTTCTCCTTTTGCCTCAATATTTTCTGTACTACAATGTATGTAAAGTCTATCCAAATCTATTTTGTTCTCTAAATCATTTTGCCCCACAAACCTTCTTTTCCAAAACACAACAGTTTTCTGGTTTGTTCTGACGTCTCTAATAGAATGGTTTGGGAAAATATTGAGAGAAAAGAAGAATAGCAGATAATGAACTAATTCTTATTCTCCATGCAATAACAACCAAAGCAACAGATAAGAGGGAGTAAGGCATTATAAATTCTATATTTCAAATCCAAACTCTGTGTTTTCGGTACTACTCATTGACTGATTGATTGTTCACAACATAGGGTTTGATGCAGATGAATGATAAATGGAATATTGCATTTGAACAAGCCATTACCCTATCTTATCTGTAGCTCTAAAGAAAAGACACATTTTCTTTTGGCATTAATTACTTTGTTGTCCACAACTCCTTTCACATTTCAAATTGAAATTTCAGCTCCATGGGAAAGGGTTAAATGAAATACAAATTGGCAGACTTGCTTCAGTATGTATCTCAATGCTAAAAGATGTGCATAAAATAACAAAAGAAGCAAAAGTAAACATTGAGGCAAAAAGAAAATGCTGATAACTAATATTTCCATTTTCCAGGAAAGGTTTAACCAATTTACAAGACAACAAAATTTGAAGACTTTTCCTTATTCAAAGATTCCAGTCAAGCTGACAATTTAAAGTGAATGAAATTTTGCTATTTTTGGTCTTTAATGGTATAAAACATTGTGGGAAATGAAGAAATTGTTTGTCACAAGCAATTTCTTCATTAAGAAATTGCTTGTCACAAGCAATTTCTTCATTTTCCACAATGTTTTCCCAAGCATTTTTCCTGAGCCTTAGGGGCAACAGTGTAGGAAAGGGTAACACAAACAACAAATTGGCAGACTTACTTTAATATGTAACTTAATGCTAATGATGATGGCTGCTGTATCTCTTGTTTCTCCAATTGTTTGGGGTCTGCATCTGAAAGTCATAATATTTATTTCATTTATAGTTCCAGAACTACAGAAAGGAAATACAATATTTCATTTAACCAATTACCAAACGACAAAAATTTTAGACTGATCCAAATTCAAAGATGTTTCAGACGACAATTTCAAGTTGAGGAAATCAAAATCTTTTGGTCTTTTTTGGAAGAAAACATTGTGGGAAATGAAGAAATTGCTTGTCACAAGCAATTTCTTCATTTTCCAAAATGTTTTCTAAAGCCTTTATCTTTCGGAGAGTCAAAAAGAGTCACTGTGTGGTAATGGGTTAATGTTCACCAAACCCTATATTGTGGGTACTCATTTGAATTGTCTCATCCAGACAATTCAAATAAGTACCCACAACATACGATTTGGAAATGAACTAACAAAGTTAGAATGTCTTACTCTCCATCCTGCTTATTTGTAGCTCTGTGGATCTACACAAGATAGATACAATTTTTTTTCAGACTTCATGATCAAGAAATATTATTTGGACTGGGTCAGACTGAAAGGAGTACTAGCAGAATAAAAACATAATTCACTCCAGATATTTTTTAAACTTTTCTCACAATATTTGAGAACTGACATTGGGATCTATACTAGTCCTATTTTAAAGTTCACATTTGAACTAATATGACAAAAAATCAAAGGCATGCCTGTATATAATTTATCCATGATTTTCATAGAATTCTGAATTTATAATGTTTGCAGCATCTTATAAAACAAACATTTTCTATAGAATAAAATGAGTTTAAAGATGCTCAGATAAACATTTAGAGAAAAGAAGTTCAGCCTGACTTACTGTTTCTCCTTTTCTATCAATGTTTTAAATACCGCTGCATGGCTATGTACAGATCTTTTCATTCTTTTTTAGGAACATTTGTTGTCTACAAACCAAAATGAGTTTGAACTATGTCATGCTGTGTAATCCCTTAGTAAAACCTAGCTTTCCAGTTGCTAGAAGATTGATTTTAACTTAAAGAAAACATCGAGAGAAAAGGAGGAATAGCTACAATGTCCCCCTTTTCCCTCTATATTGCGTTGATTCAACGTATTTTTTCTGCAAGTAAATTGTTTCGTCGTCTACAATTCCTTTTCAATCAGACTATTCTTAAATTTCATCGTTTGCGAAAGGGTTAAGTCCAATCGGCTATTACCCCCCCCCCCCTTTTTTTTTACCTCCCATGACGGGCCTCAACAGCTGATCAAGAAACCGGAAGTGTCCCATTTTCCCCCACAATAATAATGTAAACACTGATATTATTACCCCAAGATCTCTTACTAACGCTCGTTTAACTAAACTCGAACCACTCTATATGATACATACCTATATGACAATCCTCTATATGATGAATAAGATCGGCTAAAGTCTGAAATGCGCGGCCACAACCCTGAAATTTGCAGTTATTGAGGAGAAACACCGCCATTTGCATGTAAACTTTAGCCTCGTTTTCACATTAATTAGCATACAAAACGAAAGTTGCAAATACGCTTTCCATCGCGTCTTATTTGCGTCATGGTGGAATGCAAGTTCATTTTTAATTTGAAATGATGTTAATTATACCGATTGCATCGTAAAAATATATTTCTTTGAACAAAAAGTATAGACAAAATCTACAACTATGGGGCGCTGTACTCGTATAATTGTAAACACGAGCATATCTTCATTATCTTAATAAAAAAGGCGTGGATGCTTTTTTCGATGGAAGTATATAAAAAAAACTAGATCTAAAATATTCGCAATTCTTTTATGGGTATTTATATAGTATCTGTGTGCTTCATCCTGTGCATGCGAGGTATTTCACCACAAAGTCATGCTACTTACGGTACTACTTCACAGAAACATTGAACTTCATGCAATTTTGAACTTAAAAAAATGTTTCATCTATTTTATAAATCATAATTTGGCATATAATTTTGCATAACGGGTTTTTCTGTAAAAAGGAAAAATACATAACGTGAATTTTTCAGAGTCTTGAATTTTTTTTAATAGATCTAATACTTTTTATTTATTCTAATTCATATTATCTTTTGATATCATCAAAAATCAATATAGCAAGCAGAAATTTAGGAATCATTAGAAGAACTTTAGACTGGGTTCCAGTCTGATCATTTTTCCCTCTTTACTTTCTCCGGTCAGTATCAACACGATCAAAAACGGGTGCCGCAATATGGTGTGGCTCCTCAACGGAAATTTAAAAAAAATATTAAATTTATAGTAAAATGAGCCCATTTGGCAGCTTCTAGCTTCTCTCAGAAGTCTCTGTGGTACCAACTACTAGTCTGCCTGTCTTCAATTCAATACCAAGAAAGTGGTATCAATAGCACCATCAGCTTCAATGACGCTCCCTTGAACACAACCACACTTGCGATTTGCTATCTCTTTCGGGATCTGCATGTGACACTCCCCCATGAAAGGTCACGACCGCACTAGAAACCAGTTCCTGAGAAATTCATTAAAACACATCCTAGCAGAGTACGTGATGGTCTACCAGTATGCAGAACCACATTCCATACACCTGTCTATTCTACAGACACAGAATCAATGCAACAAAAGGAGCGAATTTATTTTTGACGGAACTATATTTGTATACGACGAACCGGAAGCATTTCTCGTTGTGGAGTGTCTCCATATGTAACACAGGTAACATAGGTATTAATTTTTTATGCATTATCTTATCGACCAAATTCATTGTATATTGACGACTGGACCTAGGCTAGAAGAACCTTCTCATACATCGACAAAACCATGGTCCTGCAACTAGATATCAATCTCTCTGAAAGCCAACATGGTTTCATCAACAGGTGATCCTGTACTACAAAAGATATTACACAGTTTCTAGATGAAGACAAAAGTGTCGACACAATCTACTTAGATTTCAGATAGGCCTTTGACGTGGTTCCTCACAATAAATTGCCAAAAAAGTCTGGGTTTGTGGAATACGGTGAACTAACTTGCTATATAAAAAAAGAAGTCAGCAGGTTGTTGTCAACTTAGTCAAGCCAAACTCACCAAAATCTTTAATCACGTGCTTAATTTCCCAAGGTAATATTATCCTTTGTCCAGCGACTTTTCCTCTTTATATGAATGACTTGCTTGATATCCTATCAGTGCATAAAAAGCTCTTTGACTGTTGGTTCCAACTATACATCTGTATCGGCACAAATCATGATGTTTCAGATCTTCAAAATGATCTTGACGAAATTGTTAGATGGGCAGAAGACTGGAAAATGTATTACAACGCTAAGAAGTGCAACCATCTATATACAGAGTGTCCCAATAAAAATGGAACCAATTTTTGAAAGTGAACTGCTCATGTATAAAGTAATATGTTTCCACCAAATTTAGTTATGCAATAGAAACGACAGTTTTCTGTGAGCAGTTAAAATTTGGTTGAAAAATGTCTATTACTTTTGAAAATATTGGCAATCAAATGAATGCACCCAGAAAACCATTTTAACACGGTATCGATTTTCAGTTTTGCAGCGCGCACCTGCACGTACGCGTCACACTTGTTTAATAATTATATTCAGTACATTATAAAAGTGATTTTGAAACATTTTACTTACAATAGTGCATATTCATATCATCTTTACTGCTAATAGATAAACTGTTAGAGCTGTGATGTAATCAAAACAAAAATGAATACAAATAAAATATCAAAGTGTATAACAGATTCATAATACATGTAATCATATGCGCTTATTTTATAAGTTACCAATATGCCGGTCAGCGCTCAAATGACAAGGACTTTAAAATTATTTCAAACAGCCATCATATGGACTTTAATTGCACGTGTAACTCTTGTATAGTGGCCCCAAATATTTATAAACAAACTTCGAACCTATAATGCATGTTATTAAAGAGACGCACGCGCAAATCATCTCGTCAATATTACATAAAATTACTGATTGTTATCGATATGTTATCGTTTTGACCTGTATAACCTATACTTAGTAAATGAGCACGGTCTTTTATTGTCTGGCGAGAATCAGAATACCGTGGGACCATTATAGGATATCAAATTTTGAGAAAATGTGTACGTACATTTACAACGGTAAAGAATTCAACAGATTACCGTCAGTGCGCTTTTACGAACAAACAAGGCGCAAAAATCGATATCGTGTTAAAACGCGTTTTTGGTGTCTTTATTAAATTGCATATAACTTTGGAACCAATTCGTATTTTGAAGTGAAATTTAAACTACATATGCAAAAATATTGTATCTTTAGTACTGCAAAGTCAAAAATTAGATGTTTTGCTAACGCTTTAAAATATTTGACTTTGAAATAGGGTTCCGGTTTTTTTGGGACACTCTGTATAAGTAAAATAAAATTTAACTCTCTTATATAATGAATATAGAAGATCAATAATTAACTGTTGAAGAAGTCCAAAGGGAAAAAGACCTTGGAATTTGTGTAGACACCAATTTGAAGTTTACTGAAAACATCAACAGCAAATGTAACATATATTGGCTTGATTATCAGAAACTTCACATACGTTATCGGTACATATAGATGAAAAAAAATATTCCAGGGGGACCTAATATAGATAGTAAGACCCTTAACTTGAAGATGCGAGTCGGAGTTGTGTGTTGGATTCTTATTACAAAAAGCGTGTACAAGTATACAAATTGTCGAACGAAGACTCGAAGAGCACCGAAAATCGTTCCATGTCTAAAATATCTAACATTCACATTCATCTAGCCTCTTTTAAAATTGGGACTGCCAACATCATAATATAGCAATATTTGGCAGATTGAATCGAAGTGTACGAAACAAATACATGGCATTGAACACATAAACAAAGATAAATTCTTCAAATTAGTAAATAAGGGGGTTCGTTCCTTCGTAGTTTGCTTTCTTCTGTATTTCAAATTTCATGCAGAAACATAGATCTATTTAAGGACGTTCGCACCTATGCACGTCAAAAAGGGCTGTCTCTCAGAAATGCATTATATTCAGACATATATTAGATAAATATTTCGCGACTTTATTTCTGCTTTTATTTTTCCGATATATCACCTGTCCTTTAAGTTACAACGCCACCTAGCGGCATACCGTAAAACATCAGTTTTTCGACGTTTACGGCCTATAATATTCCGACAGGGGACCCATTTCAAATGAAAAATACATGTATCGATTAATCTTTCAATTTACATTTCAAAACATGTCTTATAAATGTCGGAATACGCACGTATTTTTGACTGCGAACGTTTTTTGAATACAACCCAGAGCAAATAAAATACCAAAAAAACGCTAACAATGTACAAAACAAGCTATGCGTTATTTTCTAGGTGTCCATCGTTTTACCCCAATGCTAGGGCTTATCGGTGATACGGGCTGGATACCATGTATATACAGAAGACGAATCAATATGCTGAGACTGTGGAATAAGCTCGTTTCTTTAGACAATGAAAGGTTGTTACGATGCATATTCGAGTATGATTATTTAAGACACGAAGAAAACAATAATTGGTGTTCTGAACTAAAAAGTGTTTAAACAGAAACAGGGTATGTCAATAATTTTCATGAAAAGCAGTCAGTTAACATAACAGAAATAAAGACTAGAATTTATGACAATTACAAAAATGAGTGGAGGAGAAAAGTTGAAAGTTTGCCAAAGTTACGAACATAAAGACTATTTAAAAGCGAATTTAAGCCCGAACCATTTTTATTGTGTCATATACAAAAATATGAAAGGTCCCTATTTGCACAATTTAGATACGGCATTTTGCCCCTACGAATCGAGACAGGCAGATATATAGGAGAGAGGCTAGAGGAACGGATTTGCAACTTCTGTCCTATTGCAAAAGTTGAATCTGAAACCCATTTTCTACTTGAATGTAGCCATTATGATGAAATCCGCAATGAAATTTTGTCCCCTGTTATCCAGACATACGGTAATGCCAGTGCAGACGATTTATTGCAGTTGTTGATAAATCGCCATACTCGCATAATTGCCAAATATATAACAAGAGCTTACCTAAAGCGTAGATCATCTATTTATTCTGCATTGTGGTGTTTATTATTCCATCTTGTTGACATTATCCATTTAACGCAGCCATTCATATATGTTTATTTTTGTCATGTATATGAAGAGAGAATGTGCTCTGTTCTTAAGAGAGTAGGGTAACAGTAAAAGAACTGCAACACTGCAAACTATAGGCAGTACATTGCAAGTTTTGAGTTTTAATCAGGTTAGAATTACTTTCTTATTATTTTATAAACATTAATCAGATCAATCCTATAGGGGGGGGGGCAGTTTTTATCTCTCTACAATACTCGATTTTGTTTTCACCCTTTCGTTTTAGTTTTATTCTTTTTCATAACCTAGGCGCACAGTGCTTGTCAAAAATGCTATTGAGGGTGTAGGCAGTATCAGACGATATGTAGATAGCTAGACGCTTACCTTTGATCGGTGTAGTGTATTGCATGTAGCATGAGTATCAGGTTACAAGATGCTATGATATGCATGACCGGCGCGCAGAGCCGGGAGTTCTAGTTTGACCACCATTGTAGCAACATGTAAATAAATGTAGTTATACAGAGATTAGCATTGTCGTTTATTCCACCCATTTGTACCAGAGACACAACAATCGGGTGACTGTAACTTAACACTTTCCCATACAAGACCTAGTTTTGACGTCTTCTTGGCCAACAGAAAATATAGAGGCGAAAGAAATGCTGATAACCAGTATTTTCTCATTTTGCCTCAATAATTTTCGAGCTATATTGAGTACAAAACCTTTCTTTATCTGAATCCATTTTGTGGTCTGCACTCTGCAGCAGCTTTCAATTCAGATTATTCTAAAGTTTTGCCGTTTGGAAAAGGGTTAACCATGAGTTAGATTGTCAGTATTATAATGTAGATTTTTTAAAAAAAAAATATTTGAAAGGTCAAGAAAAACAGAAATCATGTTTCCATGCAGCTCGATCTCGTTCGTCTGTGTGACAAAAATCATTAAATGTGTGATTGTAATATTTAAAGAAAATGTATTGATCGAGGCAAATTGTTATGTACAATACTGTGATGTCACCTTTGCGAATGTGAATCCATTTTGCTCACTTCACTGGGGTGGAGAGATTGGATTCTCTTTCGTTGTTGTTTGTACGCCATGTTATATGTTATGTGTTTCTGTCACAATCCTGTATGTTGTGGATTATATACAGAATAAAATTTTGAATCTTTGAATCTTTTGATCGATACTAAATATTACCCGCGTACATACTCCTTCGTAGATTTGCTTCACACCGGAAGTAACATTGCCGCATGCGCACAGATTCGTCTCCTTGTCGGTCGCAAAGGTTATAGCCAAAGTTACCGGGTAAGCAACTTAAAATCTCTATCTTGTGCGAAGTAAGTAAAGTCATCATTTATTGGCAGTAGGTTTGTTTGAATATTGATGATTCTTTTTAAAATGCACAGGTATTATTTTATCATCTTAGTGATGTTGATGTGAATTAGATTTGTTTTGGCGAAGGACACCCAAAGTTAACTTTTTTGTTTTTCAGTTTTCTGCAGTCGGCAGCTCAAAAATCATTCAAAATGTACTGTGTAAGATTAGCCACACCCGCTAGAAGCCTAGTAAGTATGTTTTGCTATTACAAATGGTAATGTCATCGAGAGAAAACAGATAAATTTGGAAGTAGACGTCGAAGAAATTGGGTCATTGAGTCAGGACGTCCCTGAAATTGACAAATGTCAAATGGCTAGAATTAGCAATTATTTTTGCCTTTTCTCTACTTATTAGCAAGCCCATTCATATGTCCTTTGGATTGCATTCAGCATGATATTATTTTGAGAAGTTTTGATGCAGAATATTGGCTGAGAAAAAGAAATATTTCAGTTTGACCTTGAATAAGTAAAAATCAAGAAAAAATGGCAGTGATTTGGTGTTTTTGCAAGTCCTATTTGTCATGCATTCTGATTTTAAGTAAGAATTGAAAAAGCATGGTAAGTTTAGGCTGCATCGCATAAATATCTATATACTCCAAGCAGTTTCATTCCTGTTTTAAAAGATGTCACTGAGATAGAAGTGTTTCTCTGGGAAATTGTCCGAAAGGTGATTTTATATCCTAGTGTACTTAGTTCCTACGCATCTAAGAAACAATCAATAATTAAGAAATCAAGAATACATGAAAAACATCTGTTTGCCTTTGCAAAATAAAGTTTATTCATTCATTCATCTTTTAGAAACTTTTTGATATCACTAAAAACTTTTGTAAAATGAAAAATCTCAAAAAATATCGGGTAGTGGGTTCCAATATGGCGGAAGTGAGAGTACAGAGAAACGACGCATTTGATTGGTTTCTATATTTAGCTTTACAAAAACGAAAGTACAATTCTTTTTTCAGTCTGAGAAACCAGTACATCATATTAGGAAATGATATATGTGAAAATAATTTATGAATTAATAAAGATGTGCTTATCAACTATGAAGGAATAAAGGGGCCTCTATTAGAACCGCTACACTGCAGTATGGAATTCAAGAACCAACCCTTAGATACAAAATTTCGGGAAGGCTTTACTTACAAGGCTTAACTCATGACCAAACTGTTGTCATTGACGTAGGAGACAAATCCCTACACTTGCCTTGAGATTTTTTTTTAAAGAAAACAAAGGAAAATGGCATTGAGTAAGCATTTCAAAACAACACTATTGTTATAGGCTATTCTGTCAATCACACAAAATGGGGATAACAAGTACATCTTACTAAACAGTGAAATATTCATTATGGAATCACGTTACATTGCAAATGACTGCCACATGACTTTCTAAAAATAACAATAATGCTAAAGTTCGCTGGTCTGCTTTTCGTTTTCATAAATTTACCGAAAATAACAATTTTAAGAATTTGGAAAAATGGTCATAAGGAAAAATAGGGTTTTTTTAGTGTTTCATATAAATCATTATTAAAATAGTACTTCTAAATCCCTAACTTTCAACATTTTCTCTCCAAGGAATCTCCTTGAAATATACTGACAGACGTGCGCAAGAATGACGTCATTCGGTGTTGTCTAATCGAAAGGGAGGTCAAAACAAAAATGGCGTCGTAATAGTGATGCGTCAAAATAAAGTACTCGAGGATAGAAAAAGATGTAAGGTTGACCTGAGTCGTGTTGCTGTAAAATGTTCTATGTTCATCATTCTTCAGCCGATGAAAGTTCTGAAATATTATAAGCAGGCAGCAAGTGAAATTAAGAAGTTTGGGGCTTCTAAAAGCTGCTTCAACTGCAGACATGGCAAAAACCTTCAGACAATCAGACATATCTGTTAAAAAAATTTCCCTCTGAGGATTTTTATGCACCCCGAAAAAATTTCGGGGGAGCATATAGTCGCCACGCTGTCCTTCCGTCTGTCCGTCCTTCCGTCCGTCCGTCCACAGCCAGATCTCAGCATCCCTTGGACCAAATTGGATGAAACTTCACAGGTGAACTCCTGGGGTCAATCCCTAGAGACCTTTTTCTCCGTTTCTTGATTTGAGGCTGTGTCATGGAAAAAGGGGCCTTAATGTAAAAATTAGTTTTTCTCTAATTTCTCTTCATCTAATGGGCAGAATTTAATGAAATTTTGTACTTATGTGATGAATGAGATGTTCTAGACTATATTCTATAAATAATGTGTGTACAAAAAATCCATCATGGGAAAAGGGGGCTTAATGTATGATAGTTTTTCTTTTGTGACAAACACTTATTCGGGGAGCATAATCCGTCTATGACGGCTCTTGTTTTTGCTACTGTCAGTCCAACTGTCTGACACTCCTATTGATCTGTTGAAATAGTCCCAAGTGAATGAGTGTTTGGTCTGACAAAATTTTATTCGGTCTGACAGATCACGGATCATATGGTACTGTCAGACTATATGTCTGACAAAGATTTCTGGTCTTTCGCCATGTCTGCAAAGTGTCAACTGTTTTGAAATTTTTTATTTCAGATTCCAATATCAGATACAGATTCATAATTATGATGCAAAGGAATGCTGCCTCCAGAAATTATCTTGAGCACTGACAAATCATATTTTGTAAATTTATGTCCACTTTTGCTGTTTGCAACTTTGCAGAAGCTTTGGAAAATTCCAGCAAAGTGGAATATTCCAAATGTAAACATTTTCGGAAAGGATTGAATTATTGGTTCTCTTTTCAGGTTTCTAATGGATCAAAATTTGCCGTGAGACCATTGAGCAGCACAGTAGCACAGAAAGAGGTATTTCACTAGTGACAGTCTTTTTAACCCAACCAAACGGCAAAGTTTACTATTAGACTAGTCCAAATTCAGGGTTCCCAAAAAACCCTCAAATGGGGGTTTTGCACCCCCAAAATTGAATCTTGCACCCCCAATTTTTGCAGGCAGCCTTCTATGTCTCATATAGAGGGCAGGGTTCTCCGCAGAATAATTTGAAGCCGTAGTGGCAAATTATGAGTGTTGGTAAACCTTGAAATGCATCATGTTCATGCAAACAATAATGTGAATAAAACATAATGGGAAAAGAAGAATTTGCTCAATTTGAGCAATTTATACAGAATTATTACATTTTATTTCACAAGAATGCATTATTTATTACTTTTTGACATGAAATCAAATGTCTAGAATATACTCTATTTGGTGACCCTTTTGAAGAAATTAAGCTGTGGGGTACTTTTGAAGCTGTAGTGGCATTGCACTAATTTACATGAAGCTGTTGTGGGGCCAATACAGCTTATTGGGCTGGGGAGAACACTGTGACATCATTTTGTACAAAGTATGGAGCATTTGGAACACCTCTGTACCAATCTCTGTCCTAAAAATTCTTTATCTAAAACATCTTAACCCATTCCCATACATTGACTCATTTTTACACCCTTGAAGATAATGACTTTTGAAAAACATTGTGGAAAATGAAGAAATTTCTTGTGACAAGCAATTTCGTCATTTTACACAATGTTTTCTACCCAGAAAGACCCAAAAATGTGAAATTTCATTTTATTGAATTGTTCTCTGCAACATTTTTGAATTTGGACTAGCCTAAAAGTTTGTCCTTTGGTAATGGGTTAAGGTAGTCCACCCCTTATGAGATTCATTTCTATCGAATTTATTCGGACATCATAAACGTTCTTCACTGGAATTTTCCACTGTAGAATGATTACGCCGTCGTCCATATAGGTTCGGATACGAAACAAATGTTAATCGTTAATAACGTCTCACGAAAAATAAATGCTTCTTTGTCAACTATATAATTACAATATAATTTATTGTTTTTATTAAATTCTATACTCATGTTTGGATTCTAGTTTTTGTCTACATGAATCTTCCATCCATGTTCATTAGTGTAACATATGTGACCTATCACACGAAAAAGGACCTTCTGGGGAGCGTAAAAAGTATCGATCCTAGTCGGTCTTCACTGACTGTGCAGACTGACTAGGCAGGGTTCTCCCCAGGAATTTTTGAAGCTGTAGTGCTACCAAGTCGCGAAACTTTGACGCTTTGCGCGTTTCCAAGAATACTTCCACTGTTGCTACACAATGCCCTTGGGCATTGTTCCTTCAAATTCAGGCACATTGTTAGAAAGAAGATATGAAAAATAATTCTAAAATCCATATTCTTAACATTTACTTAATTGACATGATTTCTCTAGATTTAATTTTGTCATCTGAAAAAGAATTAGTTGTACAATTTATGATTAATCAGGTAATACAGCTAAATATCCTCGAGTACTCTATTTCGACGCATCACTATTACGACGCCATTTTTGTTTTGACCTCTCTTTCGATTAGACAACACGGAATGACGTCATTCTTGCGCACGTCTGTCAGTATATTCCAAGGAGATTCCTTGGAGACAAAATGTTGAAAGTTAGGGATTTAGAAGTACTATTACAATTATGTTTTATATGAAACACTAAAAAACCTATTTTTTCTTATGACCATTTTTTCAAATTCTTAAAATTGTTATTTTTGGTAAATTTATGAAAATGAAAAGCAGACCAGCGAACACCAGCATTATTGTTATCTTTAGAAAGTCACGTGGCAGTCATGTGCAATGTAACCTGATTTCATAATGAATATTTCACTGTTTAGTAAGATGTACTCGTTATCCCCATTTTGTGTGATTGACAGAATAGCCTTTAACAATAATGTTGTTTTGAAATGCTTACTCATGCTATTTTTTCTTTGTTTTCTTTTAAAAAAATCTCAAGACAAGTGTAAGGATTTCTCTCCTATGTCAATGACAACAGTTTGGTCACATGTAGGCCTCGTAAGTAAAGCCTTCCCGAAATTTTGTATCTAAGGGTTGGTTCTAGAACTCCTTACTGCTGTGTAGTGGTTCTAATAGAGGCCCCTTTATCCCTGCATAGTTGATAAGCATATGTTTATTAATTCGTAAGTTATTTTCACATAAATCGTTTCCTAATATGATGTACTGGTTTCTCAGAGTGAAAAGAGAAATGTACTTTCGTTTTTGTAAAGCTGAATATAGAAACCAATCAAATGCGTCATTTCTCTGTACTCTCACTTCCGCCATATTGGAACCCACTACCCGATATTTTTTGAGATTTTTCATTTCAAAAAAGTTTTTAGTAATATCAAAAAGTTTCTGAAAGGTGAATGAATGGATAAACTTTATTTTGCAAAGGTAAACAAATGTTTTTCATATGTTCGTGATTTCTTAATTATTGATTGTTTCTTAGATGCGTCGGAACTAAGTACACTAGGATACCTGTTAGACCCCATTAATTCAATCATTCAATTCAATAATAACAATGGCAACACATGCTCACTGATATGCATGCCTCTTCAGTTAAGTTTATTTTAAAATTAAATGAAAAAAAAAATTGTTTGAAGACTAATATTTCTACATCAACAGGAATAGTGACTTTATAGAATTGTGGAAATAATTAACACAATGTATATCAAACAAAAAAAATATTTCAGCCAAATTACAAAGTTTTTAAAAGACCAGTCCAAATCTTGAGGAGTTGCATACAATTACCGGTAAGTGATTTAATGGAGTTGTGCAGTCAACTATCATCAGTGTCACCAAACACTTAAAGTGAACACAAGTTTAAATTATGGTATTCAAAAATGTATCAAACAATGGGATGAGAAAAGCATGGTCATCAGCAATCCAGTTTCTGATTGGTTTTGAAAGTATTATAAGGTTAAGAAATTATGTTTAGCAAATCCTTCCCATTTTCTCACACAGTCAAATAGATCTATGAAAAAGTTGTGGTCAACCAAATTTGATTTAGTGTTACAAAATTCAAAGTATTAAAACGTCATAAGATGGGAAGCAGGGAGGGAAAAGGGAAAAATATTGATTATCAAAATGTCCATATTTTCATATTTTTCAAAGTAATTTCTAATACAGACACCCGAACTTGAGCTTTAGCAGCCCACAATGATAGACATGTGCAGTGGCGAACCCCCTCTATAGCCTGATTATTTCATTTTCATTAAGAAATGTAGTGAAAATTGTCAGGACCTCAAATTGTGTAATACTTAGGAACAGGAACCCCCTAATTGTATTTTGACACCCCCCCCCCCTTTCACAGAAATCCCGGATCCGCAGCAGACGTGCATGCAAATAAGTCAATAACAAAGCATGGAATTTAGATGACCAAATTATCATTCTATCAATCGTCGCTGTAGAAAAAGCACTGGACAGGCTAGTCCTATTTATAAGCCCTGACATATTTTTTAACTTTGTCATGAACGTCAAAGGAAAGACCTCGTCAATCAGGCAAAGAAAATGCTGATTACCAGAAATTTCTCCCCTCAAGTTTTCTGTTTGTTTTCTTTACAATGGGCTGCGTACGTTCTGATCTTAGAATTCATCTTTGGAAAACGGGTAAAAAATCACTCTCTAGTGACTATCAGGCCCGTAGAAACCAATTTCATATTGGGGAGAGGTCTCAAACCCTAGTGTCTCAATATTAGGGGGGAAAATCAGCATTTTTGGCCAGCTGTTAGGGGCTTAGCCAACCTAGCCACCCCTACGGACCTGACTTTGATAGAGAATGTAAACTATCTATAAGCCCTGACAAAAATTTTAGATGTAAGTGTTCCATCTCTCTGATTGGGGGAGTCCAATATTTAGTAGTCTACATTGAAATAAAGTTAAAAAAACTTTGCCAACATAATGCAAGTGTAAAATATGATGTATTTACCTTGTCAGTATATTTTCCTTTAATTTATTTCAATGATAAATATACGAAGATTGGTGAGTGTTCACTGAAGTTCATTCAGGAAAGAGTTTTCTTTGCGTAATCAATTAGGAGAAATTCTGACCTACAACAACTGTGTGACGTGGAGTGACGTCACACTGTGTCTGGAATGTAGGACAAAATCCCCTTTGTTTCAATCACTCAATTTTGGGTTGTAAAATATCTTATCTACTGGGGATTTATGATAAAGTTACATTTTTTTTTAAATCCCGAAGATTGTTTATGATAAGGAGACTTAACCACGTGTGTTATAATTCTGTGTTTATTTTCGAAGATGAAGAAGGCAAAAGTAAAAGTGTGCATTTCGTAGTCAGTGGATAAAAGCACTTTCAGGTAAACAATGCTCATTAAAGTTGTTTCACTTTGATTTACGATTTAAAGGAGAACCTTAAAAAATTTACGATTTCGCAGTTCATCCTTATAAATCGCTCGGAAATGGTTTAAAAACATTACAAGCAAAGTTATTACGTTAAGGAAAGCATTAACCCATTGCAAACCAGCAGCCAAATTATCGATTTTACCAATACACAAAATTCGCCGCATCAATTACTTCCCTTGGATTCTGTATCCTTGGATACGAAATAGTCGAACCTGTCTACATTGACAACTGCGTCATTTATCGATAATCGAGTGATCTGATATTAACCCTTTCCCATACAGTGACGCTTTTTGACGCACCTCAAGCAAAATCCAAGGGAAAATATTGTGGAAAATGAAGAAATTGCATGCAGCAAGCAATTTCTTCATTTTTTTACAATGCTTTCCAACACAAAATTGAAAGATTTCTAAACTTTCATGGGCGTGTAATTGACTTCTTCGACACTTTCAAATTGGAACAGTTCAAAATTTTGCCGTCCGGTAATGGGTTAAGGTTTATGGAATATCGCTTCAAAATCATGTTGTGTGTAACTTACCATTGCAATGTTAACTTAGTAACCCATAAAACATTATAATATATATTTGTTTTTCCGAGGAAATCAAATTGAAAACGAAAGTGGATTCTGAGATTGAACCAGGACCGAACAACTTCTACTTAATTTGTACCGTCAGGTCATTCAAAGATTATGCAAAATTTGATGACAAACAAATCTTTATCCAAACGCCGTGCTAAAACATAATTATCAAGATTGCGTGTTCATTAGTGCTGCTCCTAAAATGCGATATCTCTGCCGTTCGAAACAGGCATTGTTTCAATTCACAGGGTTTCATCCTACCCATTACCAAGGCAAACGCTAAGAATTTAGACTGGTCTAAATTTAAAAATGTTGCAGACGAAAATAGCAAGTGTATGGAATTTATTTTTTGTCTCTTTGGGTAGGAAACAATGTATGGAAGGAAGAAATTGTCTGTCTAAATCAGTTTCTACTTTTACTATAATTTAGCGCGTGAGAGTTAAAAAAGTGAAGTGAAAAAGAAATACAATCTATGTGTGTTGGTTTTCTCAAAACAGAAAAGGCTTGGTAAAAACATTGAGACAAAATATTAATATGCTGATAATCGACGTGATCCTTTTGTTTCAATATTTTCCGCGACATATAGAGAATCCCTTTTTTATCAGCATCCCTTTGTTATCTGTAGCGGCTGTTAAAAATTGAACTCTAATTTTGTGCTATTTGGGAAAGAGTTGAGAGTGCATAAAGATCGTTATGGGCATTTATCGAACAGTTTTGATATAATACTGTATCATTATGAGTTGCAGGCGATAAAATTAAGATTGGGCATTTTTTTTTTTAATTATCATGAGATATCAAAGTATTGCTAAAAGGAGAAAATGGTGACCTCAGCATTTAATCCTTTTCTCTCTTATTTATTTATTTATTGTTTCCTTGTGTCATCGAAAATAGAAGGATCATTTTTGAAAATTGATTTCAATCGAAAAAAGCGTTAATAGTTTTTTTCTTTTCATACAATAATTGGAAATAAACACTTTATTACATAATGAGCTGATTAATTACACAAACCATAACGGGTGTAAGATACAGGTCAATAAACACGGGTGTCAAAGATGTCATAAAACACATGTTTATTCACTCCCTTTACTCAGTACAGCAATTAATGGAAGCAGTTTTCAAAAATGCCCTTTTCTAAAACATATGATCTGGTGAAAACCAGGAAAAACGATCGTAGTTTTCCCTTTTTAATTCAACAATCCGAATCTCCTCGCTATATTGCAAATAAATTCTCTCTTTATCAATATCAAATTGATCTTCTGTAGCTTCGGAATTGGAAACCTCTAAAACATTGTAGTTTTGGAAAGGATTAACCCATTTCCAACGGCAAAAATACTCTGGTTTCGTCTGTAATCAAAGTAGTTGCAGACAACAAGCATGTTTAATTTTACGATTTTCATTTTTCATCATTATTTCTTGTGAAAGATTGCACAAAAATCCTATTCTTATGAACACCAATATTGACGGATAAAATCTTAATATTCGCATTTTTCATTAGTTTTTTTCATTGCGCATATTCCTTTATTCATTCAATAAATAAACATTTCAATTTACGTCTATAACATACTAGATCTATATATGTCCCCATTCGTTCCTTCACTTTTCAAAAAAAAAAATATATATATATAATTTCAATCATTTCGTGTTTGTCCACCGTTTACTCTAGTACGATCACTTCATTACGAGATAGTAGATGAAAACGGCGTAAAACCCCAATAAACCAAACTTATTTACAAGATTAATACAAACTGTCAAATATATATTATGTTTATTTTCTTTACCGAAATAATTAAGCCGTACATAAAAGCCTAATAAATACATACTGTCGATTTCTTCGCCGTTTATATCGCTGAAATTCAGTGTCATATTCTACTTCGAAAATGACGTCACTTGTCACGTGACCGATCAAGTGCCCAGGTAATATGAATATGATAAATGACCAAAGGGAAGTAATTTGAAAGGGAGAGGAAGTAATTTGCAAGGGAGATAATTTTTCGCACAAATTTTGATACGGAAAATTAAAATCTTGAATAATTTCTTTTTTCGTTCATAATTTGAAAAATGTTTTTACTAAAATGATTCATTGAATGATGTTGTTTTGTATAAAAGAAGAATCAGACGCCTATATTATTTCCCTTTAATTAAAGCCTGGACTTGGATTCTACGGACAAAGACAGTGAAGCAGGATTTGTGAATAAATTAACATAATGAAGGGGGTTAGGAGAATTTGTATAGACTAGAACTGTAAAACTAAAAGGGATAATTCCCGTGGCTGCATTTCAGTGTTGGTTTCGTCTAGAAAGTTTTGAGGTTTTGAAATTACCCGACTGATATTTTGTTCTAAACAATGTTGTTCTAGATTCTAATTATTAATCAGAATTTAGATCTAGATCTACATCTATCCATTCTAGACTTGCCATTTTCGATTTATGCCTGTTTTTTTTTTTTTTTTTTTTTCGTCAAACCAGAATTTGTCAGTCTGCACATTCATGTAGGCCTATATTAATTTAGTGTAGTCATGAAATATTAAGGTCTGCCGACTCAATGAATGTCCAAAATTATGTCAGATGTAGAGAAGCTACTGGAAAAAAGGATTTTTACAGTTTTACGTTCCAGAGGTCGCAAACAAATTGTACTGGACTAGATCTAATATTTAAAATGATCTAATTATCGACGAAATTATAAAATATCATACATTGATTTACAGAAACGTCTAGATCATAAATCTGTGGGTAGAAAAATACAATGTTTTGTTCAACAAATTTCAACTTTAATCGAGCGTCTACAGGCGTTAAAACTCGTATAGATCTATAAGATCTGCGGAGTAAGGGTTAGCACTACACCCGGGAACCAATATTACCACTGATACATTGGTTCCCTGCACCACCTGGTTTACGCATGACTGCTTTCAGTGATAAACCTTATCAGTAAGTGGCACAAGTTACTGTAATTAACGAGTAGATAAGAAGATAATGACCACTTTTCTCAAGGGTAAGATTAAGGTGTATCGGGATTACAATTAAGCTGTATCGGTGGTTCAAAGCTGTATCGGCAGAAGGGCATATCTGCTGAAGGCGTATCGGTCCCGATACGGCTTATGGCTCTGGGGAGAACGCTGGAGGGAGTGCAAGTATGCTGTAAAATGACTGTTTTCACCCCCAGATTTAGTCAGTGGGAACCCTGAAATTCAAAGATGATGCAGACAACAATTTCAAATGAATGAAGTTTTACTTTTTTTGTCTTTGTGCAGAGCTCCAGATAGGATGCGTATTTGCGTAAAATAAGCATTGATTTGGTCTAAATACGCACTTACTTTCACAAAAACGCGTACAGATACGCATTCAAAATAAGGAATACGCATTTGATAATCGTCAGTTAGCGTATCAAGATCGAAGAGCGCCGGAAGAAACTCGTAGAATATGAAATTCCACAAGGACTAAAAATAACGCTTTGGTCTGTAAAAATACCTTATCGAAGTGTCTAATACATCTCCGCCAATCAAAAGCAGGAATTCTTGGGGAATACGGATTACGTCACCATGAATGCAGATGACAATCGGCTATTCCGTAGATCTACCGAATGCTGCCGAGTAGTGTATTTTGTTCGAATATAAGTCAATCGTTGATCGCCATTAATTTTTTATACGGAGTAAACCGTTTACTCAAATTTAATTGGATGATAAATACCAGACCATTGCATCACTTCGTAAATCGGAAATTGCAACTCGAAGAAGTTTGTTTTCTTTTTAATCAGGAAACGAGTAAATCCACTCCTGAATACATCGTAAAGTCGATTTTGGCCAATATTATTTCTGAAGAGACCCTACAGTACATACAAAGATAGCCCACGATGGTAATCTCGTTCAGAAAAAGAAAAATACTTGATGGTTGCAAACATAGTGCGCTTAGATGTCCTTGAACTCGAAAATGAAAGTGGGTTGTTCCAGTCGGGTGCTCCTTTTAATTCTAATCCTTTCCCGAACAAGAGGATAAATACTCCTTGCGTTAAAAAAATATCTGGAAATACGCATTGGAAAAAATTCTGAGGGGTAAATACTCATTGCCTCAAAAAATTATCTGGAGCTCTGTTTGTGTAGAAAACATTGTGGGAAATGAAGAAATTGCTTGCCACAATGTTTACCAAAGCCATTATCTTGTATGGAGTCAAAAAGAGTCGCTGTGGGTTAATGGGTTAAAAGAAATGAAAGAAATTGGGTTTCTTTTTCCCCAAGCAAAATTTTTTTTCAATTTTAATGGTAAAAAATAGAGAAATATTGTAGCAATTGAAGGAAATGTTGGTACATGTCCCTCATATTTCAACAGTGGGTAGATGGTTAAGAAAGGTAAAAGAATGTTTTGAAAAGAGAATAATCATACCACATCATGAGTTGACTTTACAAAAGTTTGATTTTAAGCGCAACATTTTTTTTTTTTTTTGCTAAAGGTATGATAAGCAATCAAATTTGATTTCATTGGTATTGGATGAAAGTTTACTCGTGAGTTGTAAACGACTTAGACTCACTTAGTTTGTAATTCGTTAATAAGCTGTTCATTCCGTTCCATATATTTTTCAGAATACTTCACTATCAACATACCAAGGTATCTCTAGCCAACCACAGATCAACAATGTATTTTTGACACAGGTAAGAACCACAATGTGTTTCCAGAGCTACAGATAAGAGGCCAGAGGGGATGTTTGGTTTCTCAAAATGCAATATTTTTTCATGGTTTGTTGTTCATTGAATATTTAGTGGGTACAGTACTCATTGGAACATGATTTCACATGATTCAAATGAGTACCTGCCGAGTCCTGATCAGTCGGAAACATCGAAGTTTTATAATTGTCTCAAAATATTGAAAGTTATAGCTGAAATTACTGCTACCCAACATGTTAGGGCATTTTCAAATTTTGTAACACAAATAAGTCAATCTAGATAGTGTGGCAATCAAAATCTTTATTAATGGAAAACTTAAGTCCTCTTCCATTTCTATTTCAGTTAAGAAATTTCCAGACCACTGTAACAAAGCGTGATATTGACACAGCTGCCAAATATATTGGTGCTGGAGCTGCCACAGTAGGAGTAGCCGGATCAGGTCAGTCATCGTCACATCTTTAACCCTTTCCAAAACAAGACCTGGTTTTGACATCTCCAATAGAAAAGACTTGGGGAAAACATTGAGACAAAAGAAGAAACTGCTGATAACCAGCAGTTTCTCCCTTTGCCTCAATATTTTCTGTGCTATTTTGCACACAAATCCAATCTTTTTCAACATTCATTTTGTTGTCTGCAGCAGCTTTCAAATTGGACCATCCTAAAATTTTGTCGTATGGTAATGGGTTAACACACAAAAATGGGTCTCACTCATGAGGTCCCTGGTTCAATACTCGGTTGCCGCAAATATTCGTTAAGATGAAATAGTCTCCCTCTAATGGTCTGATGATCATAAATCTATGTGGGCGAGCAGCTGGAAGCTTGGTAAGGATGCTGTGGTAGTACTGGTATGAGAAATGACAGGAATCCATTAGGTGCTCCAGTGGCCACAATGTGATCATAGTAGTTTATAGACGGGTGTTAAACCATAGCCATAGAGGTCAGTAGAATTTAATTTAATAACAACGCTGATGTTTTTTCAAAACATAACAACAGTAAACTCAGTCTATTTTTGTAGACGGGTGTTGAACCATAGCCATAGAGGTCAGCAGAATTTAAATGAATAGCAACACTGATGATTTTTCAAAACATAACATAACAGTAAACTCAGTCTATTTTTAGCACAAAATTCATTGCTATTGGACCACCCTGAAAACTTTGTTTGGTAAAGTGTTAACTCTGACCCATTACCTCATAATAACATTATTTTTCTCCCCCCAAAAAAATAAAGGCTTTGAAAAACATTTTGAAAAAAAATGAATAGAGGTAGGCAATTTCTTCATTCTCCACTATGTTTTCAATCCCAAAACACACCAAAAAATTAGATTTTATTTGAAGTCGTCTGCAACATCTTTGAATTTTGATTAGTGTAAAATTTTGACATTTCTGATTATTCCATTACCAAATGACAAAAAATTAGGTTGTTTCAAATTCAAAGACATTGCAGATGACAATATCAGTTGAATAAATTTTGAATTTTTGGTCTTCTTGTGCAGAAAACAATGTGGAAAATGAAGAAATTGCTTGTCGCAAGCAATTTCTTCATTTTCCACAATGTTTTCCAAAGTCTTTAAATTGTAGGGCGTCGAAAGGCGTCACCGTGTGGCAATGGGATCTATTATTTGCGTTTTCAGGAGCTGGTATTGGAACTGTATTCGGTAGTTTGTGTATCGGTTTTGCCAGGAACCCCTCCCTCAAGGGTCAGCTCTTCACCTACGCTATCCTGGGATTCGCTCTGTGCGAGGCTATGGGACTTTTCTGTCTCATGATGGCTTTCATGATCATCTACGTCTTGTAAATTAATAAATTAACAACAAACTGTTTCCATAGTTACCATAATACTAAATTTGGTGCTTTTCAACAAAAACATCATAACTGCAGCTTAGAATAAGCTGCAGTTACGAGATTTTTGTTGAAAAGCGACAAAATACTTCTATATTATTGAGAGTTTTGACTGATTTTGTAGTGTGTGATAAAGGCCTATAGCCATTGTGACTACAAGGAAATATTAGTGCTATATCTGGGATCAAATAAAGGCTGCCTGTAGCTGTCAACAATTACAAATAATGGATTAGTGCACAAATGTTGCAAGTGTAAATGAAATATACATTTGCAATCTTTTTGCACTGTTCCATTGTTAAATTGATTGGATTGTCTACAACTTTCCTAGCTAAATGGCTGAATAAGTTGTGAATTAAACCATCAAAAATGCTTCAGGAAAATATGCAATCAATCCACACTTAGTGTTTGAAATATAAAGTCTTTTTGTATAAAGTTTGTTAAACTGTGTATGAGAAGATAGAAAAATAAAAATAGGACTAATTTAACAATATTTTTGTTAATGTACCCCCACGCCCCGAAATTCAACCGGCACTCACTATGTCGACATTGATTTGTAAAAGGAGATTTTTAAAAGGCATTCAAACATGGTTATGCTTTTTTGACTCCAAATTATATAATAAAGGCGATAAGAATTGTTGAATAAGATTTATTTGTTTGTGACAAGCATTTTCTTCATTGCCCACTATGCCTTCTATCTAAAAAAGTTTAAAAAAAAACAACAATGTTAACTTTTATTCACTTCAAATTCTTGTCTGCAACACCTTTGAATTTGGAACAGTGAAATTGTCCTGTATGGAAATGGGAAGGGGAAAATTGGACAAAGGAAAATTTTGCAGACAATAAATTTCGTACAAAAAAGTGTATGGAATATTTTTGACCTGCCCCGTAACTTCGATATTACGAGTGTCAACTCGGCTTTGTACTGTCATGGAATTCACTGACACTTTTCTTCGAAAAACTCGTAACTGCAGCTTTAAATAAGCTGCAGTTACTAGGTTTTCAAAGAAAAGAGACGATAAAGTGGTGATTTTGAAATCTGTGCTGAACTTTTGGAAGTGCTATTGAATTATTTGCACACGCAATATTTAGTCATGCATCCATGCTACGAAACGTCTTTCCAGAATTGATTTATTCGTAAACATCCATCTGTACACCCGAAGAATGGTTTAGAACATTATTTCGCTGCAGCAACACTGCTGATCCGAAATGGAGTTACAAACGGAACATTCTAATACAATATCGCTGCTTTCCACCAAAAAAATCATAACTGCAGCTTAAAACAAGCTGCAGTTACGAGGTTTTCGTTGAAAAGCAACGATGTGTTAAGAAAATGTTCATTGTGGTGAACTCGGCCAAAGCATGAGACGTTTTTTCGCGATCACTATTCCGTCGGTGTTGTTATAAAATGTCGTAACTATGGCTTCGATAAAGCCGTAGTTACGAAATTTTATAACACAACACCGACAGTTTGTCAATACATATCAGTTAACCCGGTCTATTTTTAGAACAAATTCATTGTTATTAGAAAAACTATCCAATTAGATCTTTAAACTCACATTTAAGGGGGAATGCTCCAGTTTCCTATTTTTTTCCCAATAATAGAATTTATTAAACTTTGTATGTTGAAATTACATGTTATTACCAATTGAAAAATGAAATAAAAATGGATGGTCAGCGAACTTGTTTAAATTTTATAGGCATTCGTATCACATACCCCTACAGCGAAAAAATGCACAGTTTCTCGCACCTGTCCAAGGTCACTAAAATGCTAATAAAATACTGTATATTCATCGTATAGTCCCGAAAACGGATTTAAAGTAACGTCTTACATTTAGTAAGAACAGAAAACCCAAGATATGTGCTATTATAAACGCGTAAATGTATAAAAACAACATGCTCACGTGTTCGGTTAGATCAACGAAGCTGGAGTGTTTTATGTCAAAATTTGCATATATTTGGAAATATTTCAAGTTCTACATAATAGAATTTGATAAAACTCCCTCATTGTATTAAGCAACATGTCCTGGTAATAATTCAAAAAGAAAATGTATAGGTCAGCGCACTTATTAGTGAATTACAGCATTTTTTATCAGCTACACATAAATAAATGGACGCAAAACAGTGGTAACTGCATACACACTTACGACTGCCTTGCTCTAAATAATCAATTTCCATCTTGAGGAAATCAGTCGCAAAATAAATACTTTTACCATCGAAAATGGTAAATTGTAATGATGTTATATATCATTGAAAATATGGTAGCGAAACATATTGGTACGAAACATTAAATCTACTACAGTAATGACCGAGTGTTCCGAAAAACTGTAGCATTCCCTCTTAAACGCAAAATATCTGTACCTTGTTGTAGCGAAAAACGTCCCTCGCTTTTGCCGAGTTCACCACCAGTGTACACGAGTTGCTGTAGTGGTAACGCACTGTACTTGTTGCAGAGGATCGCAGACACAAGCTGGAGGCTCAGTAAGGGTAGTACTGGAATAAGAAATATCAGGAATCCGTGGTTAGATGCTCAAACCGCCGCGATATGACAGCAGTTGAAAGAAGCATTAAACCCCAATCAATCATTTTCATGCAAGAATTTCAAAAAAATATCGAGCGGGATCGTCTAAAATATTGCTGATTTAGGTTGTCCACCCCAAATGAAGTTCGCTTAAAGTCGGAATTTTTCGTGCGACGTCGTTAGTATTCGTTACGTATCCGACATATTCGGGCGACCTCGTGGACATTCGGCGATGGAACGTGCCATCGCCGAATGATTACGACGTCGCTCGAAAATTCCAACGTCGAGTGAATCTAATATAGGTGTGGGCTACCTCAGAAAGGGGTTGCACGAGTTGTCTCCCTTCATATTTACAATATAACGACGCATAGCTCACGACAAATGACCTGGCAGACCATCTCGGACTATCAGATAGGGATGCTCAGTCAGGTCAATTATCGTGAGCTATACCATATGAAAACCTCCCTGTTGGGAGAGTTAGTGCCATTATTCCTTGAAAACTGCCGAAGTTTACAAAATTGTCCACTATGAAATAGGAATGAGTGTCTTCTAGCAAAATATACTGAGTCAAAAAAGAAAGTGTGCATACTTCTACTTTAAATATCTACGTAACCACTGCAATTAACTACTCAAAACTTCTACACAGAGTTAAGCTATCAACTTCTCACGTCTATTGACATGGGAAGCAACTTTGGATGATTAAATTGTCTGGCACATCGCAAAAACGCTGTTAGCACCTTTTTGCACTAGGTTATCGAAACAAACGTTTCATAATAAACTTTATTGTCTAAAATCTGAATTCAAAGTGCACAAAAGCTAAATCAAACATAAAATTTCAAAATTCTGAAAAGTAAAAGATGCTACGTCATAGTAAACACAGCAGATTTTACACGTTAGTTTTGCCAGTGTCTTGAACCGGCGTAAAACGTGTCGTAGTTGTTTAAATGTCATCGTTCTGAAATTAGGCGTTTGCAATCATGTTTCTAAAACAAGGGGTACATTTTTGATAGGCTTAATTCTGATATCCCGAATGCAGCAATGACTAGACAAGATCGTTACATGACGTTGACGCCCTAACGTTAACGTTTCAAAACTACACAATTTATGGCAATTCAGTAAAGCAAGCGTATGTAAGCAATATTTGAAATCGACGAAGGCAGATAGACGGCTCATAAGATATTTGGGACCACATGTTTGTCACATTATCATGATGCCTAAATCTCACGTTACGCTTGCATTCGGCCCGTCGTCGTCGGCAAGGGACATGTGAAAATTAGTCCTGAGTGTGGTGTAGGGCCGAACATCTTTACAGCCTAAGTTTCGCAAAATTTAGTGTACAGTTAAAGAATTTGCTGGACGTGGAACGCGTCTTGCAATATGAACGCAATGAAATTCCAAACGATTAAACGAAACGTTATGTTCGATCAGTGAGACCGCAGATGTTTGCCGTCATTTATTTAAGACATGTCACAATAGAAATTGAAGCAGAAATCAAGAAAATTGCATTATTTAATCTTCTCACGTTCGTCAGCAAGTTCTGTGAATTTCGAAATTGACCCATATCTCAAATACCTTAAGATAACAGAAAAAATCCATTTCACACAATTCAAAAAGACGCCTTCTTATAGGCAATCGAATTATCTTTAACTTGATACCAGTATTATAATATCAATATTCAAAATTACGATAGAAATTCCAGTTTTTCTCTGTGCACACTTTCTTTTTTGACTCAGCATACATAGAGGAACGAGGAGAAATGCTGGTTACCGAGATTTTTTTGTATCGTTATTTTCGAAATCTTTTCCTATTTGGGTTGTTAGGGATACATTGGCGGATCCAGAGGGGGTTCGAACGAACACCCCCCCCCCCCCCCCCTGAAGCCTGATTATTTACCTTTTCATAAAGAAATTCAGTCAAAATTGTGTGGTACTAGAAAAACGAACCCCCCTATTTGCATTTATCCGAACCCCCCTAACAGAAATCCTGGATCCGCCGCTGGGATAGTGTATAAAAAAAACCATCAGACGGCAACATTCTAGATAGACTGGTATCCATTCGTGTAAATAACTGAATCCACTAAATCCGTAGTAGATTTCAGGTGCGGGAACCAGACTACATTCTAGACTGGTCTAAATTCAAAGACTGTTGCAGTCAATAATTTTGAGTGAATTTATATTATTATTTTTTGGTCTTCCTTGGTAGAAAACGTTGTGGAAATATATAATGTTTTCCAAAGCCCGTGTGAGGCGTCGAAAGGAGTCAAATTGATTATGGGAATGAGTTATTAAAAGTACTGCCAAATAGTTCTACCCTTTGAAAAAATATTCCAAACGACCAGAAAAAAAGACAAAAACATTCAGATTTTTTTCTGGTCGACTGAGATCAATTTTTAGCTCCACTTGGCCGAAGGCCAGCGGGGCTTATGTCATGGCCCTGTGTCCGTCGTGCGTGCGTCCGTCCGTGCGTAAACAATTTTCAAACATCTTCTTCTCCAAAACTACTGGACCAATTTCAACCAAACTTCACAGGAATCTTCCTTGCATAAATCTCTGAAATTCCTTCAAAAAATAAATTCCGTTCAGAACTTGAATTTTAATTAATTTAATTAAATTAAATTTTCGAAAAATCTTGAAAAATCTACTTCTCCAAAACTACTGGACCAATTTCATTCAAACTTCACAGGAATCTTCCTTGCATGAATCTCTTCTAAATTCCTTCAAAGAAACAAACTCCGTGTAGAACATATATTTTAATTAATTTAATTAAATTAAATTTTCGAAAAATCTTTTAAAATCTTCTTCTCCAAAACTACTAGACCAATTTCAACCAAACTTCACAGGAATCTTCCTTGCATGAATATTTTCCAAATTCCTTCAAAGAAATTAATTCCGTGTAGAACTGATATTTTAATGAAATTAATTAAAGTAAATTTTCGAAAAATATTTAAAAATCTTCTTCTCCACAACTATACTTAACAAAAGTTCTAATCGGTCAATTTTAAAATTGCAATATCTCGATTATTAATCAACCAATCAGTGTAAAATTTTGCATGTGTTATTTTGTGCCCATATCGTTGACTATGCATATTTTTGAGAGCGCTGAAACATTGAGGGGTGGTAAAAATGTCCATGTACATCGTTTTCCCGATTTGCACGTGAAAAGTTTTCGTGCAACAAAAGCCACGGTCCAGTTTATACAAGTGGGGTCTCTATCGACTGTTTAGTCAGAAAAACACATAACATGACCAGAATGACACACGAAGTGCGAAACAGGGCCGTCGGAATGCTACAACGGGGCCGTTGTTTACGACTGGTAAAATTTAGTTGCAGAAAAAACCGGAAGTAGGTGACATTCGAGGCTTGTTTTCTTTTCTGCTGTTTTGATAATTTGTTTCCATCCATTTTCAAGTCGCCAGAACGTTTACTTAGACCTATTTTAACCATCAAGGCCTTACAAATGGAAGTTCAGGCCACCGGAAGTGCTGCAGTTCGCCATCGGAGACGGAGACGACGAGTTAGCATACATCGCCAGGACCATTATTTCCCTTTGTCATATGAAAGGAACAGATTCCTCCCGGCTTCAATCACTTCAGGTTGACTGCGGGGTCGACATAAACGCAACATTACACCAAAGACTGTGCACAGGAGGCTATAAAGTGTTGGAATTCGTTGAAAGTAGCCACTTAGGTGTTGTTATCTGTAGACGTCATCGAAATGTTCGTCTATTTTGGCAAGACGTTACTTTCTCTTTACCAGGGCTGCCTTGGCCAACGTCTTCTTAACAATGTTGACCACAACATTGCATCAGTTTGCCGACGGACGTGTGCTCATTTATCGCTGTCACGGTGAGTTTCAGAGTGACGAATTTGATTGTGATTGACTTTCTTAACATTATTCTTTCCACGACAAGCTATTGTGTAGCTGTTATTGAAGCTAACGGTGGCCACACACGTTACTAGCACTGCTCTTCTTGTTTTGTGAATTTTGAAATCGAGGGTACCTCTTTAAAAACTGTTGTTAGATCTAACTAAAAAGTCTTAAAATAATCGAATTACAACAGTCATGTTGGAAATTGATTTCTTCAACGTGTTCCAGAATGAAATGTTTGGAATCGTTTGTTTATTGATTTTATGGCGCAAAGTATAAGGTGACCGATTAGAACTTTTGCTGAGTTTACTTGACCCATGGGCGGATCTAGAGGAGGTGTTGGGGGGGGGGGGGGGTCCGGACCCCCCCCCCCCCCTGGCATTGGCCAAAAATTGAATTTTGACTATATAAATTTAGTGTAACGTTACATATTTATTGCATTTTAAGCCATAATTTGAGCTTGGACCCCCCCACCCCCCTGGAAAAAAATCTTAATCTTGGACCCCCCCCTGGAAAAAGTTTCTGGATCCGCCCTTGTGACCAATTTCAACCAAACTTCACAGGAACCTTTCTTGCATGCAAAACGCCTTATTGGATTTCATTATAATTTAGCGTGAATGTTCATTGTACAGATCTCTATTAGATTCTTTGAAAATATTTCTAGCAGAAATATTATCTTATTTTCATAAATAAGAAAGTTATTGCACAATTTCTTACCTGAAGCGAGGCAAATTTGTCCGTAGTCGTTATCATTTCGTTTTCTTGTCGGTTGGGATCAATTTTTGGAGAAAGTAAAATGATTCCACAAGCAATTCATATATCTGAGAAAAGAGCTCAGTAAGGCGGGTTGCATGCAATAAACCTTTTGAAAATTGATGTAGAAATAATAATGAAAAAATAATTATAAAATAATTGCCAAGAATAAAGATTATTTTTGTACGTAGTTGTTATCCATCCCATGATGCACAATCTCGACCGTGATGGCGGAAGCCAATATTTTCTCATTTTGCTTTAATATCTTCTGAGTTTAATCGTACACAATTCCTATATCAACATCCTTTCAAATGTCGTCTGCAGCAGTTTTCAAAAAGGGATCGATTTTATCAAGTAGGGCAACAGTGATGTTTATTCGAAAAAAAAAACATAATAATCAAATACTATCTACATGGGTATATTTAGTACTGTATAAACCGATCTATTTATAGCACAATATACTCGCAATATCTATCCCCATTAGACTGATTTTTGTCATTTTGGGAAAGGGTCAATCCTCCCATGGTAGAGATACCAGCCCTACAAGATAACGTTCACATGGACATTATCTCCCCTATTACCATACTTTTCTCACTGTAATCCTCACTAAGATAGATTCACAGATAGTCGAGATCAAGATAGCTTGCACTCACGCACAATCTGATCATGGCATTTACTTACAGCTCTCAATTACATTTAATATTTGATTTTGAAACTGAAAATATGAGGATTATACCGTATAGCACTTTATTTCTGCGGGGTCCAAATTCTGCGCTTTTTCCAGAAATCAGGCGGGTTAAATTTCTGCGGAACATATTTCTGCGGTCTCTCATTTTGCAAAATCAAAGATTTTATTTCTGCGCTATCAAATCAGTTTTAGTCAGTATCGGACATAGTTTGAAAGACAATGCTTACCAAATATTCTAATAACTCCGTTAGGGTAAAGAGATAATCCCACTCATTTACCGGTATCTATAAAGGCGTTAAATGGGAAACAATGCCGTATACAGATAGGTGTGAAAAGAAAGACGTGTCAAACTGTTACCAATCTGCCAAACTTGTTAAATCATCGTTTATTGATGAACTAAAATGTCTTATCTACACCTAAGTTAAATCCGTAGTTACACCATTTTTGAATTGGAAAACACTCGATTTTTATGATATTGTTGAATGTTCTTTCCATTGGGTGGTAACAGTTTAACTTGTCAATGTACTGACTAAATTTACAGAATGACAACAATCTTTACATTAAGGATTAATATTCTGCGGATTTTATTTCTGCGGTGCCGTCCACGACCGCAGAAATAGCAGAAACAAGAGGACCATGATGGTCCTTAATCGCTCACCTGAACCTTGATAGAATGAAAGTCACAATGTTGTCAAGTTCAAGAGCACATAATTTAAGATGTGAGATTATGATCCAGCTGAAAACTGCATTCATAATCGTAAATGATCAATATTTGTGGTAGTTACAGTAAAAACAAAGTGGAAGAAGACAACACAGTCAAGGGCACATAACTCTGTTCTGATAAAAGTATTCTCATCAACATTATGTCAATTTTTTTTTGATTGGTCAATATCTTGTTAGAGTGAAAATAAAGTCGAAAACTTTAATTTTATAAATTCAAGATTCAATAACTCTGGTTTTTCTAGTCAAATCAAGCTGAAAGTTTCACTAATCCAGGATCTTATGGCAACCAACATTCTGGCCAAGTTTTGTCTTGATTAGTCAATAAATGTAGATGCTACAATGTAAACAAAGTCGAAAACAGCAATTTTGTCAAATTCAAGGGCACATAACTCCAGACTTCCTACTTCAATCACACTGAAAATCGAAGTCACCAACATTGTGGCAAAGTTTTGTCTTGATAGGTCAATATTTGTAGATGCTAGAGTGGTAACAAAGTCAAAACTAGCCATTTTTGAAGTTCAAGGGCACATAACTCCAGACTTTCTAGTCCAATCTGATTCAAGAATCGAACTAATCTGAGAACTTATAGTTACCAACATTGTTGCAAAGTTTTGTTTTGATCGGTCAATATTTGTAGATGCTAGAGTGGTAACAAAGTCAAAACTAGCCATTTTTGACGTTCAAGGGCTCATAACTCTGGACTTCCTGGTCCGATCTGACTCAAAATCGAACTCATCCGAGAACTTATGGTCATACATATCTTGACTAAGTTTGGTTAAGATTTGTTAATATTTGTAGATGCTAGAGTGGTAACAGAGTCCAAACTAGCAATTTTTGACGTTCAAGGGCACATAACTCTAGACTTCCTGGTCCGATCTGACTCAAAATCGTACTCATCTGAGAACTTATGGTCATACATATCTTGACTAAGTTTGGTTAAGATTGGTCAATATTTGTAGATGCTAGAGTGGTAACAAAGTCAAAACTAGCCATTTTTGATGTTCAAGGGCACATAACTCAAGAGTTCCTGGTCCGATCTGACTCAAAATCAAACTCATCCGAGAACTTATGGTCATACATGTTTTGGCCAAGTTTGGTTAAGATTGGTAAATATTTGTAGATACTAGAGTGGTAACAACAAAATGTGAACAGACGGACGGACAGACGGACAGACGGACAGACGGACGCCGACGGACAAAAAGCGACCACAATAGCTCACCTTGAGCACTTCGTGCTCAGGTGAGCTAATAAAGTCCCCGCAGAAATAAAGTGCTATACGGTATTGCCCAGATAAGGAAAATACTTCACCATACTTCACCGGCCAACTTTCTTTATCAGAATAAGGGTGACAGGGATGAAACATCCCTAAACAAAAGGTCAAATTAACATTACACAGTGGCAGTGATACAACCAGGCAGTGTCGATAACACATAAATAACAGTGAGTAGTTTTCTTTGTCTATCAGTTCGTCTGTCTTTAATTCTCGCCGTGTCACTATAGGGTTAATTCACGTTTTTGAGGTCGTTCACATTCGCAGAGGCCCAAGAAATACGTTAACGCCCGAGTGCGAAGCACGAGGGTCGTTTTCGTATTTTGCAGGCTTCTGTAAATGTTAACGACCGAAAAATGCGTGAAATGACGCTATTATTGCATAATAAGTATGAAATTCCAATGATTACTAAGCCAAAACCCCTTGATATGTGCGAAAACTGAACCGAGGTGAAATAAAAAATGTCCGCCATTGTTGTTTGTTCTGATAAATCTTCCGATATTTGTTTGTTATGCGTGACGTATGTAAAACGACGTTACGTCATAATTTGGCGCCAAAGGCGATCGTCGCTTTTGTAATGTAAGACGTAAAGAATTTTGCTGGAAATGATACAATATTTATTTTGAAGGGTCAAATCGAGAATATTTGCGTGCAAAGCCGGTCCGATATCGCACGCGAAACTCCCGAATAACGACCGGTTTTTCACGATATTAGCCCGCTTTCTTTTCGTTATTCAATGCTGATAACGGCCCGAAAACACACATTTTATGCGCTAATATTGGGTAAATTCACGTTTTTGAGGTCGTTAACATTCGCAGAGGCCCAAAAAATACGTTAACGCCCGAGTGCGAAGCACGAGGGTAGTTTTCGAAATTTGAGGGTCTCTGTGAATGTTAACGACCGAAAAATACGTGAATTGACACTATTATTGCATAAAAAGCATAAAATTCTAATGATTACTTACTCCCAAACCCCTTGATATGTGCGAAAAATTAACCGAGTTGAGATAAAATTTAAATGTCCGCCATTGTTGTTTTGTTCTGATAAATCTTCCGAGATTTTTTGTTATGCGTTACGTCGGTAAAACAACGTTACGTCATAATTTGGCGCCAAAAGGCGAACGTCGCTTATTTAAAATAAGACGTTGAGAATTTTTCGGGAAGAGACAATTATTTATTTTGAAGGGTACTGTCGAGCATATTTGAGTGCAAAGCCGGTCGATATCGCACGTGAATCTTCCGATTTACGACCGGCTTTTCACGACATTAGCCCGGTTTCTTCGCGTTATTCAATGCCAACGCTGATAACGGCCCGAAAACACACATTTTATGCAATAATATGCTTTATTCTCTCTATTTGTCTGTATATCTCGTCTACAACAACCGTGTATTAGTTAAATCCACACTGACTATTTCTCTCGTCCATTCCAAATTCAACATAATTATCGTCTTTTAATATTCCAGAGGGAGAAGTAACCAAGATGGTGAGAAAATCAGAAATTGTTGAGAAAATAGATGACCAGCTGAGCTGGTTATATGCGTTATAGTCTACATTCACGTTGACCATGCAAATGTTCTCTGGGTCATTTTCAAAAAGTATGCACTTTTAAATGGCGGTAAAGATGAAAAATGAACGAGTTAATCTTATTTTTATCTATACGCTATTTGTTGCTTATAACCTTTCAGCTTACTTTTCAAATATTTAGCATTCTATTTTTCTTAAAAAAAAAAAAAAAAAAAAAAAAAAAAAAAAAAAAAAACAGAACAAAAAAGATGACATTCAGATGTCAGTGGTGTAACTTAGAAAAATGGCATAATAACGACCATACTATGCACTTTGATGAAATGCATTCAAACCAAGAAGCTAAATTATAGTAATATAATATTTTTTTTTAAAATATAGACATCCCAAGATAACAAAATTTCCAAAATTAGTCTCTTAACCAAAAAATATTAGTTCTTGTTTAAAGATGTCAGTGGTGTTACTGTTTTTAGCTTTTAAAACCTGTTTTGTGATGATTTTGTACAATTCAATCCTACAAAAGCATTATATCCTTTCTTCTGAATTGTATTCAGACAAATTGCCATCACAAAGGAAGTGCCTTCTGATAATGCTTTTTAGAATACTGTTTGGAACAATAATGTCAATGGTATTACGCAATATAATCAATGGTGATACGAAACTAGCTGTTTTAGTTATAATATTCATGCTGCAATTTATATATTTTTCAAAATGTTTCCTTGTTGGCTGTATTCCCAAAATAGTTACCTTTAAATATCACGTACAAATTATCTACTCCCCATGTAAAATACCAATTGTGTTACATTAATTGTGGTAACTCCACTGACGGTAACAAAACTAATATATTTGGATTTAATCCAGTGATACTAAGAATAATGAAAGGTCCCTCTTAATTTGAAGACTTCATAGACCAGGAGTTTACATGACTTTTAAAACCTGAAAATCGCATTCAAATTCAACATTTTTGTATTCTGGAAAACGGAGTAACACCAAAGACATGATAAAAACGTACGGTGTCAATCCTATCTACTGTTTTGATCCTGGAAAAAGCATTTAGTCACTAGCGGTAGATCGGCTGCAGTCGCATGTTTTGACAGAAGTGTCGTTTGAGGGAGCAGTAATTATTTTTCAAATTTATGTTTTCTATTAAATAGTAGTCTAGCAAAACGTGTTATGGTAACGCCACTGACGTGGCGCATGATACAACAAATTTTCAGCTCATAAATCTTATATTTCTTCCTAATTAGTATCAGTGGATACTATTTGTTACTAAATCTTGGTTCATTGAACTTAGATATGTAATTTTCATACGATAATAATTAGTAGTTTTTTCTGTATTTCCTTATGAAAAGTCAAAGGTACGATGAAATTCCTGGCATTGTTTGTGATTTTTACAGACCTGGGAGCACCAATTTTACTTTATGAGAAAAACAATGATGTTTTACTATAGATAATTATTCTAAGGCTAACAGTTACTCTGTATACGAAAAACGGCGAGTCACAAAGTCACCTTTCCATGTAGCGTGCACAGAAAAGTGCACACTTTTTGAAAATGACCCATCTGATAGAAGTTTCATTTGTTTTAATACTTATGATTATGACCAGACCCCTATTGCAAATACATAATGACTGTTTTTTCGTTATAAAAATACAAAAAAACAACAACAAAACGTTGGGTGAAGGTAATTTATTCGTTGATTGGCAACCGAAACCCTGTAACTTCAACTGAAGTTTGGATTTTCGGTTATCAACCATTTGTCTTAATTTGTTTCGTTACAGATGGCTACGACAATAGATATGCCCACAAAACATGGTGAACCCCTCAAGCTTTATCAGATAGCTGAGGATATCCTGGTACCTGAAATATTTCTAGCTGTGAAGAATAATTTACACATGATAGCCGACCTGAAGGCCAGGCCTGACGACATCTTGGTGTGCAGCTTCCCTAAATCAGGCACTCACTGGACTGGTGCGCTTGTCAGAGAAATTGTAATGAGAGGTGTCAGCCAAGATCAGATTGAAACGTACAAAAACCAACGGCTTGGGCTTCTTGAAAAGGTCCCCGAAGAGAAGTTGACCTCTGCGTTGTCACCACGAATAATGAGCTTGCATCTAAGACCAAAGCGGCTTCCAACATCGTGTAAAGATGGGAAGTCTAAAATAGTCCTGGTGCTCAGAAACCCAAAAGATGTAGCCGTGTCGTTCTATCATCATTTGAAGAATTCGGCTATGAACAACCAACAAGACTGGGTCGAATACCTTGACTCCTTCAAGTCAGGGTTTGTACCGTTCGGACAATATCTCGAATATTTAGACGACTGGGAAGAAGCCATCAAAAACAACAAAAATCTCGATCTAGAGATATTTTACTACGAAGACCTTAAAGCCAACGGTCTAGATACCGTACGTAGATTAGCCAAACATCTTGGTTTTGACCTGACAGATGACGAGGTTCAAGCTGTTCTAGATGAATGTTCCATGACGAAACTTGCTGACAACCATAATAAACTAATTAAGGGTACTAAAGCACCGGTAATGGGTAAAGATGGGAAAAGTGTGATCTTTAGAAAAGGAGAAATAGCGGACTGGAAGAATCATTTTACTGTAGCACAAAATGAGCAGTATGATGAAATACTGAACGAGTTCAGTAAGAGAAGCACATTTAAATTTCAATACGAGTAAAAAGACTATCAAGTATGTAACCCTATCACAAACGGTACATCAAGAAGGTAAACTAAACGGTAAAATTTAAGACTGTTCCCATGCTATAGAGAGCTAATTAATAAACAAAGACGAGGTATTTTATCTACTCTGAACCAGTCACGCTAAAAGGGACGCTCTACGAAGTGTGAAAAGTATCGATCTTAGTCTGCGCGAACTGACTATGGTCGAAACTTTTCACTCCCATTTTTTCTTGATCTGGATTCAAGTTTCTGTTTCATTTTGTAAGTTCATTTCCCAAATGCAATGTCTTTCTATCGTTCTACCACCATCTAAAGAACTTGGCTCTTAACAACCAACAAGACTGGATCGAATATCTGGACTCCTTCAAGTCGGGGATTGTACCGTTCGGACAATATCTCGAATATCTGGACGACTGGGAACAAGCCATCAAAAACAACAAAAATCTCGATCTAGAGATATTTTACTACGAAGACCTTAAAGCCAACGGTCTAGATACCGTACGTAGATTAGCCAAACATCTTGGTTTTGTCCTGACATATGACGAGGTTCAAGATGTTCTAGATGAATGTTCCATGACGAAACTTGCTGACAACCATAATAAACTAATAAAGGGTACGAAAGCACCAGTAATGGGTAAAGATGGGAAATGCGTGATCTTTAGAAAAGGAGAAATAGCGGACTGGAAGAATCATTTTACTGTAGCACAAAATGAACAGTATGATGAAATACTGAACGAGTTCAGTAAGAGAAGCACATTTAAATTTCAATACGAGTAAATAGACAAGTACTAGTATTCAACCTATCATAAACGGTAAAATTTTAGACTCTGTCAATTTTAAGGATGCTATAGAGAGATAACTGTTTCATTTTGGACTCGTCATGCTAAAGGGACGCTCTACGAGTTGTGAAAAATATCGATCCCAGTCAGTCTGCTCAGTTTGCGCAGACTGACTAGGGTCGAACTATTTCACTCCCTTGTCTTCTATCTAGATTGAATTTTCTGTTTCATTTGTGTACGTTCATTTCTCAAATGCAAACTTTAATACGTTCTTCCTCGACCCGAAGAACTCAGCTTTGAACAATGAACAAGACTGGGTCGAATACCTGGACTCCTTCAAGTCAGGGATTGTACCGTTCGGACAATATCTCGAATACCTAGACGACTGGGAACAAGCCATCATACACAACAAAAATCTCGATCTAGAGATATTTTACTATGAAGACCTTAAAGCCAACGGTCTGGATACCGTACGTAGATTAGCCAAACATCTTGGTTTTGACCTGAAGGATGACGAGGTTCAAGCTGTTCTAGATGAATGTTCCATGACAAAACTTGCTGACAACCATAATAAACTAATAAAAGGTACGAAAGCACCAGTAATGGGTAAAGATGGGAAAAGTGTGATCTTTAGAAAAGGAGAAATAGCGGACTGGAAGAATCATTTTACTGTCGCACAGAATGAACAATATGATGAAATACTGAATGAGTTCTGTAAGAGAAGCATGTTTAAATTTCAATACGAATAAATTACTATTATTTGAGCTTGCCACAAATTGCAAAATTTTAGAAAATATTCTATGCAATAATAAAGACATTACAGTGATCGTACACTTGTATGAATAATTCCTTTGCTTTTTAACTATTCGTAAATCTTGTTGTACGGTAAATGTCAACGTTTGATGCCAACTATCACAATTATTCATGGACAGACGAACGTACGATCAGGCTATGTGTCACAATCTTTACCCTGAAGTTGCTAGGAGTTTAGCTGGAATCTGGAAGAAGGGATATTCTTGCATAAATTGAGATCAGCACACGGTACCCGATCAGTCTGTACATACGGTCTGATCAAGATCAATACTGTTCCCTAATACATTCTTGTACTGTAGTAATTCTTTGAAAGCAATAAGGATCTTAATTAGACTGTACAGTCAACACTCGTTGTGTGGAACTCAGAATCTCCATAAAATGCATGCATCGACATATCCGCAGTTTGAATCATCCGATTTTGGCCAATTCATTAAAATGGAATCTGACCACTTTATTTCTCATCAAGTACGTTCATAATTGAAATATAGAAGGAAAAGGAAAGAAATTACTCGAGACGAGCAATTTGTTTCCTTTTCCGACTACATTTCATTGGCTTTATTTATTTCGAAACTATACAGTTTAAATGGCGGTTTTATGCCAATTGGTGAGTACGTGACCAGACTTACACTTTAACTTAATATGAAATTGGGTCTCGATCTAAGCAGATCCCAATTGTCTTAAGGACACCTTTCATAGATCCCAAGTCATTTTAAATCTTCCACAGTGTCCATTATTTTCTCCACATCCCTTAACTCGAAGTATATCATAAGTTCCATGAAAACCACCTACGCATTTTTCAATTTCTTTCCCAAACGAGATTTTTGATACCAGAAAGCTTGGGAAAACGCCAAGGCAAAATAAGAAAAAACCCTGATTATCAGCATTTTCTCCTTAAGCCCTGTTTCCGTACAATAAACATACCATTGCAGCATTGTTTGTCTTAAATGACACAAAGGCCACATTCCTAGATCCCGGGACAAATAAAAGAAAACAATGACATTTCTGTTATTTTATATTGATATTTTTGCATGCTACATGTGTAACTACCTTTATGATTACCGGGCATGTCCCCACTGCCGATCAGATCAACTCGATCGATCAAAGTTCCCGATCACACCCGACCAAATAAGTTCTCGATATTTAGTTGATCAAACCCAACTTCAACAGTCGATTTGATCGAGAGGACAGATAGAGCTGAGGTCGATCGATTTGATCGGGATACGGTCGGGAATCACACGAGTACAAGTCTAGGTGATCGAATGAAGGTTGTGTGCAAGCCGTGTGTAAAGTATCTACCCGGTTACACTCGATCTAAAAACACAATCGCATTCCAACAAATTTTCTAATCGATCGCACACGATACTTTTTGCCATACAATAATCGAATCGGACCCCTCCTTACAATGCAGATCACGCTCGATCATCCCGAACACTCCCGATGACCTATGCTGACGTAGCTCGATCAGTACTCGGTCGCTTGATCGCGCTTGATCGAGTTGATATGATCGGCAGTAGGAACCTAGCATAATCTGCAATTTGGACACGGTATTAACACTTCGTTAAACAAAACAACACGATTCGGACGTCCTGAGTAAAATAGTTTTGGAAAAGTTTTAAAGAAAATAGGAAATTTCTGACAACTTGCAAATTTCTCATGTTCCTTCAATATGGTCTATATGATCATATACATGTGTTCTGCTTTTAAAATCATTTAGTTTTAGGTCTTCTACACCTTTAAACTTGGCGTTGTCTATAACTTTGAATACCGCCATTGATAACATAAGAATAGGCTTGGGATAACATTGAGACAAAAGATGAAAATGCTTAAAACCAGCATTTTCTCCTTTTGTCTCATTATTCTCTGTGCTCTATTTTAAACTTATCCAACATTTTTCAACATTAATTATGTCGTTTACAGATGCTTTCGAATTAGGACAACCCTTAAATTTTATCGCTTGAGAAAGGCTGAAGCTGTGCACCGCGCAACTTCGCAAGCACGTTCTGCAACCATGCGCGGATCCAGAGGGGGGTCAGGGGGTCATGACCCCCCTGGAATTTGGCGAAAAAAGTGGTTATCAAAAAGATCACTGGTTATGTCCCAAAATAGCTGCATCATTCGTCCCTGTGTGCCACAATAAACCTTTGTTTTATTTAGTCCTTCATGGTATGACATGTATCTACATACGCGGATCCAGAGAGACCCCCTGACCCCCCCCCCCCCCCCCCCCCTGGAATTTGGCAAAATAGGGGTTAAAGATTGGATGACCCCCCCTGGGAAAAATTCCTGGGTCCGCGCTTGTGCAACCATGTTATTACGGCACATGTGCATCCATATCATATTCCCTCTCGACCCCTTACAGCATAAAGGTGCTATATGCACTTTTGGTCAATTTTCACTTTTTTGCATAAATCGAATCTTTAACATCATATCTTACTGTGAAAAAATTTTGGGAACTGTAGTTTATCAATAAATATATGAAATACTCAGATCATTTAAGTGCTATGTGCGTATAGCCCAAAAGTTTCGTGCATAAAGGTGCTATGTGCATTCATTTTCTGCATAAAGGGGCTATTTGGCAAATAGCACCTTTATGCATTACTAAAAATGGCCTATTCTTATAGATAACCATAAGTATCTTCTTTCACATAGCACCCCAGTTAGATAAATAAACACACAATTGGTCGAATTACACCTACTGTGTGGGAAAAATGCCGCATTTTAGCATTTCTCGATTAAATGTACACACAATTAAGTAGTTTATGGTAATGAAGAGCGACTGTGGCTTATTTCATAAATGATTTCAACAGAAACATATGAAATATTTAAATGTAAGTACTTAACATTACTACCTTGTTAGCTCACCTGAGCACGAAGTGCTCAAGGTGAGCTATTGTGATCGCTTTTTGTCCGTCGTCCGTCTGTCCGTCCGTCCGTCCGTCCGTCTGTCCGTCCGTCCGTCCGTCTGTCAACAATTACACTCTACCATCTACAAATATAAGCCATTCTTGACCAAACTTGGTCAAAACATGTATGACCTTGAGTTCTCGGATGAGTTCGATTTTGGGTCAGATCGGACCTGAAAGTCAGGAGTTATCTGCCCTTGAATGTAAAAAATAGCTACTTTTGACATTGTTTACACTCTAGTATCTACAAATATTGACCAATCAATACAAAAGTTGGACAAAATGTTGGTGACCATAAGATCTCGAATGAGTTCGATTTTTGGTTTGATCGGATCAGAAAGTCCTGAGTTATCTGCCCTTGAATTTGACAAAATTGCCGTTTTTCACAGTTTTCGACTTTGTTTACACTATAGCTTCTACAATTATTGACCAATCAAGACAAGACTTGGACACAATGTTAGTGACTACAAGATCTTGGATGAGTTCCATTTTGGGTCAGATCGGACAGAAAAGTCAGGAGTTATCTGCCCTTGAATGTAAAAAATAGCTACTTTTGACATTGTTTACACTCTAGCATCTACAAATATTGACCAATCAATACAAAATTTGGACAAAATGTTGGTGACCATAAGAGCTCACATGATTTTGATTTTTGGTCTGATCGGATCAGAAAGTTCTGAGTTATCTGCCCTTGAATTTGACAAAATTGAAGTTTTTCACAGATTCCGACTTTGTTTACACTATAGTATCTACAATTATTGACCAATCAAAACAAAGCTTGGACACAATATTAATAATGATAAGATCTTGGAAGAGGTTGATTTTGGGTCAGATTTGACTGGAAAGTCTGGAGTTATCTGCCCTTGAATGTACACTCTAGCATCTACAAATATTGACCAATCAATACAAAAGTTGGACACAATGTTGGTGACCATAAGATCTTGGATGAGTTTGATTTTTGGTCTGATCAGGCCAGAAAGTTTTAAGTTATCTGCATCTGATCTGGCCGGAAAGACGAGAGCTATGTGCCCATGTATTTTACAAAATTGCCATTTTCGGCTGTTTTCGACTTTGTTTACCCGCTCTAAAATCTACAATTGTTGACTAATCAAGGCAAAACTTGAACACAATGTTCGAGACTGTTAGAACTCGTATTAGTTTAATATTCAGCCCGATGGGATCAGAAAGTTGAGAGTTATGTGCCCTTAAATTTTACAAAATTGCTGTTTTCAACAGTTTTTGACCTTGTTTACAATCTAGAATTTACAATTTTTTTATCAATCAAGACAAAAATTGGGCACAATGTTGGAGACCATAAGATCTTGGATGATCTGCCCTTTAAATTTTACCCGGACAACCACAAATAGTGACTAATCAGAACAAAACTTGACACAATGTTATTGACCATAAGTTTGTTTTCAGTCTTAAAGTCATAAATATTAATTGAATTGAACAAAACTGTGCCTAATATCATTTTGGTTCAGGTGAGCGATATAGGACCATCATGGTCCTCTTGTAATCAATATCAGTCTTCCTTTCCTTTCATTGCAGTAAAAACGTGCAAATAAAATGAATCGCATGGGCAAAGGCAAGTGTTTAAATAACAGTCCCATAGGAAGCAATTCAATATTAGGTGGGCTAAAGCCCCAGTGGACTGGTTGAATATTGGGGGCCAAATTGGATTTTCACTGATTTTTCAGTGTAAAAGAAAGAAAATTTGGCAATTTTTGGCCAACCTTTTTTATGACTATTTTTGGAGAGGAACTAGCCGTCCCTGTTCCCACGGGCCTGAATAATATGATTTTTGCATTATATGCTCATGTTTCACTATATAATTTTGAAAAGTAAAATAGTATTGTGATATGAAATATTATTATTATTATGACAAAGTAACATAACTCCGTTAAGTCATACGTGTAAAAAAAAAGGAATTCTGATACAGGTCCAAAGCCTATTTCGTAATATTTTTTTTAGATAATTTTTCATTGCATAATCACGAAGGGATGTCTGACTGGTCAGATGAAACTACTGACCTCATTATTTACGAAACAAATGTTAGCAGCGGGATCCCAATTCCTTTCATTAAACGCAGAAAAAGACTGTGAAGATGAACCAATTGCAGTTTTGATAAAACAATCAAGAGGAAAAAAATCGCGGAAATGTCTTGAGGTTCACGAACTGAGAATGAAAACACCAATTTCTAGCCATACGAAATGCATCAAATTACACACACTTGTAAAAACACTTCACATAAAATGATTCACCAGGCCGGATTTCGAGATTTTGCTTCAAGAAGAAAATAATTTACAAATATTATTTTACTCTATTTTCATATGCAAGGGAGGTAATTTTAAACATTTTTGTCAAATATTTCCATAAGTATGCATTAATTCAAAATTCTAAACCATACAAAATGCTTATATTTGTATTTGGAATGGAAATGTAACAAAGATTAGGAATTACTGGCACTTTTCAAATTTCGCCTCTGGCTCTGCATTTCATTCTCAGTTCGTAAACCTTAAGACGAAGCCGTAGACGACCTAGACGCTGAAATAATTACAAGGCGTCGAAACGGGACAATGATTCGTCAGATTATCTGATTTCAGACTTCTATTGAAAAAAAAATAGCAAGCATGGTAGAAAAGGAAGGGACACTATATACATGTACAAAGATACTCTTAAAATCTAGAGGAAGTGTCAGGCCAAGGGTTTTCAGACACTTGATATGAAACCGAGTCTGATAGGGACTAATATGGACCAACGAATATGAAAATATTGTCATAATAATAATTGTGAAAAATGTTTCTGAATTTCTAAGTTGTGTAGAAAATTCGAAAGATACACAGTTACCTTCCGGGTGTACTTTCCAAAATCATTGGTTTGTCGAATTAAGGGAATAAATATGAAAGAAACGAAAAGCAGGTAACTAGAATTTATTATTTCTTGAACGCAAAAATGATCTATGTGACCAATGTTTCATGACAATCGCGAAAATCATTTATGCATAAAGGTGCTATGTGGCAAATAGCACTTTTATGCTTTAAAAATCGTCTTGATATTCCTGGAAAAATGTATGCATAAATGTGCTATTTGCCACATAGCACCTTTATGTACGAAATAATTTTAAATTTTGTGCATGCATGAATTAAGGTGCTATGTGACAAATGGGCAGATAACTGCTTAATGCCTTGACATTTTAATGTGTGAAAGATATAATTTATTTAAGCATTCATCGATACACATTGTACAAGTGTTAATTGTTTAAATATATTAGATATCTGACCTGTAGAACTTTAAAACCGTTTTTCTCGAAAACTTGAAAAATGCACATAGCACCTTTATGCTGTAAGGGGACGCTCTGTCCCTTTCAAGAGTTGCTTTTGTCGTTTGTGAAAGACTTTTAAAATGAAACCGTCGGGACTAGTCCAAATGGCTTTAGATTAATTTTTGGTGGATACATGTATGATAATAAAGTAAATTAAGTACTACACTCTTATACAAATAAATGGACCAAGTACCTTTGAATGAAACAGCATAATAATCTAAGAGAAGAAAGGGTTCTAACCCTTTCCAAAACATTCATCAGCCGCCTGGCACAAATCAAATGTTCTGAAAAGCATGAAAAGAAATTCAACAAAATTTCCTAGTCAAATATCAACATTCAATTCATAAAGTAACACTTAGGCTAATTATCAATATGTTTCTGTACCAGCCTTGAATTAAAACCTGTAAAAATTAGTTCATACATAATACACGATTAATTAATATCAAGCAGTTCAACATCATCGGCGTTTCCTGCGTTGTTCCTTTCCATTCTTCTCGTCGGCATTTCTAAAATGGCGTCAACCAAGCTTCTCCAACTTGGCTCAATCTCCACTTTTCCGTTCCTTCTATATATTTTCACTCGAGTGTAATTATCGAAAATTCTCTTCATCACGTGCGTCATTTTCGACTTGTCAACATCGCCGAGAAGCATCAATATGATAGGTTTCTCAGTCGAGAATGCCATATCCATTTCGATTCTACAGAACTGGCTGTTACAATAATTATCGGACACCACAGCTAAGAAAACATTTGACAATTCCACACAGCGACTCATTTCGTCAATAAGGCTATATCCGGGACGAAAATACAGATCTCCCACTAGGATTGTATCTGCGCCAACGTTCGTAATTCTCCGGAATTCTTCCTTAAGGATCGGATAGATATGCGTCATAACAAGGTCTGCATCACGGCTGCTGAATGAAAGAAATGTCTTGAATTTTGCGAAATCTTCATATCCTCCCAACAATTCGTCTTCAAGTTCTCCCAACAAATTCATATTCTCTTCCTTGTTTCGTTGTTTTTCTCGATGATGTCTTATTTTCTTAATTGTTTTCCACGAGATGAATGTGATCAAAGTAACACCAAAGATGCTACTAATAGTCATTATGACGATTAACCACGTATTTGCCTTATAACAAATATCAGCCTTTATCTTTTGTACATTAGCTTCAGTGATCAATCTAGAAGTTCCTTCAAAGTCACACAGGATACTTTTTTCATTTCCCGTAAAGATAAACGCTGAGTCTAACATCCATTTGAAGAAATCAAACGAAGAACATGAGCACACGAATGGGTTTTGTGTGATATTTACACGAAGTGTTCCTGGGACTTTGTTACAGTTTTCTATCCACGCCTTACTTTGTTCATCGAGAATTTGTATTTTGTTTTCGGTGATATCGAGAGCAGAAATAGGTAGACTTCTGGAGAAATATATTTGTGTCAAAATATTCCCAGCTGATTTAAGAATCGTGAGAACTGGGTTGCTTTCAAACATGTTAATTGGTAACACACTCAAGTTATTGTGGGACAAGTTTAGCTCTTCTAGCAGGGGAAAATTAGATAAAAGTTTTGCAAACTTCGACATATTCCTCGTCTGCATTTTCCAAAGTTCATTGATTGATAGGTCTATTTTTTTTAAAGGGGCTATTCCAAAGAATTCCGGACTTAAATACTCCATTCTATTTTTTCGCATGCTGAGGAATCTGAGATGTGGAAAAGCTTGAATACCAACTATTTTCACATCAATGTAGTTAAAATTGTTCTCATCAATATAAACCTCGGTCAACGCTAGTGAGCTCACCTTTCCAGTAAGGTTTGTTATGTTATAAGTGCAATTGTAATATCGAAATTGTTGTTCTCTAAATGAGTAGTGGTTTGCTTCCAAACGCTTTAAATATCTGAAGAAGCTGAAGTAAACCGTATCAATTTCAACATACACATTATACATATCATCTTTTGTTTTCCCCCTTAGATATCGAGCATTATTCATAATTAAGCTACGAATAGATCTGCAGTGTTCGAAGCTGTTCAGTACATCTCCCTGTATTGAAGCCGACGTTAAATCCAAAGTTTCCAGAGATGTACAGAGTGGCAATAGTGCCTGAAGGTCGATCATGACTATGTCATCATTTTGAAGCGATATCTCGGTTATGTTCCGCGGTAAAAGTGCATTAGTAAAGTTCCCGTCTAGCGATATTCTTCGCATGGGACCATATCTCAAAACGTTTAATTTGTTTAGAATTAACTTCTGTAAAAGTGGCACTGTAGATTTATTCTTCAGAATCTCCAAAACGTAAAAGCTTGAAAACCGGAAGCAATTCGACAGATCGAAGATTTTCAAATTGTCAAGTCCATTTTAACGCCCCTTTTTGCAGAGATTTGATATATTCCGTGTTAATACCCAGGTACTCTAGTGAACCCAGTTCCTCAAAAGTATTGTTCACAATAACATGATTCTGTATTGCTAACAATTTTAAGTATAAAACTTCTCCCCAACCATCGCCAATAGGTTTAACAAAAGCACCGTCTTTGTTTGCTGCAATGGTCACTCGTCGCACACCAGTTCTAGCAAAACTCGGAGTTCGCGTGCACATCATTTCATCACCGGAGCACTGACAATCACCTGGACAATTGTCGGCACTCACACAGACAAATATTAAAAGCATCAAGAGAACCAAGAGTTCCGACGTTGTTATCCATTTTTTTCTGTACGGGAATACAAGTAGCTATTGCTGCTTCTCTTGAAAAACCATCAAGTTAATGCATTCTATAATATGAAATATACAGACATTTCTGTACAAATCCACACTTCTGGGTTTTATGCGTATAGTTTTATTTTATACAACGAGCACAATGAATAAAATTAATCTTTTTTAAACTTAAAACATTTCAAAAAGGATGCTTTTAAGAGGAAGTCCATTGAGTCTCACACAAAACCTGCACACTAACAAACAATTTGTCAGTATCACATGAAAGTTAATGTATTTGCATGAATACTCTACATCATAATTCAACATCGAATCATGAACCGTGAAGAAAATGTAGGCTACTGTATAATTATTCCAATACATGCAAATTGTGAGAGGAGCTTATCGTCGGTGGGAAGTCAAAACCTCGTAACTTTAGCTAGTTACGATGTTTTGACTTCCCACCAACGATATTTCACAATAAATGAAGGCAAAAAGGCACATTTCGCGTGCTGTCATGACAGCGGTTGCCGTGACAGTGCAGTAGCTGCTTTCAGATAGTAATATGTCGATTTATTACAGGGTTGTGGGTTCGGGTCACATAACTCTTTAAATTGAAATTCCCCCGTCATTTTAGACTCGCTGATCTTTGATCATTTACAGGCCATCTCATGCATTTAGCATATCCGATTACAACATTTAAGCTACATGCATCGAATTAGAATTTTAGGGCACGTCCATAAAGCGTCTACCATGAAGAGAAAAGGTATAAACAGTGTTGGCATGAAAACAAGTTTTCACCTTTGCACACGATGACGTGTTTTTTAAATACTGATTAATATGGTGTACCAAACGGGTATACGTATACATACGCGCGCATTCAAATTCAGTAATCTGTTCGCCAATTTTGGTTTTAGGGAACCAATAGTTTTTTCCCGGCATATGTAAATGATTTTGTCCATGGAACGTCCGCACTATAAAGAAGGTTCAGGGTGAGCTCAGTTTGGTCAATAATAAAATACTTAAGAATTAATATTTATTTTTTTAAAAAATGATAAATCCTGTCAAACAATTGCAGAAATTATTTTTTAAATAAATTAAGACATTTTGGCACTTCCAGAGCATTAAACCAAAGTTATTAGACCTTGACCTTCGAAGGTCAATCTAATGATCACTTTTTATCATTTTCATCATTTATATCTTGATATAAAAATGGGGTTGTGAATCAATAAATAAAGTCACATGTATAATATTCTTGCTGTTCTAATTTTGTTCAAAGCTAATTTCACGATGGACTTTGAACTTGACATACAGAACAATAATGACTTGAAAAAGAAATTGTCCATTTGCCTCTTCAAAATTTCTTATTATTGTTTGCGAAAAGGTCTGCATCAATCATGACTTTTGAACTGAACTAAAAAAATACAACTAGAACATCATGAAAATGATTTTCAATTTTTAAAATACACTTCATGTATTAATTTTCATGAAAAAAATTCGCTCAAAATCTTAAAATTTAATATTTCAGAATAACCTTTAACGGTCAAGGTCAAATAACTTTCGTTCTTTGCAATGAATTTGACCCAAACTTTACAGACATCTAGTTACATTATATAGAATCATATTTACAAAATATCGTGTCCATTCATACAAAAATAAAAGCTGCAGAGTTTTGCAAAATTAATACATCAGAAATAAGCAACGTATGAGATTATCAGAAGAACAAATGCAGAAAATCAACAAACATATATCATATGATTTATGATTCCGAAAATGTTCTGTCCTTGGTCCATTAAAAGTAAATGCAAAATTTCAATTCAATCTGATCAATAGAGAAAAGGTAATTAAACTTCAAAGTAAAAATTTGCTTGTCATGTCAATTTTCCTCACCCACTTTGTTAGCCATCATGTCCAGAAATAAGCCCTCGTCAGATTTTTTACACACACAAATTAAAGATATTATGTAACCCTATAAATTCACAAAATTTGAAGGAAATCTATTCTTTGAGCGATTTTGAGCCCTTGCTGCAACCCATCCTTTACCATATCTTAAGCCGCCGTTTGTTTTATTTGGCTAGCCCCAGTTTCAGCGAATAACACAAGTGCATGACATTGTGATTTTTAAGATCCTCTGCGTATAATTTGCGCTTGTATATGCGCATTATTTAAGCATGCACACGTATGAGTATTATTTAAGTGTAATCGCGTGCTAGAAATATATTGTTGTTCCATTTGGTACGTTTCATACTGTTGTTCCATCAGAAGCATAATTATCATATTTCAGAGCGCAATAGTTACGAGAGCCTGACACGAACCATCAAGCTTTTTTTGGAAACTCAAAAAATTTCCAATTTTTATTTTTTGACTTTAACCCTCATCCTACCAACTGGGATCAATCTGACCCCACGCGTCATTTTTTGCATGTCATAGTTTTATCGCATGCACTTTGGTGTCCAAATTTTAGGTGTTTGTTGATCTACCGCAACCTTCTTCGTGTCACGCAACTTTTTCAGATTTTAGCATAATATGAGTTTGTAATATTTATTTTTTGCTGGGGTCCGTTTGGACCCCAATATTTATACTCTTTATTGCAACTATTTACCCTTATTCAAACTTTTTTAAAAAAATCTACATCTGAAAAACAACAGGATGCATTTCAACCAAACTTCACATGAATAATCCTTGGGCAACTCTCTCTGTGATTCCTTCAAGGAACTTTAATTTAATCAAAAATACCTGAGTTATCTGCCCTTGATTGTCAAAAATTGCAGTTTTGGCTAATTATTTATTATTTTTTACTCTTACAACGACAAAATTTTGATTAGTCAAATCAAAACTTAAACAGAATGTTGGTGTTTATAATATCTTGCCTGGATGCAATTTTCAGCTTGATTGAAATTCTAGATCATGAGTTATGTGCCCTTGAATTTTATGCAAAAAATGCATAAAGTTGTATAATGAATACAGGCCTGTGGAGCGATTCAAGCCCTTTATGGCCTTCTAGTTTTTCAGTTCCGCATGTTCTTGTGCTATTATCATTTGTAAGTAACCAATATAACATTTAAACAAAGAATATGTCTCTTGTGAAACTTATTTTTGTCAAGAATTTCAAAATTACATGTGGGGTCCAAATTGACCCCAGTTGGTAGGATGTGTATGTAAAATATGTTGGTAGGATGAGGGTTAAACTGACCACAGTAATGAAACAAGACATATGGTGCCATTTGTTTTCATTTTTTATCGTTTTTTTTCTATTTTTTTGGATTGTATTTGTTGTTGCCATGGTTACTGAGGAAATGAAATGATTTTTCACGATTTTGAAGTAGATTTTATGTCCATTTTCAAATATACCACATACTTGAATACCTTATATCATAATTTAACAACATATCAAATTTCACAAAAGAATGTTTTTAAAACTTTAAACCTTAAATTTATGTTGCTATGGTTACCAAAAGTTGACCTACTTTTCAATAATTCACAATTTTGAAAAAATGCCCTCATATACAATCGGTTTTTTAAATCTGCAACCAGATAGACATAAACCGCACAGTGTCTATAATTGAGAGTTCCCTTACACATATTTACAAGAATCGTTGATAAAATTCTGAAGTAATCTGAAGGGAAATGTGTAAAAATGCCTAAAAATCACAAATTTTGGAAAAAATGATAAATACCATTTATAGATTTAACCTTAAAAGTATGCACATTATTGATCATTTTACCTCAAAAACAACATTATAAACATATCTTTACGTTGAGAAACACGTTATAAGTACTTGGACATTTCCAAAGCAACCGTTTTTATTCCCTAGCAACCATTTCTTTTCCTTAGCATGAAAAACGGAATTTTAAGTAACAAATAATTTCATTCTGACATATAAAATAGGTAATCCTGAAAATAAAATTGCAAGATTGATTATCTATAATGTATGAAATTTCACCACTGAAACAGTTCAAAGGTTTACATCATGCAGGTATGTTGCTATGGAGACCACAAACAACACATATTCAGACTTTCTCGAATTTAAGAAACTGCTAACACGGTTAGCACGAAATCCCCAGACCAGAACAACTCTGTGACAAAGAATTCACAGTCGAAATATTTCTGTTCTTTATCGAGGAAATGTTTCTTCACCCTTATCGTCATTTGATACCTTTCCTACCCTTTTCATCGAAACGCGATTGAAAATCATTTCCACAGCCAAAACATTGAACGAATTGGTTATACGTGGCACCATAGATAAACGCATTCAGATAAACGCATAATTTTATTCCTCGGTCAAAGAATGCTACAGAAAACTTCGGAAAAAAGAAATGATAGGATAAAAGGAGAAACTGTTGATTACTAACTGACAGTTGTTGCAGATGGCAAAGAAATTCATGTCAAAAATAGAAAGTGTTTATGTAATAGCTCAGATTATTTTGAGTGAAAATGAGAAACTGCTGATTTTTAGCATTTTATTCTTTTCCTTCAATGTTTTCCTGGACTATTTTAATCGGAACGTCCTGCATACAACATTTCCGCCGCATTTATCTATGTTGCAAATCATTTGAAACAGGACTTGTCTAAAATCTAAAAAAAAAAAAGAGAATTGAAAAAGATGACAAAATAGGAAGCGGTTTGCATTTTAAAAACTGAATATTTTAATTTATGATTTGAAAAAAAAAAGACTTTTCATGGAAGAAAATGTTTTAAATATCTCTCCGCAGAGTTTCTTTCAGAAATATGTAAGGTGTAAGAGAAAATAGGTGAGAGTTTATCTCGAGGTCCGACCTTTTTGTCCCAAGAAATCCTCACTTAGTTCAGTCGCATCGAATCCTCCTTATGTCTTTGAATGCCAACCTGTCCCCGGGAGTGAAATCTTCCACTCGTAATGTAAACTCGTAAAATTCTAGTTGAGGTAAGTAAGGGAAAGGATCATAAATTAAGCAATATGATCACCTTGAATTTCAATGCACACTCAAGTAATCTTAAACTCTCAACGAATGATAAACGCGGATATCGCTGCTTTAAAAAACACAACCGCAGCTTATAACAAGTTACATTTAGGAGGTTTTGTTGAAAAGCGACGATATGTTAGCTGTAATAAGAGAAGGCTGTTGGAGTATACCTTTGGTAAAAAATTGGATGCTTAAATAATGGCTTTCATGACAAGAGTTTGTAATCTGTGCAGTTTGGACGCATTGTCCTTCACAATTATTGAACAGTCCTTTGTCTACGTGCCCTGTATTATTTTGTCTTTAACAATTTGTCTTGTTAGAAAAAAGAATTTATCACGAGTTATGGTCAGATCTTCGTTGACGTGACCATCGTTTAGCCGATTGTCTGAGTTTTTGTCGTGACCGGTAACTCACAAATTTGAAAATGATGTCGCATGGCTTGGGGTCTTGGTTGTCTATGAGGTTACCCAAGCAATGCGGAATATCTATTTCCGGAACCGTTATGTCTGCTTCAGTAGCTGCAGTGATCTCGATTTAACACCATAGCGTCCATAGATTCGCCTTATTCTTCTGCTATTTCCAATAGTCGCAAGCAACCCTACGACTATATTGTTCCCCTTTGTCTATCTTGTCTTTGAGTTCCATAACCGTGGATACCCTTACTGACAAAAATGTCACCCATCAATGGTTTGATATCGTGTTGGGAGCAGCTGGGGGCTCGGCAGTTGTGTTGTGGTAGTACTGGTATGAGAAACGTCAGGAATACATGGTTAGGTGCTTCAACCGCTGCGATATGACCTCAGTAGTTGTTCTCCTTCTCTAGATTAGTTGTCGGGTCACGTAGACCAAATATGACTCCTTCTACCATTCCATTTACAAGTGAATCACCTTGTGACAGAATCCATTATAACACCCGTTAAAACAGCAATTTGTTCCCTTGTTAAATTCCCATTGGCCCTAGGGATGTTTCATGTACAATGGGCGGTTCAATAGAAGATTCCATAGAATCTATATGATGCTTGGTCTCTTTAGGTTTCAAAGAATCTGAATGAGATGGTAAAGTCCTTTTGTTATTATCTTTGCTCCGAGTAGGTGTAGAGTTGATGCTCATATCTATTTTTGACGAGGACTGTAATTTTGTAATCGACCGGCATGACGGATATACTATTGTCCACCTGAATCCTTTCCCTTTTTCAACACCCTCTACTTCTTCACTAGTAAGAATAGACAATTCTGTTAACGCGTAAAATCCAGAAATACAATAGCATACGACAAACCATGATCTATGATAATGCTGATGCTAAAGATGAAACTGATTGTAGCCTCTTGTAACGATTTTCTTAGTAGTATTTGTGTAATCTACGTTTCCTCAGCTTTGAGAAAGAATGCTACCTCTTCATAACAGGAAGAGGAAGTAGCACCTTGAAACTCGTGTTTATTTATCAGAATTGCTAGTTAAGCGATAAAGAAACATTATTTATGAAAAAGATATACTTAACTTCATTCCATTTTACCAAGGTATGAACCAACTTTCTATAAAATACCCCATTTTGAGCAAACATTTCAGATCATACCTATATCGGTCCGATATTCACAGAAATGTCAGCCCCATGTCGGATCTGTAACACCAAACGCAATCCGTCCGATATTCTTCATCAGCCAAATATTGGCCCGACGGAGGCCCGTTATCGAAGAAAAGAGAGTATATTCAGATTTCAATCTGATATCGATCCGATATATATATCCGACTTATAGCCGATATCGGCCCGATATAGGTATGTTTGCTTGGTGCACCAATGTTAAGATCTCTTAAAATAATGAAATAAAACTGATTTTGCGATGACCCGTAAACTCACTTAATTTGCATAACAAAAAGTTGCTCATTGGTCAACATCTTTTATCCTTGTATTCTTGGCGTTGGAACTTATGGGCCTTTGCACTCAGGATTGTTACAGTTTTTTCAAATAACTTGGTCGAGACGGTCGTATGGAGAAGAAATAAGGCCTGTCATTGCTAAAAGTACTAAATACGCGGCAAAAAAATGTACGCGGTATTTTTAAAAAGTGATGGGAACATTACACAAATTGCTGTTACAAATAGCAACACTGTTATCGATCATTTAGATACAAGAATGGTATGTGGGCAAGAGTGAAGAAATGTCATGAAAAACGAAAGCCTGGGACCAGCTCAAGAGGCATGTGCATAATCCATGACAACGGAGCTGTCCACAGGCGCCCTCTTGCTCAAGACTTTCTGAAAGAGAATCATGATCCACAACGTCTTCATCAGCCCTTATAGCTTGGCTTAAGCCCGTGTGGCTTTTTTGTCTTCCCCCATGCTGACGAAAACCATCTACATTGCCGTCGGTATAAGTCCTGATTTTCCTTAGGCAGTGTCATTTACCAGTGTCTGCTAGGTGTTCCAAAAAGGCGCATTTATTGAAATATAAGTAATGGATCTCAACAATTTATGTGTGGGTGTCAAAGAGGAATACTTCGAAGGAAAGGAGAAACGTGTAATTAAAATCCAACATAACAACTGGTTATAGAATGCATTTTCCAAAATAAATTGAACGTTCCTCTTAAATGCTTGTGGTGTAGTCACACCATAGCGTATCGAGCCATTGTGCAAATGGGGTTCGGGCATAAGCTGAAATACGCTAAGGATAGGTTGGAATACATTACTCGCATGCCGGGGTAGGTCGGTGTATGTTGATGTACGGTTGTGGCCAAATTCCTTTTGAATACAAAAAATACTACCAACATTATTTTCTAATGATATTCTCAAATACGCTGAAAGTACAATACTCATACGTCGAGTACATCTCCCATGAGTGCTGCTGCTGCTGCTGATGATGATGATGATGATGATGATGATGATCATTATGATTCGAATAGGCCTATTGCCTACGGACATATGTTTGACAATTATTTTTCTTAAGCCAGATTAGGCTACTCTATCTTTGGAAGCTATCGGGTGTCCAAGATTTTATTATCATACTTCTTATGACCATGTGATTAAAATTGGTTAGCTTTTGTTGATGCTGTATTTGAAAGCTATGCAGCAATGCTACAAACGGTAAAATGGCTGCATATAAATGTCGATCGAATTTGTTTACATTACCATAAAGCACAGAAAATATTGTAGAGAAAGAAGTGTCTGTATTATCTTAGTTTTCTTCAATATTTTCTGGTCCTCTTTCAAACGGATGTAGGCCTAAACCGTGTCTTGCTTGGGAAAGAATTAAACATCCATTGATACAAACTAAGTCATACAGTTTGTATCCTTTTCCTGCTACATTCCAATGGCTTTAACGAGTGTCGACTGCCCTTAGGTTACTCTCTTAAGAACAGAGCACATTCTCTCTTCATTCCATTATGATAGAATGATGCTCTGTTCCCGCGGGGTCATTTCACGTCTTATCTCGGGGCCTTGGCGGGATTTCGGTATCCAATCGTTGGCTATACACAACAAAACAATTGAAAAATCTGATACAAACTTTCATTGGCTGACGCTTTAAATTACCGGTTTCAGCCAAAAATAGAAGCGACGTAATGTATACGTAATCAAACAAGATAAAACTGAATGGTTTTGATTCGATAATTCAAATGTTACCGGCTTCAGCCAAAAATAGAAGCGACGTAATGTACACGTAATGATCATGCAAGATAAAACTGAATGATTTTGATTCGATAATTCAAATGATGTGCTATAATTAGATTATGACGACCAAATAGGCTGTTGGTGTATCAAAAACGACAGAGGTCATATTTGATGCTTAATCAACAGACCTCGGCTTTGGAGAGTACCCTTAGGTAGGCCTAATGATTGATCTGGATCTAAGCAGATCTCAAGTGTCTTAAACACCTCCCACAGATCCCAACTCATTTTTAACATCCCACAACGCCCATTGCTTTTTCAACATCTCTCTATTCGAAGTAAAGGTATCGACGTCCCTAAAAGCAAATGCTTGAGAAAAAATGGGAAAAGGAAGAAATTCTTTATAACCAGCATTTTCTAATTTTGTCTCAGACATGGCGAAAAACATCAGACAATCAGATAAATCTGATAAAATTTCAATTCGTCTGATGATTTTTTGCTACCGTCAGTCCAAATGTCTGACACTCCTTTTGATCTGTCAAGATAGTGAATGAGAGCTCTGTCTGACAAAATTTTATTCGGTCTGACAGATTATTCCGTACTGTCAGACCGAATGTCTGACAAAGATTTCTGGTTTTTCGCCATGTCTGTTGTCTCAATATTGACAGTGTGAAATCCGACATCGTACAAATGGCTTTTCTTTATCAACAACATTTTGTCGTCTGTAGCATTTTTGAAAGCGTAAATGATGAGTCCGAGTGTTTCCTGGAATTTCTACTTAAATATAGATCGATAAGTATTTATCACTGCTTTTCAACGAAAACCTCGTAACTGCAGCTTTTTTGTGCTGCAGTTACGAGGTTTTGGTTGACAAATGTCGTTATACAAAATAGGTTTTATCGTGATTCCATGAAAATCATCTGCGCACATACCAATTCATTTCCCGAACAAATCCTTGTTTTAACCTCTCTTATACCAGAATGCCTGGCAAAAAGCCTGAGGCAAAAGAAATCACTAAAAATCAACATTTTCTCCTTAAGCCCCTATATTTGTTTCCGTACAATAAATATACCATTGCTGCAATAATCTTGGTCACAAATGCTATAAAGGCCCTATTCCTAGATCCCGGGACAAATAAAAGGGAACAAGGAAATTAATTACTGTTATTTGATATTGAGATTTTCAAACATAATATCCACACCAATTTCGACTTTTGTGTGCTACATGTATAACTACCTTTATGGCAGGCCCGTAGGAACAGGGGGGGGGGGGGCTAGGGGGGCTAAGCCCCCCCCCCCCCCAATTTAGCCCCCCCCCCCAATGTTGGCCAAAAATGCCGAATTTTCTTAATTTTACACTATGAATTTTGGGAAAATCCAAATTAGCCCCCCCTAATATTCAGGACAAGGGCTTTAGCCCCCCCCCCCAATATGAAATTGCTTCCTACGGGCCTGTATGGTAATGTTCCTACTGCTGATCAGATCTCCTCGATTAAGCCTGATTCTTATTTTGATCTTATGCTATGTTACCACTGCCGATCAGATCAACGCGATCGCTTAGATTCAACGAGCCCGCCCGAACAAATGAGTTATCGATATCTAGTCGACCAAACCCGACTTCAACAGTCGATTTGATCGAGTGAACAGATGGAGCTGAGGTTGATCGAGTTGATCGGGATACGGTCGGGAATCAAACGAGTACAAGGCCACTTGATCGGGCGAAGGTTGGGTGCAGGTCGGGTGTAAAACATCAATCCGGTTACAGTCGATCTAAAAACACAATGGAATTCCGATTAATTTTCTACTGGATCGCATACGATAATTTTTGACATACATAAAATCGAATCGGACCCCCAAAAAGCAGATCAAGCTCGTTCACCCTGACCACTCCCGATAACCCATGCTGACGTAGCTCGATCAGTACTCGATCGCTTGATCGGGCTTAATTGAGTTGATATGATCGGCAGTTAGAACCTAGCACAATCTGCGATTTGGACACGGTCCGAAACAACACGATTCGGACGTCCTCAGTAAAATAGTTTTGGAAAAGTTTTAAAGGAAATGGGAAATTTCTGACAACCTGCAAATTTCAAATTTTCCTTCAATATATTCTATATGATTACATGTATATACATGTTTTCTTCTTTTGAAATCGAGGTCCCGGGATCGATACCCGGCCGCGGCAAATACCTTTTTTGACAAAAATGTCACCCATCAATGGTTTGATATCGTGAACCTATGTGGGGAGCAGCTGGAGGCTCGGTATGAGTGCTGTGGTAGTACTGGCATGAGAAAGGACAGGAATCCACGGTTTGCTCCAGCCGCCGTGATATGACCATAGCAGTTTAAAACAGCGTAAAACCACAATAAAACAAACAAATTCCTTTGAACTCGTTTATTTTAGGTCTTCAACACCTTTAGAATTGGCGTTATCTAATTTATAACTTTGAATACCGCCATTGATAAGAATAACAGAACATAAGAATAGGCTTGGGAAACCATTGAGTCAAAAGAAGAAAATGTTTATAACCAGCATTTTCTCCTTTTGTCTCAATATTCTCTGTGCTATATTTTAAACTTATCCAATATTTTTCAACATTAATTATGTCGTTTACAGCAGCTTTCGAATTTGGACAATGGACAACCCTAAAATTTTATCGCTTGAGAAAGGCTGCAGCGGTGCACCGCGCAACTTCGCAAGCACCTTCTGCTAGCATGTGATTACGGTACATGTGTGTCTATATCATATTCTCTCGGTCCCTTTCAAGCGTTGCTTTTGTCGTTTGTGAAAGACTTAAAGTGACATTTCACATTTACTTCATTTTTTAGAAGTATGTCTTGATGCAAAGATTGTTCATTCTAATGCGTAGAAATGTTATCAGTTTTTTAAGTTGTTATGTATAAGCGAAAAATCCGCCTTTAAAGTTGAGACAAAAATGACAAATTCTATATAAATCTGAACTGTTGTCCACAACAATTTGTTTTATTTTAGCACAAAAATATATATTTCTCGTAAACGGTTCAATATTTTGACATGAAATTTTCAGAATTTTCATAAGAAACGATGCTCTTTCAGATAGAATAAAAGTAAAATTCATGTAAAAACGATTCTGAAATGTCACTTTAATGAGACAGCATAATAATCTAAGAGAAGAACGGATTTTAACCCTTTCCTAAACAAGCCACCAGCCTGTCACAAATGAAATGTTCTGAAACGCATGAAAAGAAAATCAACAAAATTTCCTAGTCAAATATCAACATTAAATTCATAAAGTATCACTTAAGCTTATTATCAATATGTTTTTGCACTAGCCTTGAATTAGAAATTGTCAAAATAAGTTCATACATGATAAACGATTAATTAACATCAAGCAGTTCAACATCATCGGCGTATCCTGCGTTGTTCCTTTCCATTCTTCTCGTCGGCATTTCTAAAATGGCGTCAACCAAGCTTCTCCAACTTGGCTCAATCTCCACTCTTCCGTTCCTTCTATATATTTTCACTCGAGTATATTTATCGAAAATCCTCTTCAGCACGTGCGTCATTTTTGACTTGTCAACATCGCCGAGTAGCATCAAAATGATGGGTTTCTCAGTCGAGAATGCCATATCCATTTCAATTCTACAGAACTGGCTGTTACAATAATTATCGGACACCACAGCTAAGAAAACATTTGATAACTCCACACAGCGACTCATTTCATCATTAAGGCTATACCCGGGACGAAAATGTAGATCTCCGACTAGGATTGTGCCTGTGCCAACGTTTGTAATTCTCCGGAACTCTCTATCAAGGATCGGATAGATATTCGTCATAACAAGGTCTGCATCACGGCTGCTGAATGAAAGAAATGTCTTAAATCTTGCGAAATCTTCAAATCCTCCCAACAAATCGTCCTCAAATTCTCCTAACAATATCAGGTTCTCTTCCCTGTTTCGTCGTTTTTCTCGGTGATGCTTTATTTTCTTGATTGTTTTCCATGAAGCGAATGTGACCAAAGTAACGCCTAAGATACTACTAATGGTAAATGTTACGATTAACCATTTATTCTCCTTATAACAAATATCAGCCTTTATCTTGTGTATATTAGCTTCAGTAATCAATCTAAAAGTTCCTTCAAAGTCACATTGAAGACTGTTTTCATTTCCCGTTAAGATAAACACTGAGTCTAGCATCCATTTGAAGAAATCAAACGACGAACATGAGCACACAAATGGGTTCTGTGTGATATTTACATGAAGTGTTCCTGTGACTTTGTTACAGTTCTCTATCCACGCCTTACTTTGTTCATCTAGAATTTGTACTTTGTTTTCGGTGATATCAAGAAGAGAGATTGGTAAGCTTCTGGAGAAATATATTTGTGTCAAAATATTTCCAGTTAACTTAAGAATCTTGAGAACGGGGTTGTTATCAAACATGGTAACAGGTAACACACTCAAGTTATTCTGTGACAGGTTCAGCTCTTCTAGCAGGGGTAAATTAGATAAAGGTTTTGCAAACATCGACGTATTCCCCGTCTGCATTTTCCAAAGTTCATTAATTGATAAGTCTAATTTCTTAAATGGGGCTATTCTAAAGAATTCCGGACTTAAATATTCCATTCTATTTTTTTGCATGCTGATGAATCTTAGATGTGGAAAAGCTTCAATACCAACTATTTTCACATCAAAATAGTTCAAATTGTTTTCATTAATATAAAGCTCGGTCCACGCAACTGAACTCACTTTTCCAGTAAGGTTTGTTATGTTACAAGTGCAATTGTAATATAGATGTCGTGATTCTTTATACGAGAAATGGTTTAATTCCAAACGCTTCAAATACATCATGAATCTCAAACTAACCGTATCAAACTTATCATAGAAATTATGTACCTCTTCTTTTGTTTTTCCCCTAAAATATCGAACATTATTCATAATTAAGCTACGAATAGATCTGCATTGTTCGAAGCTGTTTAGTACATTTCCCTGTATTGCAGCCGACGTTAAATCCAAAGTTTCCAAAGATGTACAGAGTGGCAATAGTGCCTGAAGGTCGATCGTAACTATGTCATCTTTTTGAAGCGATATCTCGGTTACGTTCCGCGGTAAAAGTGCGTTAGTAAATTCCTCGTCTAGCGATATTTTTTGCATGGGAGGATATCTGTAGACATTAAATTTCTTTAGAATTAATTTCTGTAAAAGCGGCACTGAAGATTTATTCTTAAGAATCTCCAAAACATAATAGCTTGAAAGCCGAAGGCAATTCGACAGATCTAAGATTTTCAATTTGTCAAGTCCATTTAATGTCCCTTTTTGAAGAGAAGTGATATGTTCCGTGTTAATACCCAGGTACTCTAGTGAATCTAGTTCCTCAAAAGTATTGTTCACAATAACATGATTCTGTATTGCTAACAATTTTAAGTACAAACCTTCTCCCCAACCATCACCAGTAGGTTTAACAAAAGCATCATCTTTATTTGCTGCAATGATCACTCGCCGCACACCAGTTCTTACAAAACTCGGAGTTTGCGTGCATATCATTTCATCACCGGAGCACTGACAATCACTTGGACAATTTTCGGTACTTGCGCGGACATATATCAAGAGAATAAAAAATGTCCATAGTGTTCTAATGGTGTTATCCATTTTTTCCGCCGCAGAACGCAAGTACTGCTGATTTCTTTCCAAATCCTCTAATTAACAGCTTCTATAATAATACAATACACAGACACCAACTCGTTTGTACAAATCCACACTTCGAGGTTTTATATTGTTAAAGGTCAATTACGAGCAAATGAAAGGATTTTCTGGTTTTCTCATAAATTGTTTGAAAATGGGTTCCGGTATAATGCATAGATGGTCATTTCCAAATCGAAAGCGTTTGCGCGTTGAACACAATAGTCAAGATATCGGACTTTTTTGACCGAAATAAAATGTCATGATCGCACGTGCAATTTGTTTATTTATGTGGTGACGTATTACGAGTTTTTCTGTATAAGGTAATATGTTTTTATAAAGCCTCGTGGATGCCTAATGCCCACGAGATTCATGTTTGAGTGGGCGGGCGTTGAGCGTCACATGCCTCTCTGTGCAGTATACCGTTACATATGACCAAATTCGTATATCAACATAGGTCAAGCACGTGTACTTTCCATGCGGTCTTTTATTATTACTTGCATTCAAATGAAATTCATTTTTTCCTTTCTCAATAACTTCTATATTGAATAATATCATTTTGAACAGATCTTGATCAGTATATTTAATATTTTTCATGTTTAAATGGGTAATATATGTGCAACTGGTATAAATGACGACGGCGATCAACAAATGCTGTTATTGTTTTCGGACTCCAATGACGCCTCGTGTTGACAAAGAGGAATAATCTATCAAGAACAATCACTCTAGTCGGTTTGTTTAAATAGGTCAGTTGTCTACATGTTCTTTCTAATTAACCGGAGGGGTAAATTTTAAACAGGAATCTTGAAAAATGTTGTTTTTAACTACTTTTCACGCTATAAAAATTAAAATATAGGTCGTAGTTGACCTTTAATAGGTTTTTGTTATACATCGAACCAAATGAAACAACTTTTCTTAAACGCTGAAATACTAAATATGGTGTACTAAACGAGTATACTAACGCACGTATGCATGTATTCCACTTCAATAATAATATTCTTCAATTAAAATCTACGCACTATCAAACATTACTTCCGTTTCCGTTGTAGACCAATTGTAAACAGCAGATTGATTGGCTAGCCCCAGTTTCAGCGGATAACGTACGTTGTACGCAATTTTTCAATGTGCCTGTTTATAATTTAGCCTTGCATTAAACAAAAGAGAAGACAACAATTTATTTATAAAATGAATTGAACAGATATGTTCATCATCACCACAATACTAACAAACACTTGTCAACTGTACATAGTGTAACAATGGCCATAAAACAACTGTGCCGGGATCTGGAACAACGTTTACTGCATTTGAAAACAACATAGATCCAGACCAATCTGTGCATACACTAAGTCTGTTCTGGATCCATGTTGTACTTCAATAGCTTATCCACGACGTGTAACATCCGTAAGAGAGCGGTGTGGATCCCAGTCAGACTCCACTTACATACAGGCTGATCTGCAAACATGGTTTTCACAAATCCTATAAGTGACCCTTTTTCTCGATTCTTGTGCAATTAATTTCTTGTGTTGAAGTCACGTTTTTGTAATATATCTTTGATCTATTTGGTACGCCATACCTTGTTGTTCAATTTGAAATATATCGTATTTCAGAGTGCAATTGTTAGCCATTTACAACGCATACAAATTCTATAGATCTACTGTTCCATATGGAAAAATATTACAGACAATACATGGATGTTATTGTATCATACTATAATTTGAGCAATGTTTGTCCGTTTGTCCGTTTGTTCCCCTACTCCTCCCAGGTCCTTGGGCCGATCTTCACCAAACTTGGAGGGAAGGTGGAGGGCGGCCCCGGGTATTAGCTTGAGGGGTTCATTTTTGAAAGGTCAAGGTCATCGAGGTCAAAGGTCAAATTTATGTTTTTACGGGTTACGGGTATCGTTTTTACGGGTTACGGGACGGGATTGCTTACGGGTTACGGGACGGGATTAGGTGGAGGGCAGCCCCGGATAGGTCAAGGTCATCGAGGGGTCAAGGTCATCGAGGTCAAAGGTCAAATTTCGAGACGGGTAAAATTGCTAGTATATAAAAAGAGTATACATGTATGTAGGTATAACAGCATGTAAAACATTCAGAAAAAAGGGTGAAATACACGTAACAAGCATTTCCTTCTCTTCTTTATCCTTCATGTTTTCCGACGGTTAATATTACAATGACGTGAAAATCATGCATTGTTTTCAAAAGGATTAAGAAATATAGGGCATTGAATGTAATCTATTTAAGAAATCAAGGAAGTATAGTGTGGTACCGAGATAAACTTGTGTTTATAAACAAACTTTAAACATATTTAAAGACGGGTTAGTATGAATACGCTGGTTAAAATCTCCTCGTCAATATGGCATAACAATCCTGATAATCATCGATATGATTTAGTTTTGACCACTATAACCTATAATTAGTAAATGGTTATGGTCTTTATTGTTTAGCGGGGAACCATTTTATCTTCCCAAAATCACCTTTTATTTCACTGATAGGTTTTGTTAGAAATCACTTATGAATATTTATCAATTGTACCCTTTTTTACCTAAAAATTCCTTACTCATCTGTCCCTGAAGTAGAAGAAATCTAAATTGACGATTAATGCAAACAGCAGACGATGCGTTAGAGAGTCATTCTCGTCACAAATAACGTCAAAGCCGAAATATTTTATCAGAAGTCCAAGTCTGATCCCCTGTCGTACTATGTATTAAAGTAACCAAATAACAGGTGAACCAGACTACAGAAGTCCTTGCTACATCCAACGGTTCATATAAAATGTATGTAATACAAATCGAACGCATGTTAAATCTTCTCCAGCTCTAAAGACAACCTAGGACACACTTGTAATTTAAGTAAAAGATACTTTTAATAGAGTCCCGCCTGTATTAAGCCCTACGAAAGGGACACTGTGTAAGCTAACCCCGTGGAAAAAGCGCTAAACTATGACATAGCACCACTTGCAGGAGAAGACGCGGGGATTTTCCAATAATGTAATCTTTGGTACCGCGTAAGCTTTGGGTTTGGTTTATTGGTTTATTGAGTCTTTACACCGTTTTCAACTACTAAGGTCATATCGCGCGGCTGGAGCACCTAACCATGGATTCCTGTCGTTTCTCATACCAGTACTACCACAACACCCTAAACGAACATCCAGCTTCTCCACAAATAGGTTCACGATATCAAACCATTGCTGGGTAACATTTTTGTCAGAAAGGGTATTTGCCGCGGCCGGTTATCAAACCCGGGACCTTTAGATTGAGAGGCAGATGCGCTACCAACTGCGCCATGGCCGCGGCCGCGTAAGTTTTTGGATCTGAGCGAGAATTTTATAGCGAGGTATAATTGACAAGTGGCCTTGCAGCAGGGTCGGATCGTCTTGTATGTGGTATTATGAAAGTTTTGATAGACAACGTTATAGCCCGTGTGATCGAATTATTTATTGAACTTTTTAAGAACACATAATATCCAGTGAAAAACATGTCATTTGAGTTATTTAACGACGTTGGTTACTAGTATAGTTAGTTTGTAGTATCGGAAGGGTAATATTTACAATAGAGTTCATTGCTGCAATCAGCAATTATTTTTACTTATTTACATTCATGATAAAATTTCCATGTAAGGCTGCATAAGCAAATATTATACATTTGAGCAATTATTATATAGTGCACAACTTCATCTCAAGCATAGACATATACATGTACCAAGTTTAGTTCTGAAAATGTTATTAGCTCCGTTCCATGTCTTTTTTGTCTAGTTTCCCATCCATGTCATTCTATGTTATTACCATTTCTTTTCTAAATATGTACATATTAGCATAGGGACGTGTATTTTTGCAAGCCAAGGGTGACATCTACGACGTAACGTCGTTTCTGTATTCTGAATACAAGCGTTTGTGGGTTCAATCTTAGCTATCGAAGATGGGGGACACGGTTCAACGTCAAATCTTAATCATACGACACAGGTGTTATTCATTGTGAGTCAAAACGTCATGAAAATATTGTTTAAAATGTATTTTTTTCATAATTGCATGCTCACATCCAGATTCCAGTAATTCCATGGTTCAGCGCGAAACAATTGTAACTGCCTATATGTTTATAGGTTTTACAAGGTCTAAAATTTGTCAGTCCGAAAACGAATCCGTCAGACCAAAGGACCAAATCAGCTAAAACAAATGCTGCCAGAAATAGTTAATTAACGATTAACTTAGCTAAGAAATGATTGCTGGAATGAAGAAATCCTTTAAAAACTATCAATTTGTTGTTGAGTTGCCTTGAAGTGTGTGAAATGACACCTACAGGACTGTCAAGACAGTCGGACCAACGGAGAGCTGAAACATGTCAGTCCGGTTGAAAAAAAATGTCAGATATGTCTGACGGACTGACGAATTTCAGGAAGTCTGGTTAAACCATTGGACAAATGGTTATTCGTGTCATCATAGATAAACACATTCAGAAAAATACACAATCACGGTGGGGATTGTGCATGATGGGATATATAACGACTATCGACAATAGGGAACGATTTTATCATGTAAACCGTGACGTAATTTCGGACAATAAATAGTATTTCGTTTGTGTTGTTATAAAATCGCGTAACTACGGCCGGAATCAAGCCGTAGTTACGAGATATTATAACAACACCGACGGTTTATCAAAACATAACGGTAAACTCAGTCTATTTTTGCACAAAATTTGAGGTCAACTCGCCTCGCTTCAGGTAAGACTTTTTGCAATAACTCTCTTATTTCTGTGTCAATTTTCAATCGGTTTGTTGCATGTACCCCGCCTTAGTGAATTCTTTCCTCTGATGTATGACTTACCTGAAACATCCTTATACTTTTTGCAAAAATTGATCCCAACCGACCAGAAAAAACGAAAATTTGCCGTGGTAACGTGTACGGCCGTTAATAAAATCAACACAAAATCACTATTGTAGGGTATTTCACAAAATTTTCGACGAGCGAACGTGTCCTATACGTAAAGTTGGCAATAAAAATATCCAAGACGCATTTACTTTTTAAATTAGTATGATCCAGCAGTCAAAATATGGATTTTAAATTTATGATAACGACTACGGACCCAGATTTGTGATGGTAAAGTGTACGGCATTGTCAATGAATTGACTGGTGAAATATATATATGCTAAACATTTAAGCAAATAAAATATTCCTATCTACCTGACGGTACTGTTCTCGCTCCAACTGGAGCATTATGACAGGTTGTGGTGGCAAAGTTGCTTTGATGAAGTGCACAATTTTAAAAGGAAATTTCGAAGAACACTTGTCAACTTAAAATTATTTACAAGCAGCTGGTGTCTACTACCGCAATTTTGGTAGCAGACAATTAACACTTTTAGATTTGCAGCTTGAACTGGTCAACTGTCTCAGCTGACACAGCTCCCGGAGGCAAGCAGTTCCACAGGGGTATTATCCGAGGAAAGAAAGAAAATTTAAATGTATCAGGATAAGCAAGTGGTCTAGAATATTGCTATTGTCTCTTCTTTGCTGGAGGTTGGGCCATGAAAGTTTCTCCAGCATTCCATCTAGGTGACTGCGATTTTTCCACCGCCTACAACACCACCGATCGAGCTTGCACTGTCCTCTGAGTCTTCTCAACCCTACTAATGTCTGAAGACGAATAATGGCTAGCATACTCTAATTGGGGCCTTACTAGTGTTTTGTAAGCAGTTTCCTTTGAGCTTCTTGAGGACAAAGGATAAGTTCCTCCTAAGGAAACCGAAAAGCTTATATGACGTGTTGGTTATTTCTTGTATGTGGGGTCCCAATGGCAGATTATCAGTTATTGTTAGGCCCAAGTATTTAGCAGAGGAAACTGTTGCAAGAACTTGATTATGAAGGGTATAGTTATTAATAAACTGAGATCTGGATTGGTGCGGTGAAACTCTAAATGAATGACATTTGGAGGCATTAAATTTCATTAGCCATGATTTGTCCCACTCGACGAGTCAGTCAATGTCCTCTTGGAGAGCAAGACTATTTGCGTCGTCAAAGATTTCCTTATATAGGGCACAGTCGTCTGCAGAAAGGCGCACAGAGGATGTTAGGTTATCAGGTAGATCATTAATGTAAATTAGAAATTAGATTGGGCCTAAGACAGAACCCTGAGGGACACCCTCTTAAATGTTTTATACAAACTTGCATCAGGTTCCATTGCGAATAGATTAAAATTTACAATGGATAAATTAATATCAAAGGATCAAACAGATTCTTTTAAAGGCAGACATATTGGAGAAAACAGTTTAATACACACCACAATGCAGCATTGTGCCGAAAATAAGATTCCAGGATTGTTAATGCTAATAGACTTTCAGAAAGCGTTTGGCTCATTATCTTTCAAATTTATCGAGGAAACCTTGTCTTTTTTTCAATTTTGGGGAAATGGTAAAAATGGATTAGACTCTTTCTGTACGATACAGAGGTTTCTGTAAACTTTAAAACGTTATATTTACAATAACAAATGAAAAAAGAAAGTACCCACAGGAAACGGCTTCATACGACACCTTAAACTCACTCTTGATATTATCAAGCAAACAAAGAAAAATGAAAATAAAAAAGAATTTGGGCAATTGTAGGGAGACTGGTACAAGATCAATAATAGGCTAATTAAATATCCAAAACTATTGCATTCGTTAGACGTTTGTGTTTCTTTTCACTTTCTTTAAAGGGTATCTTTACCACCATTACTAGTGGAAGTAAGATGTTCTTTTTCTGTTCCTTCATACCACGGACATCATATTGCATTTTTCTAATTCAAAAAAAAACTTTTCCAAAAACTATCAATCAAAAGAAGGCATGGAGAAATTGAATGAAAACTTTGAGCCTTGAATTTTATCTTTCGTTTTAGGTCGCTATGACTCCTAAAATGCTTGTGTCTAGTTTAGTGACCAATGATACCTTGAAAACTACTCTTAAAGATAGAATATAAATGATATAGTCAACTGTAATCAAATGAATGTATGTATGTTTTCTCCCTTTTGTTATTTTGTAATACTTAATGTGTCATGTAAAACTTGATTAACGATGTAATTACCTGAAAAATAAAGATTAAAAATATTTTCGGCACAATGCTGCATTGTGATGTGTATTAAACTGTTTTCTCCAATATGTCTGCCTTTAATAAAATCTGTGTGATCCTTTGATATTAATTTATCCAGTGTAAATTTTAATCTATTCGCAATGGAACCTGATGCAAGTTTGTATAAAACATTTAAGAGGGTGTCCCTCAGGGTTCTGTCTTAGGCCCAATCTTATTTCTTATTTACATTAATGATCTACCTGATAATCAAACATCCTCTGATAATCTAACATCCTCTGTGCGCCTTTCTGCAGACGACTGTGCCCTATATAAGGAAATTTTTGACGATGCAAATAGTCTTGCTCTCCAAGCGGACATTGACTGACTCGTCGAGTGGGACAGATCATGGCTAATGAAATTTAATGCCTCCAAATGTCATTCATTTAGAGTTTCACCACACCAATCCAGATCTCAGTCTAGTCATAACTATACCCTTCATAATCAAGTTCTTGCAACAGTTTCCTCTGCTAAATACTTAGGCCTAACCATAACTGATAATCTGCCATTGGGACCCCACATACAAGAAATAACCAACACGTCATATAAGCTTTTCGGTTTCCTTAGGAGGAACTTATCCTTTGTCCCCAAGAAGCTCAAAGGAAACTGCTTACAAAACACTAGTAAGGCCCCAATTAGAGTATGCTAGCCATTGTTCGTCTTCAGTCATTAGGAGGGTTGAGAAGACTCAGAGGACAGTGCAAGCTCGATCGGTGGTGTTGTAGGCGGTGGAAAAATCGCAGTCACCTAGATGGAATGCTGGAGAAACTTTCATGGCCCAACCTCCAGCAAAGAAGAGACAATAGCAATATTCTAGACCACTTGCTTATCCTGATACATTTAAATTTTCTTTCTTTCCTCGGATAATACCCCTGTGGAACTGCTTGCCTCCGGGAGCTGTGTCAGCTGAGACAGTTGACCAGTTCAAGCTGCAAATCTAAAAGTGTTAATTGTCTGCTACCAAAATTGCGGTAGTAGACACCAGCTGCTTGTAAATAATTTTAAGTTGACAATTGTTATTCGAAATTTCCTTTTAAAATTGTGCACTTCATCAAAGCAACTTTGCCACCACAACCTGTCATAATGCTCCAGTTGGAGCGAGAACAGTACCGTCAGGTAGATAGGAATGTTTTATTTGCTAAAATGTTTAGCTATATATTTCACCAGTCAATTCATTTACAATGCCGTACACTTTACCATCACAAATCTGGGTCCGTAGTCGTTATCATAAATTTAAAATCCATATTTTGACTGCTGGATCATACTAATTTAAAAAGTAAATGCGTCTTGGATATTTTTATTGCCAACTTTACGTATAGGACACGTTCGCTCGTCGAAAATTTTGTGAAATACCCTACAATAGTGATTTTGAGTTGATTTTATTAACGGCCGTACACGTTACCACGGCAAATTTTCGTTTTTTCTGGTCGGTTGGGATCAATTTTTGCAAAAAGTATAAGGATGTTTCAGGTAAGTCATACATCAGAGGAAAGAATTCACTAAGGCGGGGTACATGCAACAAACCGCTTGAAAATTGACACAGAAATAAGAGAGTTATTGCAAAAAGTCTTACCTGAAGCGAGGCGAAATGACCTCAAATTTTGTGCAAAAAATAGACTGAGTTTACCGTTATGTTTTGATAAACCGTCGGTGTTGTTATAACATCTCGTAACTACGGCTTGATTCAGGCCGTAGTTACGCGATTTTATAACAACACAGACGAAATACTATTTATTTGTCCGAAATTACGTCACGGTTTACATGATAAAATCGTTCCCTATTGTCGATAGTCGTTATATATCCCATCATGCACAATCCCCACCGTGACAATTTTATTCCTCAGTCAAAGAATGGTACTGAAAACTTAGGGAGGGGGGGACAAATATATTAGTTTGAAACATGCATCTTTTCTTTAAACGTTTTCATAAATTAGCCGAAACTCAAAGTTCAGTCGATAAAATATGCCATAAAAAAGGCTTTATTTTATAGTATGGAATATATTTAGGGAAAAGGGGAAACTGTTGATTACCGACCGACAGTTGTTGCAGACGGCAAAATAATTGATGTCAAAAATAGAAAGTGTTTAGTTATTATAGCTTAGAATATGTTGAGTGAAAATGAGAAACTGCTGATTTTAAGCATTTTATTCTTTTCCTTCAATGTTTTCCTGAACTAGCTTAATTGGGACGTCCTGCATACAACATGTTCGCCGAATTTATTCAAGTTGCAACACATTTGAAACAGGTCTTGTCTAGAATCTTTCAAAAAGGAATTAAAAAGGCGAAAACGAAAAAGATGTAGATCTAGTTGGCATTTTAAAACCTGAAAAAATTATTTCTACTTTGAAGAAATGACTTTTTTGGGGAGAATTTGTTTCAAATAAATATCTCCCCGCAAAATTTCTTTCAAAAATCAGTAAACTGTAAGAGAAAATAAGCGAGGGTTTATCTCAAGGTCCGACCTTCTTGCCTCAAGAAAGCCTCACTTAGTTCAGTCGCATCAAACCCTCCTTATGTCTTTGAATGCCAACCTGTCCTCGGGAGCGAAATCTTCCACCTTAAATGTAATACATGTAAACTCGTACAATAGTCGTTTTCCGGAAATTCGCTACTCTGGGTTTTTCCCACCCGAAGTCACGTGATGTAGGTACAAACAATCATAGCGGAAGTTATAAAATAGTGTCGTTCAACTGGAAAAAGAACGGATAATTTCACCAGTAATTTCATGTGTGAGCTTCAAAGCTTGAAAATTAGAGGAGTAACTTTTTCAAACCAAAAGAAAGCAAATCTAGTTTCTTTGTGTGAAGCAGTGGCATTTTTAAACATTGAAATTGATCCAGATAGGATCACAGGAAATCGAATCATATCATGAGTAATAAAATGAAAATGAATTTTATTGTAACTTAAAAATGGAATCTAATAATACCTCTGCACCTTCCATCATTTTTTAACCATTCAGAGATCTTACAACAAAAGAAATCTCCCATGATCCGATGATAGGTTATCATTGAAAATATTTCCCCCGTGGTGTGCCTCAAATCAGGCGAGTGTCGATTTGTGACGTCATGATTTTGCCTTACTTACTCTAGTCATATGACGTCATAGAAATAAAAAGAGGGGCGACTTTGGGGGAAATAGATACATGTATATGCATGTACGCTGTGAGCGAGTTTTTCCAAACGAATATTTTGTAATTAAATTGTAAATTGTTTGTAAGAACATTCCGCTCCACACGGTTTTCCACTGTCGGAACACGATTAATAAACGAAAATAGGATAAGTGAATGTTAGAGCACAGAAAATATTGAGGAAAGAGGCGATATTTCTGTCTTTCACCAAATTGCTTCCTTTTTCTCAGTGTTTTTCCAAACAGTCTACTGAGGTTAAATACAAAAGAAAAATGTTTAAAAAATTAAAGAATTCGTCTTCAAATGTGCCGAAAAAATGATGGATCTTTTTTTAACCCTTACCCAAACAACAAATTATGGTCCTTTCCAAATAACCGGTAAGTCTTGCTAATTATCAGAATGATTCTTATTTTGCTATTTGTGTGCATCAAAAAACGAATTGGTTAGGAAAGGGTTAACATAAGAAGCCATCATTTCAAATTTAATTCATTTGAAGCAGGCTGTAGACTATATAAGATCTACTAAGAAGAACACTTTGTTGTAGATTGTAGAATAAGAAATAGATCTATGGGGGGGGGGGGATTAAATTGTGAGCAAAGTCAGCATGTTTTTCTTTTCTCTCAAAGTTTTGCTATTTCGTTCAAGTAGATCTATGTAATAAACAAGACCTGGTTTTGGATTTAGCCTATACTACTAAAGAGAAAATATTTTGTGAAACATTTTGGAAAATTTAAGAGCATCCTGATAACCAGCATTTTCTCCTTCTGTCTAAATAGACTAGATCTAGATCTACTTTGATATGTAAGCGTTAAGTGTGTTGTGACTATGTTGTGATGGGTTTTCTCTTTCTTCTCTCCGCTGAGCTAACCTCTGTTCGAATCGGGTCGGTATTCAATTCGGCCCTGGGACAGTCCTTACCCTTCTGTCTATCTTCAGTCACGGGATCTGATTTTGGTCAGAAATCATTCAAAATAGGCCTAGAAAGGTATGATTCGATTCCCTGTGCTTGAAAGCTGCTGAAACGCCAATATTAAAGAAAATAAGGGGGAAATGTGTGTACATTATAGCCATGCAAATATTGAGGTAAAAGGTGGAAATGCTGGTTATCAGCATTTTCTTGTTTTGCCTCAATGTTTTCCACTTCCTTTGTGGACGTCAAAACCAGGTCTTGTTTGGGAAAGGGTTAAATGGCTTTAATATTTTACCTTAGAGCAAATGTAGTGCGTATGTCGTTTTATCAGAGATGGATTTAATTGTTCATAAGATCGTCCACATAATTTTACCCATAACATACACTGTTCCAGATTTGTTTTTGCTTTCGGAAAAGAAATAAACGAAACTCGTTGCATACGAGGAGCATCTTTGTAGCGACTGTCACTGTTACACTGGCCCCAAACACCGTTTGATAGGCATTTTGTAAAAAAACTAGTTTAAAATTTGCCGCGTCACTAACTGTCAGCCATTTGTTTGTACCTACATCACGTGACTTCACATGGGAAAAACCCAGAGTGACGAACTTCCGGAATAGATCTATTCTAGTTGAGGTAAGTAAGGGAAAGGATCATGAATCAAGCCATATGATCACTTTGAATTTCAATACACACTCAAGTAATCTTAAAGGGAGACGAGCTAGGCTGTCGAAAATGCAAATGGCACAATAATTACAAACCAGAAATAACGTATGAAATTACCAACCTGAAGGGGTAGATCATTTATGTCCATTGTTATCACTCCACAAGCTTTATTAAGTATTAAAATCCAAGTCAATTAATAACATGCTGGTCGTCCTGTTTTTGTTTTGTAACGGCTACATATGCCCAACCTTCAAAAATCAATTACGTCAGAGATACGTCATCTGTGCTCAGCGAGATTTAACACACCCGTACAACCGGCTGCGTAGAAAGTCAGCGAAGACAGATTCGGCATCTGATGCCATGTGCATGGTAGGTCAAATGAATTTACTTTTATAAATAAACGAAAGGATCTTTGGTATTCTATAGTTGATAAATACGCGTATAAATGTTCAGTGCTTGTACAAAATAGACCTTTTCACGTATTCCTCGCAAATAAGGTCACAGTCATCGACACAGCCGGTTGTACGGTGTGTTATTATCGCGGAGGTGTGTCTCGTTGACCGTGACCTTGTCTTGTTTTGAAGTAAAAATAGAATGTGTAAACACGCTTGTAAAGGATTGATTCATAGCAAAGGAAAGATGTTTTTTCGCCGAGATTGAGGTTTTTAGGCATTGCTAATTGTTTTTCCATGCACAAATATGAGTTCCAGAACAGTTCGGAAGCATAAAAACATAGAATGAGCCCCTTTAAACTGTCAACGAATGATAAACGCAGATATCGCTGCTTTAAAAAACACAACCGCAGCTTAAAACAAGCTGCACTTAGGAGGTTTTTGCTGGAGAGCGAAGATATGCTAGCTGTAATAAGAGAAGGCTGTTGGAGTATACCTTTGGAAAAAAATTTGATGTCTAAATATTGGCTTTAATGGCAAGAGTTTGTAATATGTGCAGTTTGGACGCATTGTCCTTCACAATTATTGAACAGTCATTTGCCTACGTGCCCTGTAATATTTTGTTTCTAACCATTTGTCTTCTTAGGAAAAAAGAGTTTGTTGCGTGTGATGGTCAGATCTTCGTTGAGTAGAATACCGTTTAGCCCATTGTCTTTGAGTTTCTCTTTGTTAACAAGAAGTTTTTGTCGTGACAGGTAGCTCACAAATTTGATAATGATGTCGCGTGGCTTGGGGTCCTGATGTTATCCAAGCAATGCGGCCTTTCTACTACTATTTTCGGAAGCATGATGTCTGCTTCAATGGCTGCAGCGATCTCGATTTAACACTATCGTGTCTATAGATTCGCCTTATTCTTCTGTTATTTCCGATAATCACAAGCAGTCCCTACAACTACATTGTTGCCCTTTGTCTATCTTGTCTTCGAGCCCCATAACCTTGGTTTTAAGCACTGTGTTTTCTTTCTGTAGATTAGTTATCTGCTCACGTAGACCAAATATTACTCCTTCTGCAATGCCATTTACAAGTGTAGCATCTTGTGACAGAATCCATTATAATACCCGTTAAAGTGGCAATATGTTCCTCTGTTTAAGTCACAATGCCCTGGGGATGTTTCATGTACAACGGGCGGTTCAATAAAAGGTTCCATAGAATCTATATGATGCTTGGTCTGTTAAGGTTACAAAGAATCTGAATGTGATGGCAGAGTCCTTTTCTTATTATCTTTGCTCTAATTAGGTGTAGAGCTGATCATGCCCATATCTATTTTTGATGAGGACTGTAATTTTGTAATCGACCAGCATGACGGGTATACTATTGTCCACCTGAAACCTTTCCTTTATTCAATACCCTCTACTTCTTCACTAGTAAGAATAGACAATACTGTTTACGCGTAAAGTCCAGAAATACAATAGCATTAGACAAAAAATGATCTATGATAATGCTGATGCTAAAGATGAAACTGATTGTAGCCTCTTGTAACGATTTACGTAGTAGTTCCTGTGTAATCTACGTTTCCTCTGTTTTGTGAAAGAATGCTACCTCTTCATAACAGGAAGAGGAAGTAGCACCTCGAAACTCTTAAATTTAATTTATCAGCATTGCTAGTTAAGCGATAAAGAAACATTATTTACGAAAAAGATATATTTAACTCCATTCCATATTAACAAGGTATGAACCAACTTTCTATAAAATACCCCATACCCAGCAAACATTTCAGATAGGTCCGAAATTTACATAAATGTCGGCCCCATGTCGGCTCTTTAACACCAAATGCAATCCGCCCAATATTAATGGTCAGTCAAATATCGGCCCGACGTTGGTCCGTTAGTGAAGAAAAGTAGTATATTCAGATTTCAAACTGATATCGACCCGACATCGATCCGATGCTGGCAAAACATAGTCGATATTCCGACTTATAACCGATATCAGCCTGATATAGGAATGTTTGCTTGGTGCACCAATGTTAAGATCTCTTGATTGAAATAAAACTGATTTTTCGATGACCCGTAAACTCACTTAATTTGCATAACAACAAGTTGCTCATTGGTCAACATCTTTTATCCTTGTATTCTTGCGCGTTGCTACTTATAGGGCTGTTGCACTCAGGATTGTTACAGCATGTTTTAAATAAATTGGTCGAGACAGTCGTATGGAGGAAAAAATAAGGGATCGCATTGCTAAAAGAACTGAAAACGCGACAAAAAATTATACGCGGTATTTTTAAAAAGGGATGGGAATATTATACAAATTGCTGTTACAAATAATACAATTGTTACAAATAGCAATACTGTCACCAGTCATTTAAATACAGGAATGGTATAAAAAAGAAGAAATATCACGCAAAACGCAGGTTTGGGACCAGCTTAACAGGCATTTGCATAATCCATGACAACGGAGTTGTCTACAGTTACCCTCTTGCTCAAGACTTTCTGAAAGAGAAACATGATCCGTGCAGCGTCTTCATCAACCCTTATAGCTTGGCTTAAGCCCGTATGGCTTTTTTGTCTTCCCCCATGCTGACGAAAACCATCTACATGGCCGTCGGTATAAGTCCTGATTTTCCTTAGGCAGTGTCATTCACCAGTGTCTGCTGGGTGTCCGCATTCATTGAAATATAAGTAATGGATCTCAACAATTTCAGTGTGGGTGTCAAAGAGGAATACTTCGCAGGAAAGGAGAAACGTGTAATTAAAATCCAACATAACAACTGGTTATAGAATGCCTTTTCCAAAATTAATTGAACGTTCCTCTTAAATGCTTGTGGTGTAGTCACACCATAGCGTATCGAGCCATTGTGCAAATGGGGTTCGGGCATAAGCTGAAATACGCTAAGGATAGGTTGGAATACATTACTCGCATGCCCGGGTAAGTCGGTGTATGTTGATGTACGGTTGTGGCCAAATTCCTTTTGAATACAAAAAATACTACCCACATTAGTTTCTAATAATATTCTAAAATACGCTGAAAGTACAATACTCATACGTCGAGTACATCTCCCATGATTTGTAAAACCTGGCGTTAGAGTACTGCTGCTGATAATGATGATCATTATGATTATGATTCGAATAGGCCTATTGCCTACGGACATATGTTTGACATTTTTTTCTTAAGCCAGATCAGGCTACTCTATCTTTGGAAGCTATCGGGTATCCAAGATTTTATTATCATACTTCCTATGACCATGTGATCAAGATTGGCTAGCTTTTGTTGATGCTATAGTTGAAAACTATGCTACAGACGGAAAAATGGCTGCATACGAATGACGATCGAATTTGTTTACATTACCATAAAGCACAGAAAATATTGTAGAGAAAGAATTGTCTGTATTATCTTAGTTTTCTTCAATATTTTCTGGTCCTTTATCCTACGGATGTAGGCCTAAACCGTTTCTTGTTTTGGAACGGATTAAACATTCATTGATTAAAACTAAGTCATACAGTTTGTATCTTTTCCCCCACTACATTCCAATGGCTTTAACGAGTGTCAACTGCCCTTAGGTAGGCCTAATGATTGATCTGGATCTAAGCAGATCTCAATTGTCTTAAGGATACCTCTCACAGATCCCAACTCATTTTTAACATCCCACAACGCCCATTGTTTCTCGACATCTCTCTATTCGAAGTAAAGGTATCGACGCCCCTAAAAGTAAATGCTTGCAAAAAAATGAAAAAGGAAGAAAATTCTTAATAACCAGCATTTTTTAATTTTGTCTCAATATTTTTAGTGCGAAACCCGACATCGTACAAATGGCCTTTCTATATCAACATCAATTTTGTCGTCTGCAGCAGCTTTAAATCGTAAATGATGAGCCCGAGTGTTTCCAGGAACTTCTGCTTCAATATGGATCGGTAATTATTTATCGCTGCTTTTCAACGAAAACCTCGTTACTGCAACCTAAAACAAGCTGCAGTTACGAGGTTTTGGTTGACAAATGACGTTATACAAAATAGGTTTATTGTGATTCCATGAAAATCGTCTGCGCACATACCAATTAATTTCCCGAACAAGACCTTGTTTAAATCTCTCTAATCTCTCTTATACTAGAAAGCCTTGGAAAAGACTTCAAAGGCAAAAGAAAAAATATGATAATCAACATTTTCTCCTTAAGCCCCTATATTTGTTTCCATACAATAAATATACCATTGCTGCATTTATCTTGGTCACAAATGCCATAAAGGCCCTATTCCTAGATCCCGGGACAAATAAAGGGGAACAAGGCCATTACTGTAATTTGATATTGAGATTTTTAAACATAATATCCACACCAATTTCGACTTTTGCATGCTAATGTATAACTACCTTGATGATAATGTTCCTACTGCTGATCAGACCTACTCTATCAAGTCCGATCAAGCGATTGAGTACAGATTGAGCCCTGCTGGCATGGGTGATCGGGAGTGTTCAGGTGATTGAGCTTATTCAGCATTATTATTTAATGTTTCCTACTCGAATAAGAGATCGAAAACTAGCCATATGGCCGGGTTAGATGATTGACCGGGTAATTTATGCGATCGATTCGATCGAGTTAATCTTATGCTAGGTTTCTACTGCCGATCAAACAACTCGGTCGATTAAATTCCCCGATCAATCACCAAATCCGACCAAATGATTTCTTTTCGATATAATGCGACCTCTATTTGATCGGATAGTGCAGGTTGGGTTCAGGTCGGTTAAAAGTTATCCACTCGACCACACTCGATGTTAAGACAAACTTGATTCTCGATCGAGTCGATCTTCTAACCGATCAAAACACTATCATTTCCGGATGAATTTCCTACTCGATCGCACAAGAATATTTTTTGACAAGCAAAACATCAAGTTGGAAGCCCGAGTGATGTAGATCAAGCTCGATCACCCTGACCTCTCCCGATCACTTATGCCGACCTTGACCGATCAGTACTCGGTCGCTTGAACCTAGCATAATCGGCAGTTTGGACACACTTTTTTATGCTCCCCGAAGGGAGAGCATATAGTCGCCGCTTCGTCTGTCCGTCCGTCCGTCCGTCCGTCCGTCCGTCCGTCCGTCATTCCGTCCGTCATTCCGTCCGTCCGTCCGTCCGTCCGTCCGAAGCGATTTCTCTATAACCCTTGGGCCAAATCAAATGAAACTTACCATGTGAACTCCCTATGACATAATGCCGATGTACTTTTCCCAGTTTTTGGATTTGAGGCCTCGTCATGGGAAAAGGGGACTTAAGGTCAAATACACTTTTTCTCTAATTTCTCATAGTCTAATGATTAGAATTTGATGAAATTTCATATTTGAGTAGCAAATCAGATGCCCTTGACAATAAGCTACTTTAAATTTGCGTATAAAAAGTATGTCATGGAAAAAGGGGGCTTAACGTTTGTTAGCTTAATCTTAGCTCTGCATGGCATACATTTATTGTGACAATGCCTTAATCGGGGAGCATTGTCCGTCTCTGACGGCTCTTGTTTTACCTACGCAACCTTTTTTTAGGTTTTTAAACAGCTTCTTTTGAATAAGCGTTGTCTATAACTTCAAATTATGCCCCTATTATGCCCTACTACTGTACGTCAACGGTGGCTTCTTGAACAGCAAGCACAGCGCAGGTTCTGTGCAAGCTCGGGGCTACCATCACATTTTTACTGTATCTATTTCATATTCCCTCTGTCGGTTTCAAGCTATGCTTTTGTCGTATGTGAAAGGTTTAATGAAACAGACTTAGTACTGATGAGAAAAAAGGGCTCTTACCATTTCCCAAACCAATTTCAGCACGGCACAAATTAAAGAATGAAAAGAATGAAAAGAAATTCAACACAATTTCCTTGTCAATGTCAAATATCAACATTCAGTTCATAAAGTAACACTTATTGATACATGTATGATTTCTGTACCGTCTTTGAATAAAAAAAATGTAAAATTTGGTCATACATGGTAAACGATTAATTTAAATCAAGAAGTCAAACACGATCGGTGTTTCCTGAATTGTTCGTTTCCATTCTCCTCTTTGGAATTTCAACATAATTTCCTAGTAAAATACCAACATTTAATTAATAAAGTAACACCTATTCATATGTCTCTGCATCTGCTTAGAATTAAAAAATTGTCAAAATTAGTACATACATGGTAAAGGGTTAATCAATATTAAGCAGTTCAACATCATCGGCGTTTCCTGCATTGTTCCTTTCCATTCTTCTCGTCGGCATTTCTAAAATGGCGTCAACCAAGCTTCTCCAACTTGGCTCAATCTCCACTCTTCCGTTCCTTATATATATTTTTATTCGAGTGTATTTATCGAAAATCCTCTTCATCACGGGTGACATTTTCGATGTGTCAACCTCGCCGAGAAGCATCATAATGATGGGTTTCTCATTCGAGGATGCGATCTCCATTTCGGTTCTACAAAACGGGCTATTACAGTAATTGTCAGATACCACAGCTAAGAAAACGTTTGACAACTTCACATAGCGTATCATTTCATTATGAAGACTACGCCCGGGTCGAAAATGTAAATCCCCGACTAGGATCGTGTCTGCGTCAACGTTTGTAACTCTCCGGAATTCTCTATCAAGGATCGGATAGATATGCGTCATAACAAGGTCTGCATCACGGCTGCTGAATGAAAAAAATGTCTTGAATTTTGAAAAATCTTCAAATCCTCCCAACAAACCATCTTCAAATCCTCCCAACAAATCTTCCTCCAATTCTCTCAATAAATTCATATTCTCTTCCCTGTTTCGTTGTTTTTCTCGATGATGCCTTATTTTCTTGATTGTCTTCCATGAGATCAACGCAATCAAAGTAGCACCAAAGATGCTACCAATGGTCAGAATTACGATAAACCATGTTTTTGCCTTGTAACAAATATCAGCCTTTATCTTGTGTATATTAGCTTTCGTAATTAATCTAGAAGTTCCTTCAAAGTCACACTGGAGACTGTTTTTATTTCCTGCAAAGATGAACGTCGAGTCTAACATCCATTTGAAGAAATCAAACGACGAACATGAGCACACGAATGGGTTCTGTGTGATATTTACATGAAGTGTTCCTGTGACTTTGTTACAGTTCTCTATCCACGCCTTACTTTTTTCTTCCAGAATTTGTATTTTGTTTTCGGTGATATCCAGAAGAGAGATTGGTAAACTTCTGGAGAAATATATTTGTGTCAAAATATTTCCAGCTAGTTTAAGAACCTTGAGAACTGGGTTATTGTCAAACATGGTAACAGGTAACACACTCAAGTTATTCTGTGACAGGTTCAGCTCTTCTAGCAGGGGTAAATTAGATAAAAGTTTTGCAAACATCGACGTATTCCTCGTCTGCATTTTCCAGAGTTCATTAATTGATAGGTCTAATTTCTTTAATGGGGCTATTCTAAAAAATTCCGGACTTAAAAATTCCATACTATTTTTTCGCGCGCTGAGGAATATGAGATGTGAAAAAGCTTGAATACCAACTATTTTCCAATCAATATAGTTCAAATTGTTCTCATCAATATGAATTTCGGTCAAGGCAAATGAACTCACTTTCCTAGTAAGGTTTGTTATGTTACAAGTGCAATTGTAACACAGATATCGTGAGTCGCCAATGAAGTAGCGCTTTGCCTCCAAACGCTTCAAGGACCTTATAAAGTTTAGGCCAGTCGTATCGTATTCTACATGTGAATCATGTATTTCCTGTTTTGCTTTCTTACTCTTATATTGAATATCATTCAAAATTAGGGTACGAATAGATTTGCAGTGTTGGAAACTTTTAAAAAACTTTCCCTCTACTGAAACCGAAGTCAAATCCAAAGTTTCCACGGATGAACAGAGTGGCAACAGTGCTTGGAGGTCGATCTTTCCTATTTCATCATTTTGAAGCGAAATCTCGGTAATGTTCCGCGGTAAAAGTGCATTAGTAAATTTCTCGTCTAGCGGTATTCTTTGCATGGGATCATATCTGTAGATGTTTAATTTGTTAAGAATTAATTGCTGTAAATGTGGTGCTGTAGATTTATTCTTAAAAATCTCCAAAACGTAAAAGCTTGAAAGTCGAAGGCAATTCGACAGATCTAGGATCTTCAAATTCCCAAGTCCATTCAATGCCCCTTTTTGAAAAGATCTTATATATTCCGTGTTGATACCCAGGTACTCTAGTGAACGTAGTTCCTCAAAAGTATCGTTCGCAATAAAAAGAATCCGTATTGCTGACAATTTTAAGTACAAAACTTCTCCCCAACCATCACCAGTAGGTTTAACAAAAGCACCATCTTCGTTTACTGCAATCCTCACTCGCCGCACACCAGTTCTAACAAAACTCGGAGATCGCGTGCACATCATTTCATCACCAGAGCACTGACAATCACTTGGACAATTTCTGGTACTTGCACGGACAAGTATGAGCATCGTCAAGAGAACAAAAAATGTCCCCAAAGTTCCAATTCTGTTATCCATTTTCTCTGTACGGGAACGCAATTATAGTTGCTTTTCTTCCAAACCCTTTTATTAATAGATTCTATAATAAACAATGTACAGACACTGACTTATGTACAAATCCACACTTCGAGGTTTTATCCTGTTTATATGTTTCTATTTCACAACGAACCAAATGAAAAATTCTTTCTTGAACTCCTATACGTAATGCGCCAAATTAAGAAATATTTCAAGAGGACAATAACAAATACCTTTTCAATATCAACTGAAGGTTATTGCAAAAAATAAATACCTCTACATTTAAGCTATCAACCCTTTCCCAAACAAGACCTGGTTTTGACGCCTCTAATAGAAAAAGTTTTTAAAAATATTGAAACAAAAGAAGAAACTGCTGATAACCAGCAGTTTCTCCTTTTGTCTCAATATTTTCTATGCCATTATTTTACACAAATTCTATCTTTGAAAACATCCATTTTGTCATTTGTGGCAGTTTTTGAAGTGGATCGCCCAAAAATCTTATCGGTTTGGAAATGGTTAAATCATAAAGGTCGCGTCCAAAAATGGACTGCCATGAAGAAAACTAGATACAAATTGTGCTGATACCTTGTTTAAGACCATTCTCAAATACCCCGGGGTCTTGCTACTACACATTGACGATATTGCGTAGCAAGACCCCGGGATATTCGAGGATGGTTAAAGACCAACTGTGGTCGAGTTAACCCATTACCAAACGACAAATTTTGGACTGGACCAAATTCAAAGATGATGCAGATGGCAATTTCATGTCAACATAATTATATTCTCGTCTTTCTGGGTAGAAAACATTGTGGGAAATGAAGAAATTGCTTGTCACAAGCAATTTCTTCATTTTCCACAATGTTTTTCACAGCCACTATCTTTTAGGGGGTCAAAAAGAGTCACTGTGTGGTTATGGGTTAATTACGGGGTGGGAAAAATAAAATAGTTGTTGGTGTGAAAATAAGTTTTGATCTTTTCCAAAAGTAGTAAAAGAAAATGAGAAGAGAAAAATTGTGTGATCAAGACGTACTTAAAAGCATATAAAACTTAAAAAAAGGGTAAAATGCTCATGACAAACATTTACACGTACTTCTTCGCATGTTCTTTATCCTTACATGTTTTCTGACGGTTAATACTGTGCTACAAGGACGTGAAAAGTAGGCCTTGTTTCCAAATGGGTTGAGAAATACAATAAATATAATTATACATTGAATACATTCATTATAACAAATCAAGGAAGTTTTTTTATCAATCCTTTCCAAAACCACCGTTTATTTCACTTCTGTAATGCTAGATTCAAGTCCGATCAAGCGATCGAGTAGAGATCAAGCTCGATCGACATAGATTATCGGGAATGGTCTTTGTGATAGAGCATGATCTGCGCCGATCGGGTTTCGTTCTTAAATGTTTTAACTGTGAAAAATATTCGTTTGAGATCGAATAGAAAATTGACCGAGAAGCGATCGTGTATTGATCGGGTAGACCATCGACCTGATCGAGAATCTATCTTGTCTGGTGATTGAGTGTGATCGGGCCGATATATTTTACTCGACCTTGCACGCAACCTGCACTCGATCACCTCGACTTATACTCGAATGGATCCCGACCCCATCCCGATCAATTCGAACTCTACTTCATTTATTCACTCGATCAAATCGACTGTAGAGGTCGGGCTGATCCACTAGAAACCGAGAAAAGGTGATTTGGTCGAGAATGATATAGGAATTAAAGCGATCGTAATGATTTGATCGGCATTGGGAACCTAGCATCAAAGAGAAAGGTAGACTTGATTGGCCGTTGTTTTGATAATTCGTCAGAGTTGTTACAATATCTCGTAATTACGGCTTGTTAACTATGGAAATATTGTTGTTTGTCCGAAATTACGTCAGAGTTAACTGGATAAAATCGTTCTCTAGTACATGTATGTGGATTCAGTTCTTGCCTTACCTGAGCACGTAGTTCTCGGGGTCAGGTATTGTTATTACTTTTTATCCGTCCGTCCGTCCATAGTTTCGTGTTTGCACTTCAGCATCCATACAATCTCGACCAAACTTTGCCAAAACAAGTTTATGCCTATAATCGATTCAAAATCTTTTACTAATGAGGAACAAAGTCCAAATTCCGATATCGGTAAACCAGGTAGGTAAAGTGACCATCCATGTGTTTAAGTTGTTACTATAAATAGTTTTTCAACATATCTGTTTTACCTTTAAATAAACCAAAATATTTGTATCGATTCTCGTATGGATTCTCGTTTAACTTTGAATGTATTATAATCATAAATTCTAGGATTCTCGAATCAGACCCAAAACTGCTGACTAATATGTCCTCAAATGTCGGGGTTTTAGTTTATTTTTTGGGGGTTTTTTTTTGGGGGGGGGGTCTTTTTTTTTTTTTTTTTTTTTTTTTTTTTAATTATTTACATGTACAATCTAACATCTACAGATGTCGACCGATCAAGGCAAAACTTGAACACACTGTTGGTGACCATTAGATTTAGATTGATTTCGATTTTCAGTATGATAAGACCAGAACCCAGAATTTGACAAAGGGTGGGTTGCAACATGTATTTGGTAAAAATAAAAAAAAAATATGTCGACCTAAAGAAATTTGATCCTTTTTCACGTAATATTCAGTGAAAGTAACTGCTTTAGCATCAAGTCCTGTTTTTTAATTGAGTAGTGTTATTTGAGAGTAAAATTAGTTAAAATTAAAAGACAAACATTTGTTTGATTTGAAATACATACTATTTACATGAAATGACAATTACCCCTACATTGTGGGTTATTGATATTTACATAGAAGTTACATAGAAAGAAATCCAATTCAATCTTCTCCTAAAGCATTAAGCCATTTGGATTTCAGTGTGCGATATCGCCTCTTCCTACAATAATATTTTCTTATTATCACTATTCAATAAAAACTTACATAATGGTACGGGTTCTCGGTTTTTAAATAGAAGCAAAGGCATAAATGCCAAGATATAAAGATAAAGATATTTTGTCTGCTACCCGCGTTACTATCGTAATATTCACTGTCTATCACTATTCGAATTCTTAAGATTTAGATCCTCCATGAATCTTCTATCTGCATTTGGGTTAATGTATTTAAATTTTGTATGTAGCGTGGACCGCTGGCTCTATCACAGGTCACTGCTAATAGAAATGTGGTTTTGTGACAAGCACATACGGTATGGGGGGATATACTGCCCGTCTCTGGTGCTTCTCGTGTCTCATTTCTTTCTTTAAAGCTGTCCAAATTCTTATTTTCTAAAGATATGTCAAGGAATTCATGGAAAGAATAGTGAAAATTGTTTCAATGTCTGAAAGGTTGAGAAGCGGATGTGTAATTTAACGAAACAGTGAATATTACGTGACGATCCTGATTGCAGCTAAAGGCCTGTTTAAAGGGATAAACATTCAGAACACGCAAGTGTATCAGAGAAATACTATTTTTGAATCTTAATACAAACTTTAAATATCACACCTGTCAGGAGATTATGATATTGAACCAGTATTGTACATGTCTGTAAATCCAGCAAAACCTTCCTTCGTATTCGGATTACTGTCGTTGAATTTCAAAATGAATGGAAAAATCTTAAACTCGACGCCATAGTACAAGTACAGGTCATGAATACTAGTAATAATAAGGTTGTTGTCAAACGAAGTAATGGGCACTTTTGTTTTTCAGTGTCACGTTGTATTCAGTCACGTAAAATTAAATCTTATTTTAAAATCAGGATGACTTAACGTGGTTTCAAAATATATTGTTGTACTGTGTGTCAAAAGTGTGTATATACTAAAGGCTTTGATATACTTAAAAGGATTTAGACATGGTCTTTACCATAAATGAAAGATCGCTGTCACGTACATATTCAAGCAAAAAAAGTCTGACACTTGGTGGAGCTATTTCAAATGGCGACCATGAAGTAAATACTTCCATTATTTGGATACACATGTTCTGGGACAATAGCTATATGGATAATTGATTTAAAAAAGCGGTAAGTGGTATGAATTTGCTTCTGTTGTTAATTTAGTACGCATACAAAAACATAGTCACGTAGAATTCGCCCGAGTTGTGACAGAGCAAGAAAAGACATTTTTTTCAAAACAGCATATTTATTTTATGATTCCAGGTAATTTTATCATATTCTTATACACCACATGTCGAATGAAACATATTCTGCGTATATATCGCTTTCTGGACAGAGATTTGCCAACCTTTTGAAATTCGGAAAATTGGGTTGTGACACTGATTTTACGGGGGGTCGTGTTATATTATCGCTGGTTAAGATCAAACGGAAGTTTAGATCGCCGTTGTTTGATATGAATTTTTCAGATATATGGTTAAGCAAAAATATAGCATGCAGAACAAGTATATTTTACACTAACAATGTCCCTTTCCAATGGTTAGAATGCTTGTGACACGTTTTCGGCCCAAAAAATGAGAATGGATGTATACGTAGAACCCCTGTTCCAAAACTAATTGAACGTTCCTCTTAAATGTTTGTGGTGTAGTCACACCATATCCTATGGAGCCAGTGTATGAGAAACGTATACATATGGGGTTCGGGGTATATGCTGAAATACGGTAAGGATACGCTGGAATACGTTACTCGAATGCCGGGGTAGGCCGGTGTATGTTGATATACGGTTGTGGCCAAATTTCTTTTGAAAATAAAAAATACTATCACCATACATTCTAAAATACGCCGAAAGTACAATACTCACAGATATAAGTGATGCATTGGTTATTCGTCCGGTTATGAAGGCGGGAATGATGTTAATGGGACCCTAAAATTTGCATTGTAAATGACTTCACACAGCTGTCGAAATTACTACTAAACCGTCTTAGAAACACATATTAGACCCACAGACAACATAACAACTGGTTATACTTAGAACCCCCCCCCCCCCAATGGCGTTATGTCACCTAGAAAACGTTTCAATGTGTTTGAAAACTATTCATGAACATTCACCTAGGCCTACACATAGAGTGGTGTGGGAGAGAAAGTGAGAGAGAAAGAGAGAGGGATACAACAGTAGCAACACATATTAGACCCACAGATATGACGTTTTGTCACTCGGAAAACGTTTCAATGTGTTTGAAAACTATGAACATTAACCCAGGACTACACAGAGAGGGGCGTGCAAGTGAAAAAGTGACAAAGAGAAAGAGAGAGGGGTGTAAACAAACAGAATGATAAATAGTTAGGATAGCTATATAGAAGGAGTGAGATACTGAATAGTAATAAAGATACAGACAGAAGAAGATAACGAGAAAAAATGAGAATAATATAATGGTACATGAATTTAGAGGAAAAATAGAGACTGGCAAATAGATCGGCTGCATGGATCTATATCTATAGATAACAGAAAATGAGGAGAGATAGAATGAGAGTAGGAGAAAGACACACAAAGAGATCTATGGAGACACACAGAGGCCCGCCAAAGATGCACAGACAGAGAGACACACGAAGTGACACAGACAGACAGGGACACTCAGCGAGACACAGAGACACATAGAGAGACCCACAGAAACACCCATAGAAACGAACAGACCGACACACAGAGACCTTTAGGAGACATAAAGAGAGACCCACACAAAACCATATGGAGACATGCACAGAGACACACAAAGGCGCGCAGAGATCCAAACAGAGATGGGAAGAGACCAACGGAGACTCACAGAAATACCCACAGAGACCTACAGAGACCCACACAGAGACACACACACAGACACACACAAGGACCTACAGAGACACACACAAGGATTTATTGAGACACACGCAGAAACATATAGAGACCCAAACGGAGACCTACAGAGACACACATAGCGATCTATAGAGACACTCACAGAGACGTTCAGAGACACGGACAGATACATCTCGACACAGAACTATAGAGGCCCACTAAAATATTTTGTAAGAGTTTTTTTTTTTTATTTCTGCGTTAATTTTCAGGGGGTTTGTTGCATGTACCCCGCCTTACTGAGCCCTTTTCTCGGATATATGAATTATTTGTGGAATCCCTTTACTTTCTCCAAAAGTTGATCCCAACCGACTAGAAAACGAAATGATAACGACTACGGCCAAATTAACCATGCTTCAGGTAAGAAAATGTTTTTGCGTGTAACCGCCTTATTGAGCTCTTTCCTAAAATGTATGACTTATTTGAATACAATATAATTTTTTGTCGTTTCTGGTCGGTTTTCGCAAAAAACTACAAGGAGGATTCAAATAAGGCATACATCAGACGTAGGAGATCATTAAGGCGGGGTACATGCAAAACCCGTTTGAAGATTAATACATAAATAAAAAAAGTTATTATAAAATGTATTACCTGAAGCGAGGCAAAAATGTCCATAGATTTACGCATTCCACAATGCACTATCTCCAACTTGTTAAAGCTTTCTATGCTATAGTCATATTATTACCAAATTCTACCGTAAGTAACATTCATTTTGTCGTCTGAAGTGACTTAAAAATTGGACTACCATTAAATCTCATTAAATTGGAAAACAGATATAGATATACTATACGGGCAGTTTACCGGACGAATAGCCTATACGTAACAAATTGCTATTCGACCGATACCGGACGAACAGTGTAAATGGCTAATCGTCCGGTACCGGACAAACAGTATTACTCTACGTAAGGGCTATTCGTCCGGTACCGTACGAATAGACACTTCGTTTTCTTTATCAACGTCCATTTTGTCGTCTGCAGCAGCTTTCAAATTGTAAACGATGAGCCTGAGTGTTTCCAGCCATTTCTGCTCAAATATGGATCAATGAATATATCTATATAACATATAATTCCATGAAAATCACCTGTGCATATTTCAATCTCTTTCTCGAACTAGGTCTCTTTTACCAGAAAGCTTGGGAAAACGCCAAGGCAAAATAAGAAAAAATGTTAATCAGCATTTTCTCATGAAGCCCCTATTCGTTTCCGTACAATAAACATACCATTGCAGCACCTTTGTTGGTTTCAAATGCCATAAAGGTCTTATTCCCAGGTCTCGGGACAAATAAAAGGAAACATGGACATCAATGTTATTCAATATTGAGATTTATAAAAATATTATCTACACAAATTATGACTTTTACATGATACATGTTTAACAACTTTTATGGTCATGTTCCCACTGCCGATCAGATCTACACGATAGAACCTGGTCAAGGGATTGAGGACAGATTGAGCTCTGACGGCATGGGTGATCGGGAGTGTTCGGGTGATTGAGATTATTCAGCATTATTACTTAATGCTTCCTACCCGAATTAGAGATAGAAGAAAGTCATATGGTCGGGTTTGATGAATTATCGTGGAATAAAGGCGATCGATTCGATCGAATAAACCTTATGCTAGGTTTCCACTGCCGATCAGAGCAGCTTTATCGATTAAATTCCCTGATCAATCACCAAAACCCACCAAATGACTTCCTCTCGATAAAATCCAACCTCTACAGTTAATTTGATCGAATGAGCAGATAGGACAGAGGTCGAGTTGATCGAGATGAAGTGAGAAAAGACACTTGTACGAGTCTAGATGATCGAGTACAGGTTGGGTGCAGGTCGGTAAAAAATATCAACCCGGTCACACTCAATGTCAAGACATAATTTATTCTCGATCGAGACCATCTTCTAACCGATCAAAACACGATCATTTCCGGATGAATTTTCTTCTCGATCGCACAAGAATATTTTTGGCATGCAAAAACATTGAGTTGGAAGCCCGAGCGATGTAGATCAAGCTCAATTACCCCGATCATTCCCGGTCAGAAATGCCGACCAAGATCAATCAGTACTCAGTCGCTTGACCGGACTTGAACCTAGCATAATCTGCAGTTTGGACAAAACATTGACACACATTTTTACCGAGGCAACCATTTAGTTTGAGGTCTTTAAACAGCTTCTTTAAAATTAGAATCGTCTATACCTTCAAATTACGCCCCTGATAGGCCCAACTACTGTACGTCAATGGTGGCCACTTCAGAGGTGCACAGTGCAGGTTCATTGCAAGAACGAACTGTACCTATATCATATTCCCTCTGTCGGTTTCAAGACTTACTTTTGTCGTTTGTGAAAGGTTTAATGAAACAGGCATAGCACTGTATGAGAAGAAAGAGTTCTAACCATTTCCGAAACATACCAACGGCACGGCACATATCAAAAGTTCTGAAAAGCATGAAATTAAATTCAACGTAATTTCCTAGTAAAATATCAGCAATTAATTGATTCAATTCATGAAGTAAAACTAATTAACATGTTTTCTGCACATAATTTGAAAAAAAACTTGTCAAAAATTAGTCAAAAATTAGTCCATATGGTTAACAGCTAATCTATTTCAAGCAGTTCAACATCATCGGCGTTTTCTGCATTGATCCTTTCCATTCTTTTCGTTGGCATTTCTAAAATGGCGTCAATCAAACTTCTCCAACTTGGCTCAATCTCCACTCTCCCGTCCCTTCTATATATTTTAACTCGAGTGTATTTATCGAAAATCCTCTTCATCACGTGCGTCATTTTCGATTTGTCAACCTCACCGAGTAGCATCAATATAATGGGTTTCTCAGTCGAGAATGCCATGTCCATTTCGATTCCACAATACTGGCTATTACAGTAATTATCGGACACCACAGCTAAGAAAACATTTGAAAAGTCCACACAGCGACTCATTTCATCACTAAGGCAATGCCCGGGACGAAAATGTAGATGTCCGACTAGGATTGTATCTGCGTTAACGTGCGTAATTCTCCGGAATTCTTCCTTAAGGATCGGATAGATATGCGTCATAACAAGGTCTTCATCGTGGCTGCTGAATGAAAGAAATGTCTTAAATCTTGTAAAATCTTCCGATACTCCCAAAATATCGTCTTCAAATTCTCCTAACAAATTCATGTTCTCTTCCCGGTTTCGTTGTTTTTCTCGACGATGCCTTATTTTCTTGGTTGTTTTCCACGAGATAAATGTAATCAAAGTAACACCGAAGATGCTACTCATTGTCAATATTATGATTAACCACGTATTTGCCTTATAACATATATCTGCCTTTATCGTGTGTAAATTAGCTTTACTAATTAGTCTAAAAGTTCCTTCAAAGTCACACTGAATACTGTTTTCATTCCCCGTAAAGATAAACACCGAGTCTAACATCCATTTATAGAAATCAAACGACGAACATGAGCACACAAATGGGTTCTGTGTGACATTTACATGAAGTGTTCCTGTGACTTTGTTACAGTTCTCTATCCACGCCTTACTTTGTTCATCGAGAATTTGTATTTTGTTTTCGGTGATATCAAGAAGTGAGATTGGTAGGCTTCTGGAGAAATAGATTTGTGTCAAAATATTTCCAGCTAATTTAAGAATCTTGAGAGCTGGGTTGCTGTCAAACATATTAACAGGTAACACACTCAAGTTATTTTGTGACAAGTTCAGCTCTTCTAGCAGGGGTAAATTAGAAAAAAGTTTTGCAAACATTGACGTATTCATCGTCTGCATTTTCCAAAGGTCATTAATTGATAGGTCTAGTTTCTTAAATGGGGCTATTCTAAAGAATTCCGGACTTAAATATTCCATTCTGTTTTTTCGCGCGCTGACGAATCTGAAATGTGGAAAAGCCTGAATACCAACTATTTTTATATCGATATAGTTCAAATTGTTCTCATCAATATGAAGTTCGGTCAACGCAAATGAACTCACTTTTCCAGTAAGGTTTGTTATGTTACAAGTGCAATTGTAACATAGATATCGCGATTCGCCAATGAAGTTATTGTTTGATTCCAAACGCTGCAAAGACCTTATGAAGTTAAAGCCAATCGTATCGTATTCTACATATGAATTATGTGTTTCCTGTTTTGATTTCCCACTTTTATATTCAATGTTATTCACTATTAGGGTACGAATAGATCTGCAGTGTTGGAAACTTTTGAAAAACTTTCCTTCTATTGAAACCGATGTTAAATCCAAAGTTTCCATCGATGAACAGAGTGGCAATAGTGCTTGGAGATCGATCTTGCCTATTTGATCATCTTGGAGCGATATCTCGGTTATATTTCGTGGTAAAAGTGCATTAATAAATTTCTCGTCTAGCGATATTCTTTGCACGGGAGGATATCTGTAGATGTTTAATTCATTTAGAATTAACTTCTGTAAAAGTGGCACTGTAGATTCATTCTTAAGAATCTCCAAAATGTAAAAGCTTGAAAGACGAAGGCAATTCGACAATTCTAGGATTTTCAAATTGTCAAGTCCATTCAAAGCTCCTTTTTGAAAAGATCTTATATATTCCGTGTTAATACCCAGGTACTCTAGTGAACCTAGTTCCTCAAAAGTATTGTTCACAATAACTTGATTCTGTATTGCTAACAATTTTAAGTACAAAACTTCTCCCCAACCATCACCAGTAGGTTTAACAAAAGCACCATCTTTGTTTGCTGTAATGATCACTCTCCGTACACCAGTTCTAACAAAACTCGGAGAACGCGTGCACATCATGTGATCACTAGAGCACTGACAATCACTTGGACAATTTTTGGTACTTGCACGGACAAGTATGAACACCATCAACAGAACAAAATATGTCCCCAAAGTTCCGATTCTGTCACCCATTTTCTCTGTACGGGAACGCAATTATAGTTGCTTTTCTTCCAAACCCTCTAATCAATGGGTTGTGTAATGTACATTGTACATACACTGACTTATAGACAAATCCACACTTCGAGGTTTTATTCGGTTTATATGTTTCTATTTCACAACGAACCATTGAAAAATTCTTTCTTGAACGCTTATTTACGTAAAACGTCAAACTAAGGAATATTTCAAGAGGAAATTCAAAAGGCTCACACAAAACATGCACAATAACTAATAACTTTTCAATATCAACTGAAGGTAATTGCAAAAATAATTACCATTTACGCTATTAAATCATAAAGGGGGCGTAAAAAAGGTTCTGACATGAAGAAACGTCTATAAATGTGCTGATACCGTGTTTAAGACCATCTTCGAATACCCCTGGGTCTTGCTACCACAAATCGATGATTGTAGTCTAGCAAGACCCCGGGATATTCGAGGATAGTTTAAGACCAGCTGTGGTCGAGTTAATTACGGGGTGGGAGAAATATAAACGCTGTTGGCATGAAAACAAGTTTTGACTTTCTCCAAAAGTAGTAAAAGAAAACGAGAAGAGAAAACAATCTTGTGATTAAGACGTACGTAATAGCATATAAAACATCCAGAAAAAGGTAAAATGGCCATGACAAACATTTACATATACTTCTTCACATGTTCTTTATCCTTACATGTTTTCTGACGATTAATACTGTGCTACAAGGACGTGAAAATTAGGCCTTGTTTCCCAATGGAGTTAAGAAATACATTAAATATAATTATACATTGAATACATTCATTATAACATATCAAGGAACTATTTTATCAGTCATTCTATAGAAAACGTACATCGCCTGTCCCGGTGTAATTACGGAGTAATTCTGTGCTAAAAGTGCACTTATATACAGTATTCAGTATGTTTATCTTATGTTAATCAAAGCCAAATACTTTTTATTTAACAGAAAAACGCCAATTGTAACAATATTTCGGAACAAAATTTGATGACCCTACGAAAATCAGCGATTTTATTGTGTCCCGATGCCCAACCTGACATATTTTTTACAAAAAAGAAAGGGTTATCAAATAGAAAATACATACTTTTTTGTTGTTGTTGATAGACATAATGTTGTCCTTGTGGATAAAAAACAAAAAGAGCTAAACACTCATACCATTAACAAAATTTTTAATCCTAAACCACTGTCCCTGTAAAATAAAACAGTACCGTTACGGGATCATTTCTTCAACTTTTGCTAACTATCTACCACTGACTTCGTCATCAAATGACGTCATATTAAAGCATCTCCGCGACGTTTTGTAAATGTGACAATATATGGCCGTGATGTCTGATTCGCTTGAAGACAAAATACGAAGTAAGTTGTTCGTATTAAATAGTTATGTTTTCCACGTACAATACCGTTCATATGATTAAACAAATGTCGGTCGCTATAATGAAATGTTTACTTTGCCATGCTATTTTCTGTATAACCCTTCTGGTTTATGTCAAGAGAAACTATGCATATCCCTACCACGTTATCACCATTATTGAAAAGATGTGTAAATTTTACATTACCGTTACAAACAATACCGTTACGCAAACCAAAAATTTGTAACGGTATTGTCCATTTTGTAACGGTATTGTCCTATTTCCGTAACGGTAAGGTCCATTTTCCGTAACGGTACTGTTTAAAAACCATACCGTTACACTGCTTTTGAAGACAAGTTCAAATATTTTATGAATAATTCAGGTGAAGATAAAAGTATTGTAAGAAAATACAAAAGTTGACATTTGTGCATTTAAATTTGGACTAAAATCACAGATTATATGAGAAGTTTTGATACATATTTTAGAATCGTTTTAGATTTTCAGGTGTTGAAATGATTTCTCCGAAGAGATGAACAACTGTAGCAGTATGTTCATGTATTATGGCGAAAGCTTTTAACGAGTGAAAATTGTTTGTGTGTTGTTTTTTTAAAAATGAAACAATTTTCAGAAGTTAAACTCAACATTTCTCTCCGTAACGGTAAGGCTTATTTCTGTCAGGTGCTTTATCATAGGAATGAAAATTTACAAAAAATATCGGTACTTAATTCAGAACATGTTTTGTTTTGATTTTGTCACATATTTTCCCTTTAATTTAAGTTATTTGAGGTCCAATACCAAAATGTGTCTTTTTTATCAAAACCTGGCCATAGATGTACGTTTTCTGTAGAATCACTGTTATCAATCCTTCCCAAAACAGCGTTTATTTCACTTCTGTAATGCTAGATTCAAGCCTGATCAAGCGATCGAGTAGAGATATAGCTCGATCGACATAGATAATCGGGGATGGTCGGCGTGATCGAGCTTCATCTTCGCCGCTCGGGCTTCTTTCTTAAATATTTTATCTGTCAAAAATATTCGTATGAGATCGAGTAGAAAATTGACAGAGAAGCGATTGTGTATTGATTGTGTAGACGATCGACCTGATCCAGAATCAATCTTGTCTGGAGATCGAGTGTGATCGGGTCAATATCTTTTACTCGACCTTTCACGCAACCTGCACTCGATCACTTCGACTTAAACTCGAATGAATCCCGACCACATTCCGATCAATTTGACCTCTACTTCATCTGTTCACTCGATCAAATCGACTATAGAGGTCGGGCTGATCCAAGAAGAAAAATTCATTTGGTCGGGTATGATCTGGGAATTAAAGCGATCGAAATAATTTGATCGGCAGTGGGAGCCTAGCATCAAAGAGAAAGGTAGACTTGTTTTACTGTTGTTTTGATAAATCGTCAGAGTTGTTATAATATCTCGTAATTACGGCTTGACAGTTATGGAAATATTATTATGCTCCCCGAAGGGAGAGCATATAGTCGCCGCTTTGTCTGTCCGTCCGTCCGTCCTGTCTGTCCGTCATTCCGTCCGTCCGTCCGTCCGTCCGAAGTGATTTCTCCATAACCCTTGGGCCAAATCAAATGAAACTTACCATGTGAACTCCCTATGACAAAATGCCGATGTACTTTTCCCGGTTTTTGGATTTGAGGCCTCGTCATGGGAAAAGGGGACTTAAGGTTAAATACAGTTTTTCTCTAATTTCTCCTAGTCTAATGGTCAGAATTTGATGAAATTTCATATTTGAGTAGCAAATCAGATGCCCTTGACAATAAACTATTTAAAATTTGCGTATACAAAATATGTCATGGAAAAAGGGGGCTTAACATTTGTTAGCTTTATATTAGCTCTGCATGGCATATATTTATTGTGACAATGCCTTATTCGGGGAGCATTGTCCGTCTCTGACGGCTCTTGTTGCTTGTCCGAAATTACGTCACACTCGTTCTCAGAATAGGACGTCGATTTCTGATAAAGGCTGTCTTCGCTATTAAAAAATATATAAAAAATAGAAAATCATCAATAGTTCAATGTAAGTTTGCATACCTTGAAAATAATCTATTGTACAAATAAAAAATGGGTAAAACTCATCATAGTCTACAACTTTATGGATTTGGGTAATCCATGTTTATACCAAGGGGTCGATTTTTCGCCTGTCCCCGAGCTGTTCGTTGTTGATTTGAAGCTTTTATGGGCAAGTTGGCAAAATGCAATACAAAAAAGATATTTTCGAAACTGATAAATGGATATGTGCCAACGTAAAAATAAGCAATATTTCACTAATTGAGGTAAAAAGAAAAAAATATCCGCAATAATATTTTGTCCCCGAATTTAGGTAATCTACGTTAAGCATCATTTAGAAAAATAATAAATAATTCAAGAACTCCTTTAAATCAATGATTATCAACGAAATTAACATCTTAAACAAGCATTTGAATAATCAGACTGCAATATAGACACACATGTGTTCCATGTTTTGTGTAAAAACACAATAATGCAACCAAGGTAAGACCGTTGTTTTAAGCATGTAATTTACGTTAGTGACATTTTCCTCACACTAGAAGAAATAGAAAAACAACCAATATAGTAGGAAGTAGGATTGAACTTGAGAAGGAAATAGCGCTAATAAATTACTCTTTCATATTTTTTCCGAATTGTCAATCGAGAAAAGTTTCCTATGCAGTAATTTACGTTATGTAAGCTACGTTAGTGATAAACACGAAATTCGCTGTTTTGAGCACGATAGAGAGATTTATTGGTTGTTAAACTGTATGATATACATACAGAGTCTGAAAAAAACATGTTCCTTGTTTCATTGTCCAACATGTCTGTCTCGTGGAGTGTCATTAGAAGTTTGTGACGGGTGGCAGAATTCGAGGTAAGTTATATGTTTTTAAAGAATTTCCACAATTTCTTTACGGTTTTATAAATTTTCATACTATGAAGGATATATTGATACAAAAACTGTATAAGATGTTTTCCAAATTGTGACAACAGACCTGATTAAAGCCCACTTATTAACACAAACTTTGAATTCGTGTTTAGAATTCATGACTTACCCTCTAATATTTACAGTCCATTATTGCAGAAACCTAAATGTAATCCTTAAAGAAATGTGAATTTTTTTTCGAATCTAAAAGCACAACAATTGTCTGACATGTTTTGATTGTAATTTCACTCAAAAGATTAAATTAATATGTTGTGCAAAAAGGCGATAACGTAGCTTTCAAAAATAGATATATATCTGCTCTAAAGCTCTACCAGTATATCTTTAAGATATCATAGCATGTAAACCGATGTTATTATGAGCTTTAGATGCCGAATTTCCAAATCTACTCGCTTAGATATTTATTTTCCGCGTCGAATCAAAGTAATTTAATGAGATATCTTAACGTAGATTACCAAAGTAAATAACGTAGATTACAAATCAAATTTTACGTTTTAAAAGTGGCTCATTGCACAGGTAACACCAACTCTTACTGATTTTTCACTGTTTTGATGCCCTTGAACGAAACGGTTTGAGAAAATACTAAAACAAAAGACTCTCTTTGAATAATTATTTTCTAAGCTATATTTCACATTAATTCATCAATGTCATCAACAGAATTGTTTGAATTGCAAGGCTGGGTTGGGTGTTTGTTGATTGAGAAATTTTCCCTGTTGACCAGCTGTTGGTTAAGCTTGATTGCATTGTACGCATAATCATTCAACCATGTGCCATGGGTCGAGGCTGTCGCAGATACACTATTCTTGGAGAGTGCATTGGAAAATAAATTTAGACACTTAAATGTTCTGCCTCATTGTGTACATTGGTATGGATGCGTTCGTTTCTTTCTTTCATTTTTTTGATATTTTGAAAACAATATTCATTACAAAAATAAAGATCCGCACAAATTTGACCTTTGCATCACAGAGCCTTTATAATTATTACATTCATGAAAAAAAAACACTAAATAATGTAACATACGCATTCTGAATATGGATAATAAAAGGAAATTTTAGACTGGTCTAAATTTAAACCCAAATTTGAAGGTGAAACAAATGTTACTCAAACCAGACAGTGTGTTATTCATAACAGAGAAACTTTTCAGGAAAAGGAAAAAATGCTTACTATTGGCATTTTCTTTTCCGTATCTATTTCTTGCTTTCCATTCTTGAGGGTAATCAGAACCAGGACTTCGGAGGAGCGGGGTATTATTCATCGTGTATGATACCCTTTCTTTTCGCTTGTGCACATCTAAGATTGTTTCGAAAATTTACAAGGAACTTTTAGAAAAATCATTACACCTATTCAATAAAAGGTTTTGATATTCAGAAAAGAATCATGAAAGTAAAAACCATAGCGTTGAGAATTTCAGTCTGTAATTTCAAAGTTGTTACTGTTCTTGTTACTGTCTACGGTAAATATAGTTTCCCTCAGAAAATTTTTCATTCATAAATGTCTGAAAACTTCTTCACAGGTATTTTTAGCATATTTATAGTCTTTTACTTGGCACCCTACGGTTTGTTAAGCTCAAATTAGTCATTTACAATTTGGTGTAATCTACTCTATGTCGTGATTTAATCTACGTTATGACGAGGACAGGCAATTTTGAAAGTAAAATTTCGCAAACAAGCACAAAGAATAGATACTTTTTATATCTGTTTAAATAGTAAATTACATTTATTACAGGATTAAAGTTGTAGATCGGCAACTTGATAATTTTTTATCTACTTTTATTTGTAGTTTTGAAAGAATGAGTATTTCCACCGTCGACAGATCTATCAATATGACTATTTAAAAAACTGAGAATGGGAATTCAGAATAAAAAAATAACAAACTTTTTCAGTTAGAATATCTAGAAATATGATAAAATCATTTCTAACAGTGAAATGTAAAATAATCCGTAAAATATTGTCAATTATTTACTCATAACGCAGATTACACTTAATTTATACCAGTGTTAAGAAAAGTATTGCAAAAAATAAAAATCGCTGTATTTGAGTTCTGATATTTCGCATTAATGTTCATAAATGGTTGTTCTACGGAATTAAAAAGAAAAACAACAGTTTTGAAGAAGTTCATTTTTGCTCAATTTGCAAATTGGAATCGACGTCCTATTCTGAGAACGAGTGTTAACTGGATAAAATCGTTCTCTAGTACATGTATGTGGATTCAGTTATTGCCTCACCTGAGCACGTAGTTCTGTCCCGGTATGAGGTATTGTTATTACTTTTTATCCGTCGTCCGTCCATAATTTCGTGTTTGAACTCTAGCACCCATTCATTCTCGACCAAACTTTGTCAAAACAAGTATTTGCCAAATCATAAAGTCTCGGATTCTCGAATCAGACCGGAAACAACTGACAAATGTGTCCTCGAATGTCAAAAAATGTCGGGTTTTTAGGGGGTTATATTTACTTTATTTATATGTACAATCTAACATCTACAACTGTAGACCGATCAAGTAAAAGCTTGAACACACTGTTGGTGACCATTAGTTATTTCGATTGAATTCGATTTTCAGTATGATAAGACCAGAACGCCGTGACTTATCGGCCCCTAAATTTGACAAAGGATGGATTCCAACAAGGGCTCAAAAATAGATTTTCTTTAAATTCTATGTGCAAATAATACTCAATTCAGCAGAAGACTTTTAAATGCTTCACGAAGTTTTTTTTCTTTTAACTGAATGCAGAGAAAAAAGAACAATCGACTGTCAACGCTTTTCTGTCAATCAAATCGTCCGCCATTTTTTTTAAGTTTCTGGTTTATTTGTTTTGGCTGGAATACCTGGCCTAGTTACAAAATCCAGTCTACGAAAATCGTGGTATCCGCAAAATATTTTTTTCAGAAAGTCATGTGGGCGCTGCCCAAAGTACCCCTAAAATACTCCAATATTATCTACGATCATTATGGATGAATTTCGCGCTAAAAATAACAGATAACAGCATAAATCGAAGGTGTTGGTGTAAAATCTTGTAACTACAATGTACAATCGGGATGAAATTAGTTAAAATTTAAAATTAGTGATATCTTAGTCCTACGAGTGAATGGAATTAATCGGAAGCAATTGCTCTGTTTTAGCAAGATGTCCAGGTTGTTTGATCTGCACTTGCATTTTAAGGATCAAAATAAAGAATCGGAACGTTGTGTGCTTAACAGCTTCCCCATATGTCGCGTTTGTAGGTGGCATTCGTTTTAATTCATATTGCTTCCGTCGAATTGACCTACGTCGTAGAGTTCCCATTTCTGGGATCTCTGTTCCTGACTGATACAATTTGCAGACGAACTTTTCCAGAGACGCCAATGTGGTCCTATTTATAGCATGACCCGCAAAGATAGCGTTATAAGCGTCAACTGCATGCACGACTGGCAAAGCTTCGGCTGCGTAATTTCTTATGGCTATTTCCTAGATTTTAAACGTAAAAAGCAATAACGTATATTGCATTTGGCAAATGCAATATATGTTTGATAACAGTAGTTGATGCCATAGGAAATCCAACTACTGCTTTCCAGCGTATATTGAATTTGATTAAATGCAATATAGGCTTGAAACAGTAGTTTATGCCATAGTTTAAAAACATCTGTGGCAAGTATGTATCAATGAAACGAAGGCACGTTTGAAGCAGTCAGTTGCATGGAGCAGAATCTTTGTATCGGTCTTTTCCTGTAAACTGGATAGATACGACCTATCACCTTACATTGAACGTACAATGTTACAGTAAGATACAACGAAACAACATAGTCTGTCTTTGCGATTCGTGATGAACTATTCTGCAAGGGTATATAATGAGCATGTCTTTAGGAATAGAAGAGGAGAGAAGAGTTGCAATCGACACATTTCCAAGCGCTGTACTGTCTGTGATATGATAAGATCCCTCTGGATTCTTGCCATGCCGTTTCAAGCATGTTGCAGTTTTCACGAAAAATGTCGATCAAAGCGATCGAAGATCAAATGCACTGTACATCATACAGATACGAAATGATCGCCAAATTGTTAACCAGTTTTGATCCATTTGGGCTTATGAAGTGTCTGCACTAAGTTCATGGCATCTATTACTGCAATTTCCCTGTTCCTTGGACCAAATACAGACTCAGTGTGATCAGGGGTGACCTTCTCTTTTAGAATCGTCATCAACTGAGACTTGTTCGAACAATCTGCATCAAATATTGTTCTTGGGACGACTGAAAGTTCTGGGTTTTAAAGGTTCTGAAGATCAAAACGGATTATTGCGATGACAATATGGATGGTACTGCAGTTGTGCGGTTCAATGCTAATAGGTTATATATAATAATATAAATGTACTGAGAGGTAAAAGAAAGCATACCGATTTTGTTTCTCAATACATCCCTTGATTTCCATCATATCGACTCCAAATTCTGTACGAAGTATTTTACCCATAAACTCATATTACAAGATCGATAATACCTCCTTGAATTTCTTGACTACCCATAATCTTTCTATATGCTAGTTTTGCTAACTTTGCACGTGCGGCTTAGTGAAGAATCAAATATTGTTGTTTATAATGATTTTTTTCTATTGTTTACCACAACACATCACAACATTACTTTTTCTCTTAAATTATTACACAAATCTCGGTGTCTGGTAGAAATCGATCAATATGCCACCTTCTTGCATAAAGTCCCATTTTCCTATGATGAAGCATAATGCGGAAAAAACGTGACAATAAACACATAGTCAGGTAGGTAGGAAGAGTCTTCGTGTGTGTTATCCAAATCTGTCAATAATGTTACAAAGAATTATGTCAAAGAACATGTTTGCATCAAGTCCTGTTTTCCTATGACGTAGCGTAATAAGGAAATAATTTCAACAAAGTGAATATGTCCGTGTAACTAAGAGCGTTCTGTGAAAATTTCATTCGAATACGTTTATAATTGTGGAAGACGTGTCCAAGTGAATGTTTGGATTGAATTTTGTGACATATTTAAGTACCCCGGAGATGGTCGGAATTCTGAGAAAATGGCATTTCTTTTGAAAAGACAAGAAACAGATATCGAGAGTAGGTATACATGTGATTAAAAAAATGCATGTTGGCACCCTGAATCATGAAAAGCACAATGGAGCTTATTTCGTTACATAGTGACCTCTTCTATTTACGTAAATGGGCACGGAAATTTGCCGAAATTCGTGAATAGGTATCCATTTTCGTAAATGTGAGACCAAATTTAAGGCAGCCGGCGGGTTTATTTTGTCAGGTTGCGGTTCTCTATCAGCTTTTTCAACTCTTACTAACTGTGATAACTGAGTTTCGTAAGCTGATCCGGATCGAGATCCGCCTCGTCCTGATTTTTGCTGCACGCGATCACGTCGATCGGGGTTATACAAAGCTTTGCTATAACTTGAAAATGGACGTCTGGTTTTGACTGGGTCAAAACGGGCGATTGCACGTGTCACAGAAAAGTGGGGGCGGGGCCTTACTTAGAACGACAAGGTAAATTGGGTAAATAACCAATGTCTCTAGTCAGGCGGGGTCTTAGCAAAACTTCAACTGTCCGTCATAGTGAAGATCTTTTGGTTTTGACTGACTTTAGGAGGGGGGTGTGATTGCAAGCATGTGTCACAGGAAAAGGGAGCGTCTGGCTTTCAAATTGAAAAGGCAAAATGGATGTATCCAGTCAAAGTTGAATAAGGGGGTACGAGGTTTTGACTAAGTATAAAATAAAAAGGAATGCAAAGTTAATGCTAAATGTCTTTAATCAAAATACTAGTAGAAAGCAGACAAGTTCATTCATACAAAATACACCAAAATCCATGTATTCCCAAGGTCTTCAGTTAATTTACTCTAAAGCCAACATCCCAATACAATTTTCCAACGGGGCACACTAGATAGTCTAGTCAACGAAAGGGTTATGCACAGAAAGGGCCAAAAAAGGGAAAGGGACTAATTTCTCTGCAAAAAACAATGGACATCAGGTAAAAAAGGATAAGGACTGTTGTAGATCTACCTTTTCTACTGGAATGCCAAAGTGTCAAATAATGTTCTAAATGTTAATAAACTGTTATAAGCCTTAATTTTTTTCAATCTATTTTCATATAGCCTCCTGTGGCAATCCCGTCCAAGCAACTGATAAGCTTGCTCTGGAACGCACTCGGATATTTATATAATAGAGCTTCCACTCGTGCCGAGTTGACCAATCATAATTCAGGCCGTGATCTAGAGTAATTAGGTCACCGGGCTCATCTTTGAGATAAGATTCATTCTAACATATACAAATAATAGAATCAGGGGAAAGGATAGCAATACTCAATTCCCGAGGGTCTAAAGTTTGTTCTCGAATATAAAACATCAAAGGAAATAAAATTAATATGCTGAAAACAACAATCAAACACAGCGGACAACAAGAAGTAGTCCCACATTTTATCACGAAATACATAAAATTTACTAACAATTAAAATCAAAACATACATGACAAATATATAGAATCCTATTTCTATCCAAACTAGCCATTAGTACTACGATTTGAAGAGTATTTGCAAAATTTCTATATTCCTACATCGCGCTCACTGGGTACCAACGAACGTAGAGAAAGTGACCACCCTGTTGAAAATTCAAATAAGGATAGAACATGAATAAATACAATAAAGACCCAGCCCAGAATAAAATAGACATATTAATCTAGTATTTTCTGTCCAAATATATACAAGAAACATTGAAGTCGGTACACAAACCGAGGACTCCGATTTAACCACGTGACCTTGTATTTGACCCTAGTTTACCAAATGTCAAAGTCGTTCGATAATTTATCAAGACAATTATTCTGACAAAATTTCAGGTTGATCGGAGAAAAATGTGGCCGCTAGAGTGAATACACGGATTTTATGAGATTTGACAACATGACATAGTTTTTTAACCCCAGTCGATCCATTTTAAAACTCTTTTTAGATTATATCAAGACAAACATTCTGACCAAATTACAGCTTAATCGGGCAAAAAATGTGGCCTTTAGAGTGCAAACAATGTTTTTTCTACAATTTGACCCAGTGACATAGTCAGTGACCCCAGTTGATCAAATTTCATTTCTGTCCGAGATATTATCAAGACAATTATTCTGACCAAATTTCATATTGATCGAACCAAAAATGTGGCATTTAGAGTGCATACAAGGTTTTTCAGAGATTTGACTTCGTGATCTAGTTTTTGACTCCAGTTGATCTTATTTCAAATTGTATCAGATTTATCAAGAGAATTATTCTGACGAAATTTCAGATTGGTCAGACAAAAAATGTGGCCTCTAGAGTGCATACAAGGTTTTCCTAACAATTGACTAACTGACCTAGTTGACCAAATTTCAAACTCATCCGATATTTCATAAATACAATCATTTTTTCTGTACCGGCTTTGAATTCGAGCTTGTCAAAAGTTTGGTTGTCTGGTAATGGGTTAATTAATATCAAGCAGTTCAACATCATCGGCGTTTCCTGTATTGTTCCTTTCCATTCTCCTCGTCGGCATTTCTAAAATGGCGTCAATCAAGATTCTCCAACTTGGCTCAATTTCAACTTTTCCGTTCCTTATATATATTTTCACTCGAGTGTATTTATCGAAAATCCTCTTCATCACGGGCGACATTTTCGAGTCGTAAACCTCGCCGAGAAGCATCAAAATGATTGGTTTCTCAGTCGATGATGCGATATCCATTTCGGTTCTACAAAACGGGCTATTACAGTAATTTTCGGACACCACAGCTAAGAAAACGTTTGACAAATTCACAAAGCGTATCATCTCATTATAAAAACTACGCCCGGGTCGAAAATGTAGATCCCCGACTAGGATTGTGTCTGCGTCAACGTTCGTAATTTTCCGGAATTCTCTATCAAGGATCGGATAGATATGCGTCATAACAAGATCTGCATCACGGCTGCTGAATGAAAGAAATGTCTTGAATTTTGCAAAATCTTCAAATCCTCCCAACAAACCATCTCCAAATCCTCCCAACATTTCGTCTTCAATTTCTCCCAACAAATTCATATTCTCTTCCTTGTTGCGTCGTTTTTCTCGACGATGTCTTATTTTCTTGATTGTTTTCCACGAGATGAATGTAATCAAAGAAGATTCTACTAATGGTCAGAATTACGATTAACCACGTATCCGCCTTATAACAAATATCAGCTTTTATCCTGTGTATATTAGCTTCAGTGATTAATCTAGAAGTTCCTTCAAAGTCACATTGAAGACCGCTTTTATTTCCCACAAAGATAAACACTGAGTCTAACATCCATTTGAAGAAATCAAACGACGAACAGAAGCACACGAATGGGTTCTGTGTGACATTTACATAAAGTGTTCCTTTGACTTTGTTACAACTCTCTATCCAGGACTTACTTTTTTCATCCAGAATTTGTATTTTGTTTTCGGTGATATCGAGGACAGAGATTGGTAAGCTTCTGGAAAAATATATTTGGGTCAAAATATTTCCAGCTAATTTAAGAATCTTGAGAAGTGGGTTGCTGTCAAACATGTTAATTGGTAACACACTCAAGTTATTCTGTGACAAGTTTAGATCTTCTAGTAGAGGTAAATTAGATACAAGTTTTGCAAACATCGATGTATTCCTCGTCTGCATTTTCCAGAGTTCATTGATTGATAGGTCTAATTTCTTAATTGGTGATATTCCAAAGAATTCTGGACTTAAATATTCCATTCTATTTTTTCGCATGCTGAGGAATCTGAGATGTGGAAAAGCTTGAATACCATCTACTTTCATATCAATATAGTTCAAATAATTCGCATCTAAATGAACCTCGGTCAACGCAAATGAACTCACTTTTCCAATAGGGTTTGTTATGTTAAAAGTGCAATTGTAATATAGATATCGTGATTCTCTAAATGAGAGGTTGTTTGCTTCCAAACGCTTCAAACACATACAGAAGCTTAAGAAAACCGTATCAAATTCAACATACACATTGTATTCCACATCTTTTGTTTTACCCCTTAGATATTGAACATCATTCACAATTAAGCTACGAATAGATCTGCAGTGTTCGAAGCTGTTTTGGAAATTTCCCTGTATATTAGCCTACGTTATATCCAACGTTTCCAAAGATGTACAGAGTGGCAATAGTGCTTGAGGGTCGATCGTGACTATGTCATCATTTTGAAGCGATATCTCGGTTATGTTCCGCGGTAAAAGTGCATTAGTAAAGTTCCCGTCTAGCGACATTATTTGCGTGGGAGGATATCTGTAGATGTTTAATTTGTTCAGAATTAATTTCTGTAAAAGCGGCACTGTAGATTTATTCTTCAGAATCTCCAAAACGTAAAAGCTTGAAAGCCGAAGACAATTCGACAGATCTAAAATTTTCAAATTGTCAAGTCCATTTAATGATCCTTTGGGAAGAGAATATATATTTTCCGTGTTAATACCCAGGTACTCTAGTGAGCCTAGTTCCTCAAAAGTATTGTTCACAATAACTTGATTCTGTATTGCTAACAATTTTAAGTACAAAACTTCTCCCCAACCATCACCAGTAGGTTTAATAAAAGCACCATCTTTATTTGCTGCAATGATCACTCGCCGCACACCAGTTCTAACAAAACTCGGAGATCGCATGCACATCATTTCATCACCTGAGCACTGACAATCACTTGGACAATTTTCAATACTTGCACGGACAAGTATGAACATCATCAAGAGAACAAAACATGTTCCCAAAGTTCCAATTCTGTTATCCATTTTCTCTGTACGGGAACGCAATTATTGTTGCTTTTCTTCCAAACCCTCTAATTAATGGGTTCTGTAATATACAATATACAGACACTGACTGATATACAAATCCACATTTCGAGGTTTTATTCTGTTAATATATTTTTGTTTTTCACATTGAAGCAAACGAAAAAAGCTGTCTTAAACGCTTATTTACTTAAAATGCCAAATTAAGGAATTTGTCATGAGGAGAATCATAAACTCTCGCACAAAACATGACCAAATACAAATAATTTTTCAATATCAGCTGAAGGTTATTGCAAAAAAGGAATTACCTCTACATTTTGTCATACATTTAAGGTATTAAATTATAAAGGGTACGTCCAAAAAGGTTCTGACATGAAGAAAACTCTAATAAACTGTTATCGACGATATAGCAAGAACCCGAGGTATCCGAGGATGGTTTAATATTAGCTGTAGTCGAGATATTACGAAGTCGGAGATATAAAAACGCTGTTGGCGTTAAAACAAGTTTTGACCTTCTCCAAAAGTAGCATAAGATTATGAGAAGAGAGAAAAAAAACTTGTGATTAAGACGCACGTAATAGTATACAAAACATTTTGACAAAAAGGTAAAAAATGTCAGGACAAGATAAACATCTATACGGACTTCTTCACATGTTATTTACACGTTTTCCGACGTTTAATACAGTACTACAAGGAAGTAAAAATTAGACCCTATTTCCAATAGCGTTAAGAAATACACTGAATGTAATCATACATTGGATATAATCATTACAACAAATCAAGGAAGTATATTTATCAATCCTTCCCGAAACCACCGTTTATTTCACTTCTGGAGTGCTAGGTTCACATTGATCGAGCCCGATCAAGCGATCGAGTACAGATAAAGCTCGATCGGCATAGTTAATCGGGAATGGTCGACATGATCGTGCTTGTCTGTACCGCTAGGGCTTCGTTCTTGGTTTTTTTTTTACTGTCAATAATATTCGTATAAGATCTAGTATAAATTTGAGAGCACTGACAATCACTTGGACATTTTTCGGTACTTGCACGGACAAGTATGAACATCATCAAGAGAACAAACAATTTCCCCAGAGTTCCAATTCTGTCATCCATTTTTTCTGTACGGGAACGCAATTGTAGTTGCTTTTCTTCCAAACCCTCTAATTAATAGATTCTGTAATATACAGTGTACAGAGACTGACTTACATGCAAATCCACATTTCGAGGTTTATTTCTGTTAATATGTTTGGGTTTTTTTTTCACATTGAAACAATCGAAAGAAAAAGTCTTTCTTAAACGCTTATTCGCGTAGAACGCCAAATTAAGCAATATTTCACGAGAAGAGTAATATTAAAATCTCGCACAAAACATGCACAAATTTTACAGTTTATTGCAAAAATAATTACCTCTACAATTTGTCATACATTTATGCAAATAGATTATAAAGGACATGTCCAAAAAGGTTCTGACATGAAGAAAACTCTACAAATGTGCTGATACCGTGTTTAAGACCATCCTCGGATACCCCGGGGTCTTCTTACCACACATTGACGATGTAGCGTAGCAAGAACCCGGGATATCCAGGATGGTTTAAGACCAGCTGTGGTCGAGTTAAGTACGGGGTGGGAGATATATAAACGCTGTTGGCGAGAAAACAAGTTTTGACCTTCTCCAAAAGTAGTATAAGAACATGAGAAGAGAGGAAAAAAATGTGATTAAGACGCACGTAATAGCATACAAAACATTTAGACAAAAAGGTAAAATTGTGCGGAAAGTGCTGATTAATGTGCCCTGGAATGTCGAAAATGTCGGGGTTTTTTTAGTTTATGCTTTAGTTTTAACTTTCTTTACAATCTAGCATTTACAACTGTAAACTATTGACCAATCAAGACAAATTGAACACAATGTTTGTGACCATAAGATTTCGATTAAGTGCGATTTTCGGTATGATAAGACCAGGACGTCATAAATTAACTGCCCCTAAATTTGACAAAGGATCTCAAAGGTTTCAAAAATGAATTTCTTTAAATTCTGTGTATATCTAATACTCCATTCAGAAGAAGATTTTTAAATCAATCAATCAATCAATCAAATATTTTATTGCATTAAGCATTATACATGCATATAGCAACATAATATTAACATGAATCATGAGAGCATGAATTAACATGAAGAGCATAAGACAAACAGTGGAAACAATGGAAAATAGCAAACATTATTAAATGTTATTTCAATGGCTGTTATTTGTGGGGAGAAAAAGTATGACAATAGTGTATTGTTATTTGGGGGGGGGTGTGGAATTGTTGACAATAATGTTAAAATGAGTATCAATTTCTGAGAAGATTCGCGTGGTATATGTATTTACTTAGGTTATTCAATGTGTTTTTAGATTTTTCAGTCATTAAATTGGCAAATTTTTGAATTGTGGGCCATGTGTAATAATAGCGTTTGATGTACTTATTTCTAAGGTTTTTGAATTTCGGACAGATCAACAAGAAATGGTATTCGTTTTCAACGAGGTTCATGCTACAGTTTCTACATATTCTTTGGTTTCGTGGGCGATTTTCATATCTTCCTTGTTCTATTTCTAGGTTGTGAGATGAGATTCTAAATCTTGTTAAAGCTATACGAAATTTGGGTTCTTTAACGGATTCTAAGTACTTCTCCAAACCAAAGGAGTGTTTCAAGATGCTGTATGTTTCAAGACGTTGTGAATTATTAATGGATGTATACCATTTTTCGTAATAATTTTGTAATATGTGATATTTGATAGGTTTAAATTCAAATCGCATTACTGATTGATTTCTCCAAATAAAAGAAAGTCCATTTTCTATTAAAATTTGTTTGATATTGTATGCCCAATTATAACCATCGTATGTCAGACCATTTTCTGCGTCAATCCTAAGTATGTTATATGTTTTGTGTAAGAGAGTGTTTTCATTTTGATTAAGTATCTTTAGCCAATATTTAAGCATTACTGTTTTTCGGTGGATGTGCATAGGTATTCGTCCTAATTCTCCATATAAAGCATCGCGATTAGTTGATAGTTTTACATTAAGTAGTTTTCTACAGAACTTTGTGTGAATAATTTTTATGTCTGGAGCTGGATGCATACCTAGTAATTCTGCGGAGTAGTTTAAGGTTGATCCTACTAACGAATCGAATAATTTTATTTTTTGTTCAATTGGGAGTTGAATTTGATTAAATATCGTAAATAATTTGTGTAAAGCAAATGATGCGTGTTTAGCTATGTGTTTTTGTGTTTGGTTAAGGTTTCCGTTTTTGAAAAGGTAAACTCCGAGATATTTGAATGATTTAACAATTTCAATGCGTGTGTTGTATAAATAAAAGTCATAATTAGTGTGTCGTCCTCGCTCGAATATCATTACTTTTGTTTTCGAAACATTTAATTTGAGTTTATTGTTGTTACTGTATATCTCAACGTCGTTTAATAGTGATTGTAAAGATTCGGGTTTTGTAGCGAATAATGCAGCGTCATCTGCAAATAATAAGAGAAAAACTTGAATGTCGTCTATATTTATTATACCGTCTAGATTATTATCAATGTTTTCTAGGATATCATTCAAGAAAAATAAGCATAATAAGCTGCTTGAAGGATCGCCTTGTTTTACTCCGACAAATGAATCGATGGGTTGCGATTTTATATTTTGATATTTGATAGTGGATTTAACAGTGATGTACATAGATTTTATAGCGGCAATAAGTTTCGTGCTAACATTTTGTTTTAGTAGTTTTGACCATAAAATTATTCGATCAATTCTATCGAACATTTTTTCCCAATCTAGAAAAGCGACATATAATTTTTGTTTGTTTGATAATGTTTTCATTATTATTGAATGTAGTATGAACACACAATCTATTGTTGATTTTTGTTTCTGGAAACCGAACTGATTATCTATTATAACATTATTATTTTTTGACCATTTCGACAATCGATTAGCTAGTATTTTTGAATAAATTTTTGAAAGTATATTATTCAAGGTTATTCCTCGGAAATTCTTTGGTTCTGCTGCACCACCTTTAAAAATTGGAATAAGTAAACCTTCCGTCCAATTTTTCGGAAAATTCGATTCTTGGAATAATTTATTAAATAATGTTTTCATATAAGGTAACAATAAATCAAATGCGTTTTTGAATAGCTCGGCTATCAGACCATCTTCTCCTGGACTTTTTGAATTGCTTTGTGAAAAAACTGCATTTTTAATTTCTGTTTCAGAAATATTACCATCAAGTTCAAGGTTTTATTATTTGATTTTGTTGAAAGTTTACGTCATTTTGATGCGTTGGGTTAGGTTGCTGTCCATATAGCTCTTTAAAATGTTGGTATAGGTCATCCATTTGAATATTTGCAGGCGCTTGTGTTTTATTGGAATATTTAGATTTGATATTTTTCCAGAATGATTTGGGATTATTTTTTGCTAAGTTTGAAATGCGAATGCCTTCATTTACTCTATATTTCTTCATATTTCTACGTTTGCATTTTAAGTATTCTTGTTTTTTATTTATCATGTTATTTTTATTATCTGTATTTTTATTTCTAATATAACTATTTCTAGCTTTGTTGAAACTTTTACGGGCATGATAGCATTCTGCATTAAACCATGGTTTTCTTGTTTTGTAAGTTACTCCTTTTTTTACATTGTTTTGTTTACGACTTTTTTCAAAATGTGTGGACGCAGTGTTGTGCAATAAAGATGTAAATGTTATCACTGATTCGTCAATGGAAATACTATTATCGTTCAAATTAGTAGTAATATTTCCTAATAAGGCAGTGTGTTTTGATAAGTCATCATGGAATGCAGACGAACGCGTGATGTCCCACGAGATATATGTGTTAGTGGGCGGGTCATGAATGTCATGTTAAATGCGTCACGAAGTTCAATTCTTTTAACTGAAGGTAGATAAAAAAGAACAATGGACTATCACGCTTTTCTGTCGATCAAATATTCCGCCATTATTATTATTTTTTATTATTTTTTTTTTACTTCTGTTACATTTACCTAGATCGTAAAACCTGGCCTAGTTACAAAATCCAGTCTACGAAAAGCGGGGTATTCGTACAATATTTTTTTCATACAAAATTAACGTGGGTGCTGTCTAAATTATCCCTAAGATTCTCCAAAAATATCTATCACTGGTGGTGAACTCGGACAAAGCGAGGAACATTTTTCATGAACACAAGGTACAGATACTTCATTGCACATCCGGATTTTTGTAAACAATACACGTGTCATTTTGTTTTACTTCTCTTTCCGTCTTTTTTTAAAGGATGCACTCAAATGGAAGTTACTAAGGTATGTAGATATGATTCATGATACGCACGAAAATATCAGTTTTATCGATCATTATTTTCAAATGGTATAAACGGATTGCAAGTGCACAAAGCGCATATTGAGATCATGTGGGTTGATCTTAATCGCCCGAACGAAATGGTACGATATCACTATTTAGTTTTATCTATTTGCATTGCAAGTAAACAAAAAAGACATATAAATGTACAAATAAAGGCTGTAAATGGCAGTTTTCGGTGTCATGTCATTGAAAATCATTGTGCGGTTTCTTCGTGACAACGTTACAGCATGTTTGCGATGCTATATTTTCCAGCTACGGTGTTTTATGACCACATGTTTGATAAATTAATCGATTGTACTGGACTTAACGGCACATTTAAACATTTATTCGGTAATATCATCATCATCATCATCATCATCATCATCATCATCATCATCATCATCATCATCATCATCATCATCATCATCATCATCATCATCATCATCATCATCATCATCATTTTTATCGTTACCTTGGAGTTTCACCGGTAAGATTTTCGTTATGCCTTCTTAAATTTGGTACAGGTGGAGAATTAGCTATTAAATGAGAACAAGATGGATCTTGATCAGACAGTGCACATGCAAAGTCTGATCTGGATCCATGTTTGTCGCAAAAGCTATAAAGGATCTTTTCCAGATCTAAGCTAAAAGGAAGGTCCAGTGTTTAACCTTTCCCAAACAAGACATTGGTTTCACGTCCCTGCTAGAAAAGACTTCGGAAAATATTGAAACAAAAAAAAAAGAAAATTATACAATCCAGCATTTTCTCATTTTGTATCAATATTTACTGAGCTGTCAATATTGTACATAACCAACAAAATCATTGTTTTGGAAAGGGTTAAAATGTTTCACTCATGGGAAATGATAATGACACTTTTCCTTTTAAGGCACCTATCAATAGGAAGAACACATGAATAAGAGATATCGGTTATGGCAATCAATTGTGTGCTAAAATAGACTTGGTTACTGTTTGTTTTTATAAACTGTTGGTATTGGTATAAAATATCGTAACTACAGCTTCAAACAAGCTCTAGTTGCGACGTTTTACATTTACATTTACGGAATGCCATCGTTTGTCCGAAATTAGTCACTGCTTTCTCGATAAAATTGATCCCTATTCAAAGACGAAGCAATGCAATACATTATGTATTTCCGAAAAAGTTTCCCCCAATTAGAAAGGTTTGGAAAAACATTGAATCAAAAGAAGAATAGATCTATACGGAAAATAATTTGGCTCCTTTTTTCTTAATATTTTTCTTTCATATTTTCTTATTTAGTAGGCCTACACACATTTTAACTTCTCAACATATAAAATCAATGCATTTTGACATCTAGATCAGTCAGCTAGACAAATTGGCGGACGGGTAGAAAAACGGACGGACGGGCAAACGAAGCACTATCTATATGGTGGTTATTACTGAAAGCCTTCTAATTGGGGGCTGCAATACCAGATAGGCCTATTGTTTTGGAAATGATTATTGTATACCATTAATTCGTCTTTGAAAAAGAATAAATTTTATCTACTATATATAGACCTAGTGACGTTTTTTCGGACAAACACTAGTGCTTCGTCGGTGTAAATCTAAAACGTCACAAACTCAACTTTATTGAAGCTGTAGTTACGGGATTTTATAACAATACCCACGATTTATCCATATTTAACCGAAAACCCATTCTATTGTTAGGAAAAAAGTCATTGCAATTCGAAAAGCCATTGAAAATGTTCACGGTATCATAAATAAACCGTACAAGTCCCCTTCAAATCAAAGTACTGAAAGTACTGTTGGGAAGCAAATTTGTTAATAATGTTCAATGTAGGCCTATCCAGAAATAGATTGCTTTGATTAGGTACTTTGATTATCCATTTGAATACCTTGATTACTTTGATTCCATGCTGGTGATGTTGAATCTATTTTTAGCACAAGTTGACAACCTTTATGTGTATACTAGTACTAATGGACGCGGTTTGTCAGGTATTAATAAAACACATTGACATGATTTGACCTTTATGCAATGAATAAATTTTCATTTGAATACATTTATTCTCGAAGAAATCCGTTTGTCTCCGAAAATCATCGTTAAAGATCGGTATGTGTTGGTCGGAAAGTAACTTTTGAATAATTCTAATAATCCACGTAACATTTGCTTGGCTGTGTGGTCTAGAGGATAAGTGTGCTGACAGCAGCCTTTTGGGATCGAAGTTCAAATCCCCGAAATCGTTTATATTTTTTCCTTTTAGTGAACTAGATTCAGCTGTTTGAAGAAATTGTTTCAATGCGTCGAAATATGCAATCGGGAACAATTTTATTCAGTTAACCGTAACATTATTTCGGAAAAAAACAAATGTAAATATCGTTGGTATTGTTATAGACTCTCGTAACTACGGATCGATTCAAGTTGTTGTTACGAGATTTTATAACAGCACTGAGGGTTCATTATAACACCACGGTAGACCCAGTCTATTTTAGGCCTAGCACAAAATTCATTGCTGTTCTCGTGCTCACATATTAACACTTGAAAACACACTCGGGTTTCTCTCGTTCGCATAATATCACTTGGGCTTAGATATTGAAGAATAAATTTACAGATTAGATAAATTGGAGTAGATAATACACATAAAAGGATGAAAAAAACATACCACAAAATGTGATAAACTGCTCAATTCAAGAAAAATCCAAGAAAAAAATGAAATCGGAAAAAGAAGAAAAAGAAGAAAAATCGCTCGTGATTCGAACCTCGAACCTCCAGGTACAAGGAACTCGCATCTCTATATTTCAACGACAAATACGTAGTTATGTAACAGGCCGTTTAAAAGGTATATAAACTTTTAATCTTGGTTCACGGACTTGAACGAGATCTAGCGGAGATACACTAGGACAACCAGTCAAGCGTGTAATTATGATAATAGAGGTTACGCTCAATCAGGTCATTCTGCAGCGGTAATACCACCAGTTGTAAATACATAGAATACACTTTACGGTTTATCGGTGTGTAAATTGTCTATTTATAGCTTTGAGCCTTTGAATATATTTCATAGTTCAGTAAACTTGACTGACCCATTTACAAGGAAGATCATTGGACGGATCTTTGAACCATAATAAAGCAAATTACTACGTCGGTCTTTTCTTCGCTTAAAGACATGATTAATAGAATGTTTCACTTTCAGTCACACTATTCAATATCTACATGTATAACTTTAGACTTACATATGAACATTCGAATGACTGTTACCTCATTAATTTTTGCTTTTGATAGAACTATTTATAGAGAGGAGGACCGGAAGATGTTGTGTGGTATGCAGAGAATGTTAAAGTGCAAAGAAGCACGGCTGCAAAGAAAAGCAAATTTTGCAAAATTTGCTTCCCAAAAACGTTAACTACGATTTTCACACCGCAAAAAAACTTCTACTCCAAGAATTGTAATACCAACTTCAGAATCAGTCAGAGAAATAAAATAACAAAACTTGTAATAGCCTCTAAGTGTTTCTCCGATTCGTCCATATTGTTTTGGGCGGATAAACACGTGCAAATCGTTGTGTACATGCTCAAACTAGTAAAACTGTTTTTTAAACGCGCATTTAAACATGAAGTATCTGTACCTTGTGTTCATGAAAAATGTTCCTCGCTTTGTCCGAGTTCACCACCAGTGTCTATAGTCCTAGGACTAATGCAGTAAAACAGCTACTTCGAGTAGCTCTGCGTTATCAGAGGATATTACAAACGTTTCCAGTCAACTCGGGCTTAGTCCATGGAGTGTCTATACCAATGGACAAGTTCGCGTGGAACTCTAGTGTATCTAGAGTATGATGAAATGATCTAGAAATAATTGTCTTAAAATGAATTTAGCACGTTAACACCTGGCTACAAAGATATGATGTATACATATAAATCGGTTGACATAAATGATAATTCTTGCAAAAACACTAATTTAAATGACAAAAGAAAATTATTTTGAGTAAAATTACGAGTTTTTCTTTCGGACTTGACTTTTGTTGTTGTTGTTGTTGTTGTTGTTGTTGATGATGATGATGATGATGATGATGACGATGTTGTTGTTGTTGTTCGCACTTTGGCACCATCTAGAAACCCTAGTAATTCCAGCCTGACCTAGGGTAAGTAGAGTCGATGTTAAAAGGTTGAAATGACGTCACTGGCGTCGAACCCGACGCTGTTCATATAGAACCCGGGTCATCCGGGTCGAACCTGAGTTGCCATGTGAAATTGTTCAATATGAATGAATTTCGTGCTAAAAATAACAGATAACGGTACAAATCGTTGGTGCTGTTATAATTTCTTGTAACTAAAGTTTCAACTAAGTTGTAGTTACGAGTTGTAGATTCACACCCACGAAATACTCTTTTTGTCCGACATTACGTCACGGTTTTCTTGATTAAATCGTTTCCTTTTTTTACTTTTGCATGCAACATGTATAAACGGTTTGCCGATTTTCGTTTTTAGCCGGATTTCATAGAATATGTCCAAGTGACTATAAACATTCTGTGAAAATTTCATTCAAGTACATTCATAAATGTAGAAGAGGTGTCAACGAGAATGTTTGTATTGAATTTCGTGACGTATTTAAGCACCCTGGAAATGTTGGAATTCTGAGAAAATGGAATTTCTTTTGAAACGTCAAGAAACAAATATCGAGAGTAGGTACATATGTGATTACAAAAATGCATGTTGACACCCTGGACCATCAAAAACACGCGAATTTCGTTACTCAGCGACCTACTCTATTTACGCAAATTGGCACGGAAATTTGCCGAAATTCGTGAATCGGTATCCATTTTCGTAAATGTGAAACCATATTGTAGGTACTCTCTTACGAACAGAGCGCATTCTCCCTACATTCCATTTCGATAGAATGAGCTCTGTTCTCGCGGGGTCGTTTCACGTCTAATCTCGGGGCCTTGGCGGGATTTCGGTATCCAATCGTCGCCAATATACTCATAAACAATTGAAATTTCTGATACAAGAAATGATTGGCTGACGCTTCAAATTACCAGCTTCCGCCAAAAATAGAAACGGCGTAATGTATACGTAATCAAACAAGATCAAACTGAATGATTTTGATTCGATAATTCAAATGTTACCGGCTTCAGCCAAAAATAGAAGCGACGTAATGTATACGTAATGATCATGCAAGATAAAACTGATTGATTATGATTCGATAATTCAAACGATGTGCTATAATTAGATTATGACGACCAAATAGGCTGTTGGCGTACCGAAAACTGCAGAGGTCATATTTGATGGTTTAATCAATATAGAACTCGGCTTTGGAGAGTAATTGTAGGCAACCGGCTGGTTTATTTTTGTCTGGTTGTGGTTCTCTATAAGCTTTTCCAACTCTAACTAGCTGTGATAACTGAGTTTCGGAAGCTGATCCGGACCGAGATCGGCCTCGTCCTGAATTCTGCTGCACGCTATCTCGTCGATCGTGTCTATACAAAGTTTTGCTATAACTTGAAAATGGGCTTCTGGTTTTGACTGGGTCAAACCGAGCGATTGCACGTGTCACAGAAAAAGAGGGGGTCTGACTTAAGACGACAAGGAGGTAAATTGGGTAAATAACCAATTTCTCTAGTCAGGCGGGGTCTTAACAAAGCTTCAACTGTCCGTCATAGTGAAGATCTTTTGGTTTTGACTGATTTTAAGAGAGGGGTCATTGCAAGTATGTGTAACAGGAAAAGGGAGCGTCTGGCTTTCAAATTGACAAGGCAAAATGGAAATATAACCACTTTCCTTTGTTAGGATGTATCCAGTCAAAGTTGAATAAGGGGGTTCGAGGTTTTGACTAAGTATAAAATAAAAAGGAATGCAAAGTTAATGCTAAATGACTTTAATCAAAATACTAGTAGAAAGCAGACCAGTTCACTCATACAAAATACACCAAACTCCATTTATTCCCAAGTTCTTCAATTAATTTACTCGAAAGCCAACATCCCAATACAATACAATATTTCAACGGGACACTCTAGATAGTCTAGTCAACTAAATGGTTATGGACAGAAAGGGCCAAAAAAGGGGGAAAGGGACTAATTTCTCTTCAAAAGACAATGGACATCAGGTTAAAAAGGATAAGGACTGTTGTAGAACTATCTTTTCTTCTGGAATGCCAAAATGTCAAATAATGTTCTAAATGTTTATAAAATGTTACAAGCCTTATTTTTTTATAACTATAATTTAATCCAGTTTTAATCCCTTTTCATATAGCCTCCTGTGGCAATCCCGTCCAAGCAACTGATAAGCTTGCTCTGGAACGCGCTCGGGTATTACAATAATGGAGCTTCTGCTCGTGCCGAATTGACCAATCAGAATTCAGGGCGTGATCTAGAGTAATTAAGTCACCGGGCTCATTTCAGAGACAAGATTCATTCTTACTAATACAAATGAAAAAAATCAGGGGAAAGAATAGCAATTCTCAATTTCCGAGGCCCAAAAGTTTGTTCCCGAGTAAAAAACATAATGGGAAAAGGACATTTAAAATTTATGCTGAAAACAACAATCAAGCACAGCGGACAGCATTTTGGTCGTCCGCGAAGAGGCCAGTAAAGAAGTAGTCCCAAATATTATCACAAAATACATAAAATTTACAAACAATAAAAATCAAAACTCATGACAAGTATTGAACAATCAAAATTCTATCCACACAGTCCATTAGTAATGCGATTTAACCGTTTCCCAAACAAGACCTGGTTTTGACGTCCCTAATAGAAAAGCCTCCGGAAAACATTGAAACAAAAGAAGAAACTGCTGATAACCAGCAGTTTCTCCTTTTGTCTCAATATTTTCTGTGCCATATTTTACACAAATGTTATCTTTGATAACTTCCATTTTGTCATTTGTGGCAGTTTTTGAAGTGGATCACCCTTAAATTTTGTCGTTTGGCAAAGGGTTAAAGCGTATTTGCACGATTTCAATATTCCTACATCGCGCTCTCTTAGTAGGCCTAGCCTACCTACGGCGCCCTTAGCAACGAACGTAGACAAAGTGACCACCAGCGGAAAATTCAAATAACGGATAGAACGCGAATAAACACAATTTACGACTCAGCCCAGAATAAGATAGACATATTAGTCTAGTATCTTCTGCCCAAATATATGCAAGAAATATTGGACTCGGCCCTCAAACGGAGGACCAAAGTGACAACAACAATCCCGGAAAATTGCGATTCTAGAATTTACGGCTCGAATCAACTAAAAACCAAGCTGGATAGAAAGAGTAACAATCAGACTGTATGTATATACAGGCCCGTAGGAACAGGGGGGGGGGCTAGGGGGGGCTAAGCCTCCCCAAAGTTGGCCAAAAATGCCAAATTTTCTTAATTTTACTCTTTAATTTTTTTGAAAATCCCAATTAGCCCCCCCCCCCAATTTTCAGGATAGGGTCATTAGCCCCCTCAATATGAAATTGCTTCCTACGGGCCTGATGTATTTGGAACAGCATGCGAGACGTCCGACTCTTTGCTAAAGGTAAGTGACAACTGCGAAAAAAGTGCACCTATATTCGGACATGATAAAATTCGGATGCATAAATGAATTTATTTCACACCCGAAAATAGTAAGCCAATCAAATCGCCCAGGTCGTACCACGTGAGTATACAATACCTAGGGCCGTATTGTACGCACAAGATAATTGCGTGGGCGCACGGGATTCTCGATATTCCAAAGCGGCTAGATCGATATTGTACGATGCACCGGTTGAACCGTCCAAATATGCATTGCACTCATTTGAACCCTACAAATATCGATTGAACCGTACAAATATGGATTTTTTACCAAATCGAGGCTGCGATACAAAATATCGATATTTGCATCGAAGAGTAATCTCACTCAGTAGAAAAGCAAATGTGGGGTTTAATGTTTATTTCAACATGATATTTTGGAATCACTGTCCTAAACAAGACCTAGATTTAATTTTGTGATAGAAAAAAAACATTGGAAATACATTAAGGCAAAAGAAAAAATGATTTTAAACACCATCAAAGAGATTGTTTTCATTTCAAAACAATTCTGAATCGTAGCGCATTTAATTTGCAGCAATGCCATACAATCACACTTAACCCTTTCCCAAACAAGACCTGGACATGAGAAAATTTTAAGAGCAAAGGAGATTTGCCGATTATCAGCAATTTCTCCTTTTCACTCAATATTTTCATTGATTATTTTCGCATGACACGATAGATAGTCTATATGACAAGTTTCAGGTACATTTCACACTATTAGATGACGGTCTATTGAACCTTTTGAGACAAACATAAATCGATAAATATAGATTTAATGTCAGATGCCATGTATTTTTCACAGTAATAGAAATGTACATGTAGCCTAGATTTTTTATGACTTAGGCCTATGTGTAGTTTTTCTTTCTTGTTTTAGTTTACGTCTTCGGAATTCTTTTTAAAAAGTAATTAGATCTACATCTTGTTTTCTATACAAAATTAATCTCTGTCCTGTTTTGTGTGAATAAAAAACATGATGTGAAATAAAGAGGTCATTTAACATGTCTTTGTACAATACCGTATTCTATTGGATTCGTACTTTGCAGAACCCGTCTATATTTAGACTCGCCTATCGGCTCGTCCAAATATAGCCTCGTTCTGCAAAGTACTCATCCAATAGAATTCGGTATTGTACAAAGACATGTTAAATAACCTCATAGTATAATGTGTACTACAATATGTTCCGTGTGTCAAGCAGATTTATTTCTGTCGATTTTTACCCACCGAATATTCATATATAAATTATAGATATTAAATTAATCAAACGATGTACAAAATAATTGGGCAAATTCTTTAATTCGTCTGAGTCGGTTGTGTATTCTGGCATTCCTTCAATATGCTATACCTCGGTATACTATACAATACATACTTTAACCGATGAAATAAGTTGTTTGGGTTCTTCAACTCCTTTAAAGCTTGCGTCGTCAATTAGGTAAACTGACACGATTTAAAAACGCAAACCACGTTTTCATTAACCATTCCTTTCCTATTGCCCTGATCGGCACCATATTTGGGGACGTGAATGAGACAATGTATACGCTTCACGCCCCAGCGACTTTGTCGTGTTTTCTATAAACTATCCGGACATCTGAACCGACCATCACTAAATACCCGTGTGTCTCGTGCATTCAGACCACGTGTTAAATCACTAAGATTTTTTGTGTACAAATTGCCACTTTGATTTACTTATTGAAAACATACGAAAACAACGAAAGTAAATTGTGTACAAAACGCTGAGGCTTACTTTGCGAAAAAGGAACCGAGTTTTTTGGCTTTCGATTTGCTGTGTTTCGCAAATGAAGGTGGCTAGACGCTTTAATGTAGCCGAATCGACCGTTCAAAGGTTTATGAGACGTGTAAACGACACGGGAAGATTAACAGACTATCCACGTCCCTGTCCGCTATCCACGTCCCTGTACGTCAACATAATTGTATATGGCGCGCGAATAGGGTCTAAAGTCAATATAGCGCTAGACCTATAATTAAAATAGGGGTAGACCGCTAAAAATAGCGGTCTACCCTTATATTATAGCGGTCAACCGATAAAAATATCGGTCTACCCATAAAATAAGGGTAGACCGCTATTTCAATTAACGGTCTAGCGATATATTACCGATAGACAGATAATTATTTTTGACCCTTCTGCTCGAAATCTCATAAGCCAATCAAATGGCTCGTTACATCCTCAACACACCGGGAATATCCAATTGGATCACCAAGGACAACTCGAATCATACCTTGGATGCATCTCGTTGAACTACTTTCAGACTATGAATAGAATACAATAAAACAACAATTCATTGCGACTTATGTCAACAATGACGCGACAATGATACTGAAATATATTTTTGCAGTTCCAGTGTCCTCATTGTTTTAGAATGATTACAACCTGCAAGTCCCGCAAGTTGCCATCGTTGTGAATTTGGTTGACCTCGAAAACTACTTTATGAAGCGTAGCTACTTCCGGCTAAGGAATCCAATCTTTTTCAAGATTTCTTCATACACACACTTCCGAGTCGATGATCCGATCTTTGATCGACATTATCTGAGGATATCCGAACGCGGGAATATCAACGACCGTATAGTACAAGCTCTGTGATTGGCTATCGAAAAAATAGGGGTCTACCGATAAAAATAGCGGTCTACCGGTAATTTTATCACCAGACCGTTAATTGAATTAGTGGTCTACCTTTATTCTATGGGTAGACCGATATTTTTATCGGTAGACCGCTAAAAATATAAGGATAGGCCGCTATTTTTAGCGGTCTACCCCTATTTTAATTATAGATCTAGCGCTATATTGACTTTAGACCCTTTTCGCGCGCCATACTTGTATATGTCAACGTCACTAACGCAACAGATTTGTGACGGCTCAGTCTACTGCAAATTCTATGGTTGGTAATCGCGGGCGGCCTATACATCGCGACATGGTGATAAATCGCATGTGAAAACACGGGGTTCGCTGTCGTCGTCGATTTCAGGCTCTTGACTCAACGTGCATTTTGGCATAATCTGACGTCCATTCAGACATTATTCGTGGCTTAAACAGTCATTTTCTATCCTGTTATGTTAAAAATTGTAAAATTTACAATTTTACATGGCTATACGTCGGTTTTGTAAGATGTAGGAGATACCATTTGTAAAAGTACTAAATTGCGTTTTTAAATCGTGTCAGTTTAGAATATCGTCCCGATACTTCTTTACGTCAACAGTAGCCAACTAACCATTTCTCACGCAAGACCAGGGCAAGTTTCATCAAAACATTTAAGACATGTTTTGTTTTACCGGTAACTTACAAAAAGCTTAAATCAACAATCGCAATTACCTCGTTTTTGGCGATTTGAGATACGCGATTCTCGCCCTAAACGTTTCGAAAGACATCGGTGAGACAACATTACGTCTTAAGGTATACAGCTCATCATTATAACACTCTATACTCCGTTAATATTGATATGAACCTGTGAAATATGTAATGAGTAACTGTAATGCGAAATAATCACTATCCAACATATGTTGACACAAGAAGCACGTGCAGAATACAAAGTCATTATGCTTATGGAAATTATCGACTCTGCTCGACAGTGAGGATTGCTGGAAAGTATTGATTATTCCGTATTACAATTATTCATTGCATATTCATCGGGTTCAGGTCTATATGTACAAACTATACCTTCTAATTCATATAAAGCGAGAGAAGAACTGCATTGACCAATAAAGACTCCATGTAATTATGAATTGTGTATGCGCCAAAATGTCACATGGCGATGACGTTATCAATGACGTCATTTAACCGCCAATGCGTTTCCTACGCCGAAAACTAGATCATGACAGAATTTCCACAAAACAACACATTTCGAATGTGCGTTTTCTTATTTAGAGTGTTGAAATGGGGATAATAACATATTTAGTGGGGTTTTTTTGCCAAATAAAACCTCTGTACTCTGAACTACATGTTAAGATAAATACCTCGGCGCTGTGCGCCTCGGTTTTTAACTACACGTGTAGTCCGTCGCACACCGGTTTTTATTTGGCAAAAAAAGACCTCTAAACTTGTTATCATTTCATTATTAAAAACACCACTTTCTAGCCGAAATGCATCAAATTACACACACTTGTAAATACACTCTTTACATAAGTTGATTCATCATGCCGGATTTTAAGATTATGCTTCGAGAAGTAAATATATAATTTATAAATATTATTTTACTCTATATTCTTTTGCAAGGGAGGTAATTTTGAACATTTTTGCCAAAAATTTCCATTAGTATGCATTATTTCAAAATTCTTAACCGTTCAAAATGCTTATGTTTGTAATTGGAATGAAAATTTAACACAGTGTAGGAATTACTGGCACTTTTAAAATTTCGCCTCTGGCTCTTTGGTGCTAATGATAGGTTAAAATTTGCCCCTGGTATTTGCGTCCGTAATACATTAAGACTGGAAAAACATTGAGACAAAAGAACAAATACTGCTCCTTTTGTCGCAATATTTTCTGTTCTATATTTTACAAAACCCCAATAGTTTTCAACATCAATTGTGTCGCTGCAGCCGCCCTTAAGTTTTATCGTTTGGGGGTTACGCTGTTCACCGTGCAAGTGCACAAGCACGTACTGCCACCATGTTGTTATGATATAGTCCACCAAAGTTTACACGGGACAACATAATTTTCGTCAACAAGGTCCGTTAGTTGAACGTCTAAAGAATCATTACCGAAGCGGGGTCAGTACATAGGCGGATGCCCCGGATTAAAATTGCTCTACTATACCTATATCATATTCCGTGTGTCACTTTCAAGCATTGCTTTTGTCGTTTGTGAAAGGCTAAATGAAACATGCATAGTACTGTAAGAGAAAAAAGGGCTATAACCCTTTCCCATACAACCATCAACACGGCACAAATTGATCTAGTTGTTCGAAAAGAATGAACAGAAACTCAACACACTCTCATTTAATCTCAATACTTTCTATGTCCCAATGTCGACATTCCGTAAAGTAATGTTCAGTTATTACGTGGTATGATACTCCTTTGAATTCTTGTCAAACTTTGGTCGTTTTTGGTAATGGATTAATTTATATCAAGCAGTTCAACATCATCGGTGTTTTCTGCATTGTTCATTTCCATTCTTCTCGGCGGCATTTCTAAAATGGCGTTAACCAACCTTCTCCAACTTGGCTCAATCTCAACTCTTCCGTTCCTTCTATATATTTTCACTCGAGTATATTTATCGAAAATCCTCTTCATCACGGGCGACATTTTCGATGGGTCAATCTCGCCGAGAAGCATTAAAATGATTGGTATTTCAATAGAGAATGCGATCTCCATTTCGGTTCTACAAAACGGGCTATTACAGTAATTGTCAGACACCACAGCTAAGAAAACGTTTGACAAATTCACAAAGCGTATCATTTCATTATGAAAACTACGCCCCGGTCGAAAATGTATATCCCCAACTAGGATTGTATCTGCGCCAACGTTCGAAATTCTCCGGAATTCGTCCTTAAGGAACGGAAAGATATGCGTCATAACAAGATCTGCATCACGGCTGCTGAATGAAAGAAATGTCTTGAATTTTGCGAAATCTTCAAATCCTCCCAACAAACCATCTTCAAATCCTCCCGACAAATAATCCTCAGGTTCCTTCAACAAATTTAAATTCTCTTCCCTGTTTCGTTGTTTTTCTCGATGATGCCTAATTTTCTTGATTGTTTTCCACGAGGTCAATGTGATCAAAGTAACACCGAGGATGCTACTAATGGTCAATATAACGATAAACCACGTATTTGCCTTATAACAAATATCAGCCTTTATCTTGTGTATATTAGCCTCAGTAATAAATTTAGAAGTTCCTTCAAAGTCACACTGAATACTGTTTTCATTTCCCGTAAAGATAAACGCTGAGTCTAACATCCATTTATAGAAATCAAACGACGAACATGAGCACACAAATGGGTTCTGTGTGGTATTTACATGAAGTGTTCCTGTGACTTTGTTACAGTTCTCTATCCACGCCTTACTTTGTTCATTCATAATTTGTATTCTGTTTTCGGTGATATCGAGAAGAGAGATTGGTAGGCTTCTGGAGAAATATATCTGTGTCAAACTATTTCTTGCTAATTTAAGAATCTTGAGAGCTGGGTTGTTGTCAAACATGTTAACAGGTAACACACTCAAGTTATTCTGTGACAAGTTCAGCTCTTCTAGCAGGGGTAAATAAGATACAAGTTTTGCAAACACTGACGTATTCCTCGTCTGCATTTTCCAAAGTTCATTAATTGATAGGTCTAATTTCTTTATCGGGGCTATTCTTAAGAAATCCGGACTTAAAAATTCCATTTTATTTTTTCGCATGCTGATGATTCGTAGATGTGGAAAAGCTTGAATACCAACTATTTTCACATCGATATAGTTTAAGTTGTTGTCATCTATATGAAGCTCGGTCCACGCAAGTGAACTCACTTTTCCAGTGAGGTTTGTTATGTTACCAGTGCAATTGTAATATAGATGTCGTGATTCTCTAAGATAGAGGCGGTTTGCTTCCAAAAACTCCAAATACCTGAAGAAGCTAAAGATAACCGTATCAATTTCAATATACACATTGTATGCCTCATCTTTTGTTTTTCCCCTTAGATGTCGAACATAATTCATAATTAAGGTACGAATAGATCTGCATTGTTCGAAGCTGTTTAGTACATCTCCCTGTATTGAAGCTGACGTTAAATCCAAAGTTTCCAGAGATGTACAGAGTGGCAATAGAGCTTGAAAGTCGATCGTGACTATGTCATCATTTTGAAGCGATATCTCGGTTATGTTCCGTGGTAAAAGTGCATTAGTAAAGTTCTCGTCTAGCGATATTCTTTGCACGGGAGGATATCTGTAGACGTTTAATTTGTTCAGAATTAACTTCTGTAAAAGCGGCACTGTAGATTTATCCTTAAGAATCTCAAAAACGTAAAAGCTTGAAAACCGAAGGCAATTCGACAGATCTAATGTTTTCAAATTGCCAAGTCCATTCAGTGCCCCTTTTTGAAGAGAATTAATATATTCCGTGTTAATACCCAGATACTCTAGTGAGCCTAGTTCCTCAAAAGTATTGTTCACAATAACAAGATTCTGTATTGCTAACAATTTCAAGTACAAAACTTCTCCCCAACCATCACCAGTAGGTTTAACAAAGGCACCATCTTTATTTGCTGCAATGATCACTCGCCGTACACCATTTCTAACAAAACTCGGAGTTCGTGTGCACACCATTTCATCAACGAAGCACTGACAATCACTTGGACAATATTCGGTTCTTGCACGGACAAGTGTCAAGAGAACAAAAATTGTCAACAGAGTTCCAATGGTGTTATCCATTTTTTCTGCACCAGAACGCAAGTATTGCTGCTATTCTTCCAAAACCTTTCAATGGATTCTGTAATATAGAATATACAGACACTTATAGAATATACTGACACTTATGAACAAATCCACATTTCGATGTATCATACTCTTATTAAGTTTATTTCATACAGCGAAACTAACGAAAATAATATTTTTAAAAGCTTTTTATACATACGTAAAACGTCCTATTATGTGTTATTTCAAGATGAAATAATTAAAATCTGTCACAAAACATGCACAATAACAAAAGAGCCTTCAATATCAACTTCAAATTATTGGAAAATATTAGACGGATCAATATATTGTTTAACCCCTCCCACAAAATGCAACAAAAGGGTTTTAAATCGTTTTGGCTAGTATATGGGGTATTAAACACACAAAGAATCTGGGTCATGGAAATTTCTTAATTACGTAAACAATTCCAATGACTTAATGGATCTAATGTTCACGTTATTACAAGATGAAAGGCAACATACCATTTTCTGTCAGCACTTACCACATAATTTACGCTACTCAATGCACACATTGTTGTATTTCTTCCAAAAGTTCGTAACTGGGGCTGAAAAGCGAAAAGGATTTTATACGCACTTCGGAGGACTTTTGGACACTTACTTTGGCTGTTTAATGGACATTTATGAAGTCTAGTAATTTTCGTCAGCACGATCACGGTGTATATAATCACGTGACTTAGAATTTCCGATAATCTTCAATAACTTTATCAAAACTTGGCCAATTTGAATTCGGTTTAAAGCAGAGAATGTGGAAAATGTCAGGAATAACATGGTCGCGGTAGATTTTTAAAAAATCAATTGATAAAAAAGTTATTGAAGATAAACCAAAATTTTGGTTTATCTGCAGTAACTTTTTAGCTCACCTGAGCACGATAGTGCTCATGGTGAGGTATTGTGATACCGCTGTGTCCGTCGTCCGTCGTCAGTCGTCCGTCGTGCGTCGTGCGTCAACCTTTGGCTTGTGTGCACTCTAGAGGCCACATTCTTTTCCCAATCAACCTGAAATTTGCTCAGAATGATTGTCTTGATGAAATCTCGGACAAGTTCGAAATTGTGTCATCCGGGGTCAAAAACTAGGTCACAGGGTCAAATCTTAGAAAAACCTTGTGTGCACTCTAGAGGCCACATTTTTTGCCCAATCAACCTGAAATTTGCTCAGAATGATTGGCTTGATGAAATCTCGGACAGGTTTGAAATTGGGTCATCTGGGGTCAAAAACTAGGTCACGGGGTCAAATCTTAGAAAAACCTTGTGTGCACTCTAGAGGCCACATTTTTTGCCCAATCAACCTGAAAATTAATCAGAATGATTGTCTTGATAAAATCTCGGACAAATTTGAAATTGGGACATCTGGGGTCAAAAACTAGGTCACGGGGTCAGATCTTAGAAAAACCTTGTGTGCACTCTAGAGGCCACATTTTTTGCCCAATCAACCTGAAATTTGCTCAGAATGATTGTCTTGATAAAATCTCGGGCAAGTGTGAAATTTGGTCATCTGGGGTCAAAAACTAGGTCACTGGGTCAAATCTTAGAAAAACCTTGTGTGCGCTCTAGAGGCCATATTTTTTGCCCAATCAACCTGAAAATTGATCAGAATGATTGTCTTGATAAAATCTCGGACAAATTTAAAATTGGATCATCTGGGGTCAAAAACTAGGTCACGGGGTCAAATCTTAGAAAAACCTTGTGTGCACTCTAGAGGCCACATCTTTTGCACAATCAACCTGAAATTTGCTCAGAATGATTGTCTTGATGAAATCTTGGACCACTTCGACATTGGGTCATCTGGGATCAAAACTTGGTCACGGGGTCAAATCTTATAAAAACCTTGTGTGCACTCTAGAGGCCACATTTTTGTGACCAATCAACCTGAAAATTGATCAGAATGGTTGTCTTGATCAAATCTCGGACAAGTTCCAAATTGGATTATCTGGGGTCAAAAACTAGGTCACAGGATCAAATCTTAGAAAAACCTTGCGTGCATTCTAGAGGCCACATTTTTTTCCCAATTAACCTGAAATCCGCTCAGAATGATTGTCTTGATGAAATCTCGGACAAGTTTGAAATTGGGTCAACTGGGGTCAAAAACTAGGTCACGGGGTCAAATCTTAGAAAAAACTTGTTTGCACTCTAGACGCCACATTTTTTGTTCAATCAACTTGAAATTTGATCAGAATGATTGTCTTGATCAATTCTCGGACAAGATTGTAATTGGGTCATCTGGGGTCATAAACTAGGTCATGAGGTAAAATCTTTGTTAAACCATGCTCTAGAGGCCACATTTTTTGCCCAATTAACCTGAAAATTGATCAGATCGATTGTCTTGATCAATTCTAGGTCACAAGGTCAAATCTTAGTTAAACCTTGTGTGCAACCTACAGGTCACATTTTTTGTCATATCAACCTGAAAATTGGTATACAAAAAGTTATTATATCAGGTGAGCGCTTCAGGGTCAATGGCCCTCTTGTTTATCAGTTGATTTTTAAAAATCAACCACGCCTATCTAATGCGTGACGTCTGTCCACATTCTCTCCTTCAAACCGAATTTAAATCGGTCCCGTATTAGCAAAGTTATTGAAGATATTCAGTAATTACTGCATCATGTGATTATCCACCGTGATGATAGCGATGCTGTGTTCATATCCGAATCAAAACTGGAGAGTGTTTGTGTTTTGACCGTTTTTTGACCTTCTTAACCCTTTTCGAAACGGAAAAAAATTAGGGTTATCCACTTCAAAAACTGTCATAAATGACAAAATGGAAGTTTAGAATTGGAAGATAGAATTTGTGTAAAGTATGGCATAGAAAGTATTGAGACAAAAGGAGAAACTGCTGGTTATTAACAGTTTCTTCTTTTGTTTCAGTGTTTTCCCAAGCCCTTTCTAACAGGGACATCAAAACCAGTTCTTGTTTGGGAAAGGGTTAACCAACTTTTATCTCCCGTTGAAACAAACTAACAGTGTGATCCTTCTTGATAATGACGGATTACACAAACAACTTCTTCGAGAATGTTTCCGATGTTTAGCGTCGTCACCGAAACTTGTGTGCAGATCGAAAAAATATTTCAATTGCCTATGCTTTCGTACATTTTCACATCAGAACGGGAGTAGAAATTCAGTTAGTATTCTCAAAAAATATATTGTGCTCCTCAATAACAATTAAAGGGACATTTCATTCCGATTTCAATTTTTTAAAGTATGTCTTCATGCCAAGATTGGTTATTCTAATGAGTATAAATACTATCAGTTTTTTTAAGTTGTTGCCAATAAGCGAGAAACACGCATTTAAAGTTGAGACATAATCGATAGATTGCATATAAATCCGAACTGTTGTCCACAACAATTTGTTAAATTTTAACACAAAAAGATAAATTTCTGGTAAACGGCGCAATATTTTGGCTTGAAATCTTCAGAATGTTCATAAGGAAATATGCTCTTTCTGATAAAAATAAATGTAAATTTTATGACAAAAAATTCTGAAATGTCACTTTAAATTGCCAAACTGGCCCACAAGATCTCAAAACTGTATAAGCCCATATATACAGTTTCATTACTATCCATGCTTGTATCTTTCAGTTACTATCGGTCATGATGAAGCTACTGAAGAACAACACTGATCTTGAGCAGGCTGCTTTGTGCCCATCTCGGTCTTAAATGTCACATGGGACCCTTTTCCAGTCATTGACTCATTATACAATGCATACTGATACCTAATCCAATTAGTGTAGTGCCAGTCGTGTGTATATATTTATATACTGAAAGGATAAGGAAACGCAGGATAACATTTGTTCCGATATTTTGAAAATGCGTTCTCCAAATGAAGTGAAATTGAGTAACTAGGTCATACTACACCTTGTCATGTATCGAAAATTTAGTCACGGTACAGTGCACAGCTCTGGTAAATGGAGGACGTAAAAAAACAAAAATCAGAAGTTCAGATGAGCCAGGTCATTCAGATACTGTTGCAAGGAAAGTTGCAAAATCAGAAAACTGGGCAATTTGCAGATTCACCTAGGTCAGGACGTCTGCGCGTAACGTTATGACGTCAGGATCGCTATATCACCGTCTCTCGTGTGCGAAATCGGCGACTTACTGCCATTGAGAGTGCACTTAATGTTTGTTGAAACCATGGATGTCCTATAAGTTCAAAAACTGTTAGGAATCAATAACGAGAAGTTGTTGTTAAAGCACGTCGCCCCTACGTAGGTCCACACCTTATCCCTGCTCTACATAAGCTTTGTATGACCCGGGTCATTGCACATGCACCACAACGGTTTCCATTGAGGCAGTCGATACAAGTTATCTTCACGGCATATAGTCCTGATTTGTCCTGGATCGAGCTTTTTTTTTTTGGGGGGGGGGGGGGGGGTTTAAAAGGACATTATTTTCATATAATCTACATAATTATCTTTACAAAATCGCATACATTTAAGCTATTAGACGCAAAAGGGCACGTCCAAAAAGGGTCCGTCAAGAAGACAATTCTACTGTTTGTACTGATATCGTGTTTATGACTAGCTCGAGTGGTTCAGTCAATGACGTGCTGTGAGCAATATGATCGGTGTTGGCGTGGAAACATGTTTTGACCTTCTCCAAAAGTAGATCTAGATCTAGTATGAGAAAAATGAGAAATAAAAGACAAAGAAAATGTCTACGAATATAAGACAATCCTTGTATTCCATGTTCAACCTCATCTAAAAAATCATGAAGAAGATGCGAGGACCTGGGTTTTTTATGTTGATTTTAAAATATCGTGTACATTCTAAACGGGTATTACGTACATATGCGCTAAGGCATGTATTTATTTCCGTTTTCGTTTTAGATCACTTGCTTGCTTTTTTACCGTGCACGCGAATTTTTAGCTTGCATACATATTATCTATGCGTGTACACGTATAATTTACGCGCATACGCGTATTAATTACGTGTAATCGCGTGGTAGAAATATACTTTTTATCTATTTGGTACGCTGTACATTGTTGTTCAGTTTGAAAGGACCTCTACGGATAAGGCGAGAATTCTCCCTAAAAGGCTCAGCTCGATGGGTCAATTCTCAAAACTAACAAATTGAGAAACAAAATTAAGCTTTATGGTTAGGTAGACAAATAAAGGAAATAAACACCGATTTTTATGTCATTTTAAAAGTTCTATAGGTGCAGATAACTCTTGATTTTAGTACCCACCTAAATGGTTTCGTGTTCATACACTACCGGTATTCAAAGAGGTAAAATGAAGATTCTTTTATTTTTATTTGCAGTTTATTTTCTACAGATACAGGGATAAATGGTGTTGACATCATATGGCAGCTTTGGTTTTGTCCGTATTGCGCATGCGCACCATTGAAACAACTTTAAACGCACACTTTCCCGCCAAAAACCGAGGCATACCTACCTTCCCAAGGCTGGCTAACATCGTTCCCCCCTTGACCCAGCTTCCCATTGACATATGTTGTGTAACTGGATCATAGGCTTCCTTGGTAAAAAGGATTTGCTGGGTCACGGGGGGGAACGTACTTTTATACTAAAAATAGTACTCATATACCATATGCCATAATTTTGGCGGGAAGATTTCGCCTTTAAACTCGTTTCAATGATGCGCATGCGCATTAAGGACAAATCGAAAAATGGTTTATGATTTCAACACCAATTGTCCTTACATTTACAGAAAATTTTTTGCTTATAAAACTAAAGAAAACTTAAATCTGGTTTAATAAATAACGGTGGGGTAAGAAAATGTAATTTTAGGGGTAGGTACAGAAACCAAGAGTTATCTGTACCTGTCGAATCGTTTTGATCGTACAAAATCAGTTTTCATATGATTTAGATACACATCTAACAATACAGTTCGAAATAATAATCAATTTGCATGTTTTGAAAAATGACTTTTCCATTTGAGCCTTTTAGGGAGATTTCTCGCCTTATCCGTAGAGGTCCTTTACATATCGTATTTGAGAGTACAATAGTTAATCATTTGCAACGCAAAGAAATTCCATAGATCTGTAACTATTCCAAATAGGGAACGATTTTAACAAGTAGATAGTGACGTTATTTCGGACAATAGTTTTTCGTAGGTGTTGTTATAAAATCTATTATAGACCTGTATAAAAGTATGTAAACATTAATTACGAAAAAGGGCGGAATGCTCGTGACAAGCATTTACTTATTTTCTTTATCCTTCATGTTTTCCGATGGTTAATACGACAATGGTGTGAAAATAGCAATAATTTTTTTGTTAAAAATATACTTGGTTTACCGTTATGTATTGATAAACCGTCAGTGTTGTTATAAAGTCTTGAATCAAACCGTAGTTACGAGATTTTATAACAGCACCTGCGGAAATACTGCTGTTTGTCCGAAATAACGTTACGGCTAACTTAATAAAATCGTTCCCTATTAGGCATTGTTTTCAAAAGGGTGAACAAATATAATGCATTGAATGTAATCATTCATAAGAAACCAAGGAAGTATATGAATACACCATGACCTTAAAACAATCGAGTTCAACTAAGTAGGTAAAACAGTTTTTCGGAATACCATATTTTAATTTCACAGTTGTTAAAAATGTGAATTTAAAAAAAAAAAAAACATGTATGCAATCAATAGTCTTTGCGGCAAAGTGGTTTAAAGGTACGTATACCTCGCGATAAATGACCTGACAGAGTAGCCCATGTTAAACGATAGAGAAGCTCTGCCAGGTCATTTATCTTGAGGTATAATAGCCTTCCATACCAATGTAATATTCGAGCCGAGGTTCGAAACTAGAAAATCATATTATCATTTTTTTCTTTTCATTTTTTAGATAAATTTTATTGATCGATCTACGTATTGTCTTTTATCTATCTTTGGGTGTGTTTTTCTTTTCATTGTCGTCCATACAAAATCTGTATACATTTGAATATTTTTTCTGACATCAGCCCTGCGTTCAGTAGATAAAACGTTAGCAAACGCTAGCAACAGTCGCAACTTCTTTGACATAAATTTCACAGAATTGACTGAGTATTCCGAATGAAACGGCTAAAGGTTACTGAACGCAGAGCAGGGCTATATCTACACACGTCAGACATGTTTTTCAAGTATCATGACAAATTGCTATTTGTGGGGCATAACTCATATAATCGTGCAGATTTTGATACATGCATGAAATTTGGCAGAAATATTGTTTCAAGTGTGCATTTTCAGAAAAAGTGCTAGCCACCGGAAATTCAATAGGGCGGCCATTTACTGAGATGGCCGCCATCTGAGCATTATAGAGCTTCACTATGTAATGATATGACACAAAAAACTAAATGAAACATGAATTTGTTTTGGGGAGACTTCCTTTAGAGCCACAGCACCTACCATAACTAGTACAAGATTGGGTCCGTCAACAACGAGAGGTGGTATGGAGAACACAAGTGAGATATGGTGTACGGCAATCATTTTGGAGCAAGTTCCAAGTAAAAAAACAAATTTTCAAATTTGATAAGATCCCCATAAGAGATGACAGACAACCAACTAATCAAAAGAAAGTCTCCAATAAAATGTGATAGACAATTTTCAATTTTGACAATATGCTTACGTGGGATGGTAGCCAACCCACTGAAGCAATTTATTATTTTATCACCGTCTCAGTTGACTGCTATTTTAACACCCATATGTCTTGTTTATTCGTTTTTGTCAAGAATATTCCTGTGCATTTGCAGCATGTAACCTTACAAGAAGACTTACGTTTCATCCCAAATGGGCTCACGCAACAACGAGAGTACGAGGGACGGTCGGAAAATAGTTGGACTTTTTACTAGTTCTGTAAAACCATTCAACTTTTTAACAAAATTCTTTTCACACTGTTTAAACAAATTGTCCATCTATGTCTGTGCATCTTCGTAGCAGCTTTGTTATTCCCACTATTAACTATGACGTAGACCCACAGTATTAGGTACAGTGTAACAGTCGGTATCAAAGGCGCCCTGGTCTCAAATTTCTTCCCAGCAAGCATTTTTTTCAGTTCTATACACAAATAAAAGTCACGTGGAGCGAGGTCTGTGCTATAAGAAGGGTAAAACAACTATTGACATATGTAATAGTTGGTTATCTCCACTGTAGATGCGGTAGTATGGGAGCGTGCGTAATCGTGAAGTAGAAAACATTTTTCTTTGCTAATCTGGGACGCGTTTACTTCAGCTTTTTTTCTTAGATTTTTCTGAATTACTTCCGAATTGTACTTGGCAATGACAGTTTTTACCATTTGACATGAAACGAGTAACTATCAATCCTCGTGAATCCCCAAAAGCAACAAACATGACTACCAACCGAAGGTAACAGCTTAATCTTTTCAGGTGTTGGGAACCAGCTTGTTTCCATGACTGCTGTGACTGACTTGTTATCCCAAGTTCGGAATTATGAACCCTTATTTCATCTCCAGCAATAATGTGGTCCAAATACTTAACTCCTTCACGATTAAAATGAATAGAAAGTTCCTTTGTTTTGGTTACCCTTGTTGTTCCTCTAACAAATAGCATATGGTACATAAAACACCTATCACATATAAGTGGACAGAATATTGTATATATACAACTATCTTTGAAAATAAACCTACCACAATATTGGCAAATGGATGTAGATTCCACCAATACATAATGTGTTCATACAGTTGCAAATGGAGAGACGGCAGCACGAAAAGTCCAGCTACTTTCCGACTGTCCCTCGTAGGTATGTAGAACACAAGCAAGGTTAGTGTTTGTGAACACAGTCATAACAACACAGAAGAAGCTATAGATAACATATATAGATTGCTGCCACTACATACATTTGATTTCAGGTGATAGTTCACAGACGCAGTGTAGTGCAGAAAAGCCCCGCCTTCTTGCATTTGCATCGTCCACTGCAAGATTTTTGCAACCATTCCTAGTCACCTCTGCATCTTTACGAAACCGGGTCTAAACATAACTTTCAAACGTTCATTTTCTTTTGACAATCCCAAGTTCGACAGCCACTGATAATTAGTTGCCGACAATTACGTAGTCCCTAAATATGGCAAGAGGTTTGAATACTGGAACTTTCTCAGAATTCATGTCTTTCATTTATAACACGTTCAGAAAAGACCATGAGAAACAAATCCTTTACACAACTGTTGTTGTTTGCTTGTAATCATAGTTTGGTGAGACCTCGGCGAGTTATATAGCTCTACAAAGTAATTTGTGTGATTCTTTGGCTCTTGAACGACAGCAACCCCATCACTTAGTTTTGTAAGCAACTTCCCATTGTTCATAGTTTTAGCGCACTGATTAAGCCTTTCATTCAATTGTAGAGTCATTGCTTGTCTCTAATTTTGCGAATCGTCTCACACATGAGAAACATGGCCAAACAGATTCTTTGGAATTTTATAGTTATCTCCACCTGCATCATTAAAACTTCAATGGACCTTCGTTTTTGTACCCGTTTAAACTTTTTATTGTTGAAAAGAAGACGGCATCTATTATGATACATGAAAACTTAGAAATTTTGATAAGTGTATAATATCGTCGCTTTTCAGCAAAAACAGTGTAACTGCAACTTTAGCGACGTTTGCATGCTACATGTATAAATGGTGTGCCAATTTTAGGGAGCTGCCGGGTTTCATTAAAGCGCATACCCGTTTTAGAGTAGGGCGCTATGTGGAGAATGTGTAATCACGTGTGTTTTTGGTGATTCTTGATGTCACCAATGTTCATTACAAAGTCCATACACCGAAATTGAAGAAACAGCATCTTTACATTCGTGTTCAGGCGTCAAATTTCTGTGGCTTTACTATAACAAGAGGACCATGATGGTCCTATATCGCTCACCTGAACCAAGATGATATGAGCCACAGTTATGTTTGAATCAATTAATATTTGTGACATTAAGACTGAAAACAAACTTATGGTCATCAACATTATGTCCCTGTTTCGTCTTTATAGGTCAATATATCTGGTTGTAAAGAGTGAAAACAAAGTCAACAAGGTGTCAAACTGTCACAAGATACGCCCGTAACACTGCTTTATGTCGAAAGGAGGTGCAGGTTGGTAAAAGTTTCATGGTCCTACCTATTATACTTTTTGAGATATGCCCTGGACAAAAATGTCCTACCTATTATACTTTTTGAGATATGCCCTGGACAAAAATGAAGTATGAAAAATAACAAAGGGCAATAACTCAAAAAATAGGCCAGGTAGAATTATGGTTCTTTTGCACTGCACTCTCCTTTGATGAGATCTATACACCCATGAAGTTTCATGATCTTAGCTATTTTACTTTTAGAGATATACTCCGGACAAGATTCTAGTATAAAAACAACAAAGGGCAATAACTCAAAAATTAGGCCAGGTAGAATTATGGTTCTTTTGCACTGCACTCCCCTTTGATGAATCTATACATCCATGAAGTTTCATAGTCCTAGCTATTTCACTTTTAGAGATATACTCCGGACAAGATTCTAGTATGAAAACAACAAAGGGCAATAACTCACAAAATTGGTTAGGTAGAGTTATGGTTCTTTTGTGCTGCACTCCCCTTTGGTGAGATCTATACACCCATGAAGTTTCATGATCCTAGCTATTATACTTTTAGAGATATACTCCGGACAAGATTCAAGTATGAAAAACAACAAAGGGCAATAACTCAAAGAATAAGCCAGGTAGAGTTATGGTTCTTTTGCACTGCACTCCCCCTTGATGAGATCTATACACCCATAAAGTATTATGATCCTAGCTATTATACTTTTAGAGATATACTCCGGACAAGATTCAAGTATGAAAAACAACAAAGGGCAATAACTCAAAGAATAAGCCAGGTAGAGTTATGGTTCTTGTGCACTGCACTCCCCCTTGGTGAGATCTATACACCCATTAAGTTTCATGATCCTAGCTATTATACTTTTAGAGATATACTCCGGACAAGATTCAAGTATGAAAAACAACAAAGGGCAATAACTCAAAGAATAAGCCAGGTAGAGTTATGGTTCTTGTGCACTGCACTCCCCCTTTATGAGATCTATACACCGATAAAGTTTTATGATCCTAGCTATTATACTTTTAGAGATATACTCCGGACAAGATTCAAGTATGAAAAACAACAAGGGGCAATAACTCAAAAAATAAGCCAGGTAGAGTTATGGTTCTTGTGCACTGCACTCCCCCTTGGTGAGATCTATACACCCATTAAGTTTCATGATCCTAGCTATTATACTTTTAGAGATATACTCCGGACAAGATTCAAGTATGAAAAAACAAAGGGCAATAACTCTAAAAATAAGCCAGGTAGAGTTATGGTTCTTGTGCACTGCACTCCGTAATGATGAGAAGAATATAACTGCCAAGTTTAAAGTCAATCGGACTTAAGATGACAGAGTTATGCTGCGGACAAAGAAGTGGACGCCGCCGGACGCCGGACGCCCGGACGCCCGGACGCCCGGACGCCACGGGTGATCCCATAATACGTCCCGTCTTCGACGGGCGTATAAGAATGAGAATTTTGTCCATTTCAAGGGCAGATAACTCAGCAACTGCTTGTCTTATTGTGTTGAAGTTCAAACTCATCCATGATCTTATGGTGATTAACCATTATATCCAAGATCGAAGTTTTGTCTTGATTGGTCACCATTAATTTTGTGGTTGTTAGAGTAAAAACAAAGTCGAAAACAGCAATTTTGTCAAATTCAAGGGCAGATAACTCAGGACATTCTGGTCCGATCAAGCCAAAACAAAAACTCATCCGAAATCTTTTATAAGGTCACCGACATTGTGTCAAATTTTTGTATAGATTAATCAATATTTGTTGATCTATGCTAGAGTGTAAAGAATGTCAAAAGTAGCTTTTTCATTCAAGGGCAGATAACTTCTGACTTTCTGGTCCGATCTGACCCAAAATCTAACTCATCCAAGATCTTATGGTCACTAATATTGTGTTAAAGTTTTGTTTTGATTGGTCAATAACTGTAGATGCTATAGTGTAAACAAATTTGAAAATGGTCAAAAACGACAATTTTGTCCAATTCAAGGGCAGATAACTCCTGACTTTCTAGTCCGATCTGACCCAAAAAATAAACTCATCCGAGATCTTATGGTCACCAATATTGTGTATAACTTTTGTATTGATTGGTCAATATTTGTAGATGCTAGAGTGTAAACAATGTCAAAAGCAGCTATTTTTTACATTCAAGGGCAGATAACTCCGGACTTTCTGGTCCGATCTGACCCAAATTCGAACTCACCCGAGAACTCGTGGTTATACATGTTCTGACCAACTTTGGTTAAGATTGGCTTATATTTGTAGATGCTAGAGTGTAAACACCAAATTGTTGACAGACGGACGGACGGATGGACGGACGTACAGACGGACGGACGGACGACGGACAAAAAGCGATCACAATAGCTCAGCTCAAGTGAGCCAAAAATGACGTTCGGAAGGAGGACTTTTAAAAGTAATTGATAATGCACGTAATTGAGTTGATTTGACTATAAAATGATTTATATAATACTCAAACTTGCAAAATTATCAAAACCCTTAAAAACATATAAAATACATAAAAGAATATACAATCGGGATGAAATTAGATTAAGTTGAAAACTAGTGAATCACTTAATCCTACGAGTGAGCGAAATTAATCGCAAGCAACTGCACTGTTTTGGTAAGATGTCCAGGTTGTTTGATGTGCACTTGCACTTTATAGATCCGCACTTGGTTTTTTATGGAACCACACTTTACCAACCCAGGAAGAGCCATTGGTGCTGGCAACTGGGTAGTCATAAAACCTAATCCTTTTTTACAAAAAAAATCAGGATTTTGAATTGGAGGACAAGCGACCATGTCATAGTTCCAAATAATGCATTGGAACGTTGTGTGCTAAACAGCTTCCCCAAATGTCGCGTTTGTAGGTGGCAATCGTTCTTATTCATATTGCTTCCGTCGAAAAAGCTTACACCGAAGAGGTCCCATTTCTGCGATCTCTGTTCTTGGCTGGTACAATTGGCAGACGAACTTTTCCAGAGACGCCAATGTTGTCCTAATCATGGCATGACCTGCAAAGATAGCTTTATAAGCACCACACAACATGCACAGCTGGCAAAGCTTCAGCTGTGTCATTTCCTATGGTATCAACTACTGCTTTCAAACTTTTATTGGTCAAATACAATATACGTTTGAATGCAGAAGTTTATGTCATAGGAAATCCAAATATTGCTTTCCAACGTTTATCAAATGGTTAAATGCAATATACGTTTGGAAACAGAAGTTTGTGCAATACATGTAGTAGAAATACATCTGTGGCGAGTAAATACGTATCAATTAATCGAAGCCACGTTTGAAGCAGAATCTTTGTATCGGCATTTTCCTGTAAACTGGATAGATGCATCCTCGGAAACCCAGCGACCAAAGCTACGCTACATGACCCCTGAGGCACTTGGCCAGGGAAACTTTGAATTAGCCGCCGAAAATCAATATGAAACTCTTGAGCGCAAGACCCAATCAAATAACGGCTCTCATAAGTCAATGCGTTGTCAATTACAACCAAGATGGCTGTGCTCATGATAAATTGTAATTTGTGCTACAACGAATTAAAAATTACAGATCGCTGACATCTTATACGGCTTTAAAATAGAAAGATGGGAAGAGTTTCAACGTGAAGTATGATATATTTTTGACTTCGGAAAAAAAATTTGTTATTGCCATTTTGATGTGATAGAAAGTGACGTAATCTAGCAGATGATGACGCAATACTCTCTGAGGCAACTACAGAGGTGAATGTAATGAATGTAATGAATGAACCGTGTGCAAGAGAGTGATACGAAATAATCGCCCAAAGGTGAACCAGTTTTGATCCTTTTTGGGCTTATGAAGTGTCTGCTCTAAGTTCATTGTATCTATTACTACAACATCCCTGTTCCTGGGACCAAATACAGACTCAGTGTGATCAGGGGTAACAATCACTTTTAGAATCATCATCAATTGAGACTTGTTCTAACAATCTGCATCAATTAGAAATAGTGTTCTTAGGACGACTGAAAGTTCATCGTTCTAAATGTTCTAAAGATCAAAACGTATTGTTGTAATGACAACATGGATGGTGCTACAATTTCGCGTCTCAAGCCCAGTAGATTATATAGGTTAATATACTGAAAGGCAAAACAAATCATACCAATTTTTTTTTCAATACCTCTCTTAATGTCCAGCATAACGACCCCAAAATTTGTACAAAATAGCATTACCCATAAACCAATAATACAAGATTGATACATTCCCCCTGGAATTTCTTGACTACCCATAATCTTTCTACATGTCGGTTTTGCAAACTTTGCACGTGCGGCTAAGTGGAGTATCAGATATTGCTGTAAATCATAATCTATTTTTCTCTATTGTTTACCACAATATATCACACAACTAATTTTTCTCTTAAATTATAACACAAATCTCGTCTGGTAGAAATCGATCGAAATACCACCTTTTTGCGTAACGTCCCGAAAAACGCGACAATTTTCACAAAGGCGAGTATTGACATTCTTGGTGTGTTTTTATCCAAATCCGTCAATAATGTTACAAGGAATTATGTCAAAGAACATTTTTGAATCAAGCACTGTTTTGCTATGACGCAGCGTAATGTGGAAATAAACTCATCCAAATTAATGCGCATGTCCATGTGACTTAATACATTCTTTGAATTTTCATTCAAGTACGTTCATAAATGTAGAAGTAGTGTCAACGAGAATGTTTGCATTGGATTTGTGACGTATATAAGTTCTCTGGAAATGTTTGGTTTCTGACAAAATGGATTTTCCATTGAAATTCCAAGAAAGAGATATCGAGAGTAGGTACATAATTATGTGATTACAAAAATGCATGTTGGCACCCTGAATCATCAAAAGCACATGGAAGCTAATTTTCTTACAAGGCGAAATTTGCCGAAATTCGTGAATCGGTATCCATTTTCGTAAATGTGAAACCATATTGCAGGCAGCCGGCTGGTTTATTTTGTCAGGTTGTTTTTCTCTATAAGCTTTTTCCACTCTAACTAGCAGCGATAATTGAGTTTCGTAAGCTGATCCGGATCGAGATTGGTCTCGTCCTGATTTCTGCTGCATGCGATCCCGTCGATCGGGGCTATACAAACCTTTGCTATAACTTGAAAAGGGACCTCTCGTTTTGATTTGGTCAAAAGGGGCGTTTGCATGTGTCACAGAAAAAGTGGGTTTCTGGCTAAAAACGACAAGGTAAATTAGGTGAACATGCAATTTCCCTAGTCAGGCGGGGTCTTAGCAAAACTTCAATAGTCCGTCATAGTGAAAGTCTAATGGTTTTGACTGACTTTAAAAGAGGGATATTTGCAAGCAGGTGTCACAAGAAACGGGAGCGCCTGGCTTTCAAATTGACAAGGCAAAATGAAAATACAAGACTAATTGGTGATGCAAGTATCATGTTCGACGCCGAATTGATTTGCCACTATGTAGGCTTTTGATCTCGTTGAAAATCAAATCGGGTAAAAAAAATACGAAGGGAAAAAAGTACTAGCAATCTAAAAAGTTGAAAAGTTTGAGAAACCCATCTGTTCCACCAGCAATTCACCAGCCTGATCAGTTTGAGACGACCTGTTGATATGATGCAAGTTGATCAACCCAAATCGTATGTGTAATAAGGTACTCGCCATACTTTGGCGTGTATATACTGACAAACGATTCCTACGAAAAGTTGTACTATACCAGCGTTTTGTTAACGATAATATCACTTTAGCGGACACAATCTGGTTTTACATAATGAATTCGTATATTTTAACTTTCTACCTGTAATATGTTGTTGAATCTTGACTGCACGTCTATTGTAAACAACAACGTTTGATATGCATAATTAGACATTTACATAAATCTGAGACATTTCTATATACATGAAACTGTTCACTGCTACATGTGCACGTGAAACTATTCATTACCCCTTTTTCATGTAAAAACTGACTCTCCAGTAGCTAACTTGAACTCGTATACCAACATCAACAGTCAATTCATTTTATAAAGTTACGTTTATTACGTTTTCTGTACGTGCTTTGAATTAAAACTTGTCAAAATTTTGGTTGTTTTTGGTAATGGGTTAATTTATATCAAGTAGTTCAACATCATCAGCGTTTCCTGCATTGTTCCTTTCCATTCTACTCGTCGGCATTTCTAAGATGGCGTCAACCAAGCTTCTCCAACTTGGCTCAATCTCCACTCTTCCGTTCCTTATATATATTTTCACTCGAGTGTAATTATCGAAAATCATCTTCATCACGTGCGTCATTTTCGATGTGTCAACATCGCCGAGTAGCATCAAAATGATGGGTTTCTCAGTCGAGAAAGCCATTTCCATTTCGATTCCACAAAACTGGCTGTTACAGTAATTATCGGACACCACAGCTAAGAAAACATTTGACAATTCCACACAGCGACCCATTCCATCATAAAGACTACACCCGGGACGAAAATATCGATCTCCGACCAGGATTGTGTCTGCGTCAACGTTCGTAATTCTCCGGAATTCTCTATCAAGGATCGGATAGATATGCGTCATAACAATGTCAGCATCAAGGCTGCTGAATGAAAGAAATATCTTGAATTTTGCGAAATCTTCAAATCCTCCCAACAAACTATCTTCAAATCCTCCCAACAAATCGTCCTCTAATTCCCCTAACAAATTCATATTCTCTTCCCGGTTCCGTTGCTTTTCTCGAAGATGCCTTATTTTCTTGATTGTTTTCCACGAGATGAATGTAATCAAAGTAACGCCGAAGATGCTACTAATGGTCATTATTACGATTAACCATGTTTTTGCCTTATAACAAATATCAGCCTCTACTTTGTGTATATTAGCTTTAGTTATTAGTCTAGAAGTTCCTTCAAAGTCGCACTGAAGACTGCTTTCATCTCCCGCAAAGATGAACGCTGAGTCTAACATTCATTTGAAGAAATCAAACGACGAACATGAGCACACGAATGGATTCTGTGTGACATTTACACGAAGTGTTTCTGTGACTTTGTTACAGTTCTGCATCCACTCCTTACTTTGTTCATCTAGAATTTGTATTTTGTTTTTGGTGATATCAAGAAGAGAGATAGGTAAGTTTCTGGAGAAATATATTTGTGTCAAAATATTTCCAGCTAATTTAAGAATCTTGAGAGTTGGGTTGCTGTCAAACATGTTAACAGGTAACACACTTAAGTTATTCTGGGACAAGTTCAGCTCTTCTAGCAGGGGTAAATTAGATAAAAGTTTTGCAAACTTCGACATATTCCTCGTCTGCATTTTCCAAAGTTCATTACTTGATAATTCTAATTTTTTTAAAGGGGCTATTCCAAAGAATTCCGGACTTAAATATTCCATTCTATTCTTTTGCATGCTGAGGAATCTAAGATGTGGAAAAGCTTGAATACCAACTACTTTCATATCAATATAGTTCAAATTGTTCTCATCTAAATGAACCTCTGTCAACGCAAATGAACTCACTTTTCCAATACCATTTGTTATGTTAAAAGTGCAATTGTACCATAGTTTTCGTGACTCTCTAAAGAAGACATGGTTTGCTTCCAAGCGCTTCAAATACCTAATGAAGCTGAAGATTACCGTATCAAATTGAATATTAGAATTATACTTCTCATCTTTTGTGTTTCGTCTTTGATATCGAAAATAATTAATAATTAAGCTACGAATAGATCTGCAGTGTTCGAAGCTGTTTAGTACATTTCCCTGTATTGAAGCCGACGTTAAATCCCAAGTTTCCACTGATGAACAGAGTGGCAACAATGCTTGAAGGTCTATCTTTCCTATTTCATCATTTTGAAGCGAAAACTCTGTTATGTTCCGCGGTAAAAGTGCATTAGTAAAGTTCCCGTCTAGCGATATTCTTTGCACGGGAGGAGTACTGTAGACGTGTATATTGTTTAGGATTAACTTCTGTAAAAGCGGTACTGTAGATTTATTTTTAAGAATCTCCAAAACGTAAAAGCTTGGAAGCCGAAGACAATTCGACAGATCTAAAATTTTCAAATTGTCAAGTCCATTTAATGATCCTTTGGGAAGAGAATAGATATGTTCCGTATTAATACCCAGGTACTCTAGTGAACCCAGTTCCTCGAAAGTATTGTTCACAATAACATGATTCTGTATTGCTAACAATTTTAAGTACAAAACTTCTCTCCAACCGTCACCAGTAGGTTTAACAAAAGCACCATCTTTGTTTGCTACAATGATCACTCGCCGCACACCAGTTCTAACAAAACTCGGAGATCGCATGCACATCATTTCATCACCAGAGCACTGACAATCACTTGGACAATTTTCGGTACTTGCACGGACAAGTATGAACATCATCAAGAGAACAAAATATGTTCCCAAAGTTCCAATTCTGTTATCCATTTTCTCTGTACGGGAACGCAATTATTGTTGCTTTTCTTCCAAACCCTCTAATTAATGGGTTCTGTAATATACAATATACAGACACTGACTGATATACAAATCCACATTTCGAGGTTTTATTCTGTTAATATGTTTTTGTTTTTCACATTGAAGCAAACGAAAAAAGCTGTCTTAAACGCTTATTTACTTAAAATGCCAAATTAAGGAATTTGTCATGAGGAGAATCATAAACTCTCGCACAAAACATGACCAAATACAAATAATTTTTCAATATCAACTGAAGGTTATTGCAAAAAAATAATTACCTCTACATTTTGTCATACATTCAAGGTATTAAATTATAAAGGGTACGTCCAAAAAGGTTCTGACATGAAGAAAACTCTAATAAACTGTTATCGACGATATAGCAAGAACCCGAGGTATCCGAGGATGGTTTAATTTTAGCTGTAGTCGAGATATTACGGGGTGGGAGAAATATAAACGCTGTTGGCGTTAAAACAAGTTTTGACCTTCTCCAAAAGTAGCATAAGATTATGAGAAGACAGACAAAAAACTTGTGATTAAGACGCACGTAATAGCATACAAAACATTTAGACAAAAAGGTATAAAATTTCATGACAAGACAAACGTTTACACGGACTTCTACACATGTTCCTTACCAGCCATTCTCCAGAAATTGAAGCCATTTTGATTTGAGAAAAAATGACTTTTCGACCATTTGCAATTCAAATGGTTTTGCGTTATTTCTAAAGAAGAATACTTCAGGCGTTATTTCTGAAATTTTAACCCACACCATTTTCAACAAACGATTTTTATGATCCATCAAAGTAAGTATGAAAATATGCATGTTACGGAGCATAGATTATGTACTGGCAGTTAGTTTTTAAAGCGTTAGAGCACAATAAAAGACTGGAAATATACTATAGTAACTGATAGGGTCTATTTTGATGATTAAGCATTACTGGGGGTATACAAATGTACTTTTCAGTGACATTGACTTTGAATAACATGTATCATTAAAATGGAAAACCTTTATATTCTTAAGTTCTTTTAATTGTTTATATCAGGGCTTGTGAAGTTTTTTGTTACTTAATAATGGTTTGAAACAGTACATTAAATGTTGTAACTAATTATTGTCGTATCAAAGAGGTTGAGAAAAAAACATAAGTTTGTCCGTTGGAGCATTCCGTATAAAAAGTAAACACAAATTCACAAAGACCACCCCTTCGTTACGGAGCATAGGCATTATTTCTTGATTTGGAAAAGAGTTTTGATATCTCTAAATTATTCGCCTAATGATATCTCTATTGTTATAAATATTTTTTTAATGCAAATGAAAAGTTTCAAAACATTTTAGGAAAAAATGACAAAAAGAATTCTATGAAATTACCCCAAAACCTGGGTAAATTCATAAATTAGAAATATTCAATTTAAAACACCAGAATCGAGAGAAGATCAGTTCCTGAAGCACCAGTAAGGATATCTGCATACGTGTGTTAAATTCACAATGCTTCTCTAGCGAAATTAACACATTAATAAAGCTTTCTTGAAAAATATATTAGTTACGGAGCATATGTTATGGAAAATGATTATTGTTTATTGGAATATATGGCATAGTTTTACAAATCGCCGACCAAATTATAAATGATTGTTACTTCAGGATTTCAAGTATTTGTAAATCGCTTGGTTGTATGATTTTTGGGGCTATATTGCTGTTCATCAATTCTCTAGTTTTTTACTATTGCAGTCATTTAACTGGCATATATTTTATGAATCTTGAGATCGTTTTCAGGATTTTTCCATTTTCCGTCCCCTTTTAAATTTTGCAAATTTCATGCACTTCGACTTTTGTCGTTTGCACACCCCATAACCTTGAACTTGTCTGAAATTTCGTTGTTGGGAGATAGCTAATAAAAACGTCAGGGTTCACGTTGAATCGTTGCAGACATTATCTCCCCACAGTTTGTATTGCAAAGACACACTATTGATGACATGTGCATGCTAAGGATGACGTGAACGAAAAAAGCTGTCATAAAAGTTTGTTATGCCTTCATTTTCTTAAGATCTCCTAGACAGTTTGCTTGTTAGACTTTAAAGAATATGTCTTCACAAAAAGAGTATGCAGATAATCATAAGTGTGTGCCTTTGTGTTGGTACATTTTAGTTACTGTTACTTTGCATTTATGATTATTTAAAACTGTGCTGTTGTCTGCTTTTTACGAAACTCTCCCTGTCTAATCGCAATAAGCTTTCGGGGTTCTGCTGGGTGAAGGATGTTGCATCCTTTTGGATACCTTTTTCTTGTTAGCCATATCAATGAGTACCTTTCTCGTGCAGCAATACTGTGCATGAGAAATTGTTACCTGGTCAAAATGGTGCTAATTTACACAGGCTTGTTACTTTCACCATTTGTTTTAATTGAGACTAAACTTATCTCTAGTGTATTATGACATATGAATTGTTAAACACTGTACCAATTTTTATAACACAAGCTTTATATTGATTGTCAAATGCAAATGAAAGAAACATAATAAAGTTTTTTTAATGGTCTTTCAAATGGTTTCAGTAAAGAGATCTTTTTGTGTCTTGGTTCTTGACTTTTATAGTTCTTCCCAGAGATAGCAATAGACATATACACAATACCTTTTCCATTGATGCTCTACAATATCTCATGTTCAGCATATTACCCTTGTCATATGTTAAAAAATAAATGTCCACATTCAAGGTGTGGAATCATGTGACACATCAATTTGAAAAGGTTGTAGTTTTGTACTCATTATATATTTATCTTTTCATTTCATGAATATTTTTCTATAGTTTTCCCTTAATATTTTTCTATTGTCGGATAAAAAGTCAGTTGATATATATACACCTCTTTTCACCAATCAGCTCACTGTAAATCAATTTTAGTAGTAATTCCACTACAATTCTTTCTTCTGCGTTTATCGGCATTACTAAGGGCAAATAAACATTTTTTGTTTTGTTTTGGTATCAAATTGATAACTGTTTGAAATGGTAACATCAATAATTATGTCTATTCTGATAGTTTAATGTGTAATACTTACGTAGAATACGAAAAACGTCTTAAATTTGGTAGCCTTGGATAGCCATAAAAGAAACATTAAAAATTATGTTCCATAACGCTAAGTTCCGTAACAGAGAAATCTATTAAATAATGCTGTTTTTATTTAAAATAGGAAAGTCAAGCGACTGCAATGGTTTTAGCCTGGGTAGAGTGTCTAGACAGTGCACAAAAAATATTATTTTAAGATTTCACTTCATAGTTTTAAGAGTTACCAAGTCACTATGCTGAAATCAACCGATACAGTCATATGTTTCATGGTATCCTCAGCCGGGAATCCTCATAATATGTACGTGCAAATTAGTCCCATTAACATATACAGAGACATTCCATGTTAAAACGTTATGTTTAGTATAGATTTGTGTGATGCTGCTGACGCAAATTCAGATTATAAATACGTTATGGAAACTAACAGTTATGGAAGCATAGTGACCAACGAACAAAAACAGTGACCACATACTGAATCTAACTGATATTCATAATGTTATGATTTTGAAAATACCCCCTATTATTGCTTCATCGCCTTCTATATTTATTTTTACTAAGATCATTCTGGTTCTGTAGATATGATCGTTATGGAAGCATAGCGTTTGAAATGCGACATTTCAATTTTCGTTTTTATTTGTCTCCACAATATAAATCAACGATATATTTGTTGAAAAATATGTTTTCTCGATAAGTTTGATACCCTGCGCATTTGATAAGATGTTAATGGCATGTTCTTGATAGTTTTCTTTAGCAATTTAGGAACAAAGAAAAGTCGTTACGGGAAAATAGAATCTTGTGGCGACACATGCATTTGGATGTAAAAAGTAGTGAAAATATGAAGCATATGCATAATTGATTTTTAAAATTCAAGTCCCTATATATTCCGCACATATTGATAGCATTTTCTCAGTATGTAAGCTTTGCTTGAAGAAAAAAATTAGACAGGTATAAAGGAAATTGGCTTGGCGACATGGGAATTTTAAGACCCCCTATGTTAATAAATGACACTTAGTTTTCTTAGTTATGAGGTTTTCGCATCCGAGTATGCATATATTATCTCGAAAATGGTTAGGTATTAAGAATTTAATGGTCTCAATGAACTGCAAAAACAATGAATTTTATTTTTAAGTGCATATGAGCTGGCGACAGCTTTTTTTCAAAATGGCTTCAATTTCTGGAGAATGGCTGTTACACGTTTTCCGACGTTCTATACAGTTCTACAAGGAAGTGAAAATTAGACCCTGTTTCCGAAAGCGTTAAGAAATACATTGAATGTAATCATACATTGGATATTATCATTATAACTAATTAAGGAAGTATTTTTATCAATCCTTTCCGAAACCACCGTTTATTTCGCTTCTGGAGTGCTAGGTTCACATCGATCGAGCCCGATCAGGCGATCCAGTACAGATCAAGCTCGATTGGCATAGTTAATCGGGAATGGTCGACATAATCGAGCTTGATCTGTACCACTCGGGCTTCGTTCTTGGGTTTTTTACTGTCAAAAATATTCGTGTAAGATCGAGTAGAAAATTGACCGAGAAGCGATCGTGTATTGATTGGGTAGACGATCGACCTGGTTGAGAATCAATCTTGTCTGGAGATCGAGTGTGATCGGGTCAATATCTTTTACTCGACATTGCACGCAACCTGCACTCGATCACCTCGCCTTATACTCGAATGGATCCCGACCACATCACGATCAATTTGACCTCTACTTCATATGTTCACTCGATCAAATCGACTGTAGGTGTCGGACTGATCCAATAGAAACAAAGAAAAAGCGCTTTGGTCGGGAACGATATAGGAATTAAAGCGATCGAAATAATTTGATCGGCAGTTGGAGCCTAGATTTCAAGAGAAAGGTAGACTTGGTTTACCGTTGTTTTGATAAACCGCCAGAGTTGTTATAAAATCTCGTAAATACGGCTTGACAACTATAGAAATATTATTGTTTGTCCGAAATTACGTCAAAGGTAACTGGATAAAATCGTTCTCTAGTACATGTATGTGGATTCAGTAATAGGCTTCGATTTTCCGTGTGAACAAATACGTCATCGTCACGCCTCACTGGTCTAAAAATAGATTGGGAATCCCTTATCGTACAAATATGGCTGTGAATCTCGCGAAGATTTTCCACGTTCAACTTACCGGAGATAACATTCTAAGAGCTTGATTGCTGTAATCATTTAATGAGAAACATTCTAATTCCGAGTTGAGAAGGTTGTTGCACTGCCGTGTACTTTTTAAGATCGGTAACTATGAAATAAGCAGTTGACAAGTAATGTTTACACATACGGACATGTCCTGACTTCACCGTGTCGCTCGTGCGTGCTCGCTTTCCCTTTCCAAAACGACATAATGTCATGTTGGGCTAAATTGAAAAAAAAAGTCTGCAGACGACAAATCGGATGTGAATATCTTTAGTGTTTTATCTCGGAGAAAATATTGAGGCAAAAGAAGGATGATCATCAATATCCAAAGAAGTTATTCACACCCATTTTGTCTGCTGTGCATGCCTTTTCGATTTTGTCGATCATCATTTTCTTCTTTTGCCTCAATGTTTTCCCAAGAATTTTGTGTTGGGGACGTCAAAACCGGTCTTGTTTGGGAAAGGGTTAATATAGAAAAAAAAACTAGAATTTGTTGCTGAATGTGATTTGATACCCCATAGGCTTTCACTACAACAATGGGCAATAACTCACAAAATAAGCAAGATAGAGTTATGTTCCTTGTACGTTGCACTTCTCCTTGGTGAGATCTATCTACCAGAGAAGTTTCATGATCATCGCTACTTTACTTTCAGACTTTTCGATGTTTTTTCTGGTTAAGCTGCTGAGGAATCTCAAGAAAAAACGTTTGTCATTTCTGGTCTGTCTCCGTATCTGGAAGCAATGTTGCATGTTGCATATGCGCAATGTTTCGTAGTTTTAGTTCCCGCCTGCATTATCCTTGATCGACTAATATCGCGCTTGAAAATAATATTTTTTTGCTAACACGGTTACGAAAAATTGTCCGATTCATTGACCGATAAACAAAATATTAGACTGGTACCCGGCAAACGTTGTTGGGGTATTCCCATCGGAAATCTATTTTTAGCACACGAACGCGGGAAAACTGTTCGCTATTACCTCACCTGAGCAAGTAGTTCTCAGGGTGAGGTATTGTTATTACTTTTCATCAGTCGTCTGTCCGTCCATTATTTCGTGTTTGCACTCTAGCATCTATACATTCTCGACCAAACTTTGTCACAACAAGTATAGGCGTAGTCATAAATTCTCGGATTCTCGAATCGTACCGGAAAGTGCTGATTAATGTGCCCTGGAATGTCGAAAAATGTCGGGATTTTTAGTTTATACTTAAGTTTTTACTTTCTTTACATTCTTTAACATCTACAACTACCGGCCAATCAAGACAAATTGAACACAATGTTTGTGACTATTAGATTTCGATTATATGCGATTTTCGGTATGATACGACCAGAACTTCATAAATTAAATGCCCCTATAATTGACAAAGGACCTCAAAGGTCTCAAAAATGATTTTCTTTAAATTCTGTGTATATCTAATACTCCATTCAGCAGAAGATTTTTAAATGCGTCGCGAAGTTCGTATCTTTTAACCGAAGGCGGAGAAAAAAGAACAATAGACTGTCACGCTTTTCAGTCGATCAAATAGTCCGTCATTATTATTATTATTATTATTATTATTATTATTATTATTATTATTATTATTATTATTATTATTATTATTATTATTATTATTATCATCATCATCATCATCATCATTATTATTATTATTATTATTATTATTATTATTATTATTATTATTATTATTATTATTATTATTATTATTATTATTATTATTATTATTATTATTATTGATCTATTTATTTATTTCTGTTACATTTGCCTATGTCGTAACACCTTGCCTAGTTGCAAAATCCAGTCTACGAAAAGCGGGGTATTCGCACAATATTTTTTTCATACAAAAGTTACGTGGGCGCTGTCTAAATTATCCCTAAGATTCTCCAAAAATATTTATACCAATGGACAAGTTCACATGGAACTCTAGTGTATCTAGAGTATGATGTAATGATCTAGAAATAACTGTCTTAGAATGAATTTTGCATGTTAACACGAGGCTACAAAGATATGATGTATAAATATGAATCGGTTGACAGAAATGATAATTCTTGCAAAAACACTAGATCAAATTTAAATGACAAACGAAAATTATTTTGAGTAAAATTACGAGTTTTCCTTTCGGATTTGACCTTTTTGTTGTTACTGTTCGCCCTTTCGGCCTGGGGCCTGTTTCATCAAAAACGTCCTAGGACATGACTTAAAAAGTGTCCTGAGACCTTTTGAAGGACGTCCGTAAGTCAGTTTCATCAAAACGTCCTAAGCAGTTCCTACGACTTAAATTTGCGTTTCATCAAAATATGTCCTACTTTAGTTATGCTCGATCAAATGGCCCCAGAAAATTTAGTGCATTCCTAATTTTAGCTAAATTTTGTCATTATAATGTAAAGAAACTTTCTAAACGCCAAAGAAAAACGAAAACTAAACACTTTGATTTGAGCACTGTTGGACAAGGGGAAAATCTGCTAGCGAAATTATCTATTTGTGGAGAAAAAATTAAGGAAGTGTCGTGCAATAATGTAGAAATTAGTCCTTCTCCCCAAAACAAAACAATTCTGCAAAAAAGTCCATACAATAGGGAAGCCAGAATGAAAAGATATGTAACATCTACTCCCGGACAAAACATGATTGGAAAATGCTTTTTACTTTTTATGACAGATCGTGTTATTGTTCAATATAATAATGCCATTTTTCTTGTAAATGAAATTTGAGAAAGCAAACAACTTTTTTGTTGTATTCGCTTTTGACGTTTGTCTAATGAATTTATTAGGGTTTTACGCCGTTTCAACTGCTTTGGTCACATCGCGGAGACTGGAGCACCTAACCATGGGTTCCTTTTGTGTCTCATACCAGTACTACCACAACACCCTAACCGACCCTCCAGCTACTCGCCCTCATAGGTTCACGATATCAGACCATTGACGGGTGAAAGTTTGTCAGAGAGGGCATTTGCCGCGGTCGGGTAACGAACCGGGACCTCTCGAGTGAGCGGCAGTGTGTAACGAGACACAGGGTTTAAAGGGTAAATAATGGTGTTTTGTTTTGTTCTGTTTTTCTTTCTCTTTTTTAGGGGGGGGGGGGGGGGGGGGTAAATGAAGCGGGTTTAAGATGTTTAAAGCAAATAATATATTTCTTTTGCTTTAAAAGCTGAGCTATACAAAGTCTGGGATTCTAACTTTTAGCAGTAAGGGCCTATACTTGAATTGGAGCATCATCAAGTGTCAAAGACTTACATAAAAAAGCATCAAGCATCATTCATTTTCTCTTTTTGTCCCGTTTTCTATCCATGATTGAATGTCCATCATCAAACGTTGAATTGCGACTTAACAGAAGAAATTTCTTATTCATCTAAAAGACAGAAAAAAGACTCATATTAACGTATAATATTCGTTTTGTATATATCGCTTATATCATATATATCAATGGGTGCCCTTGTTTATACTCAGATAAAGTGAACCCAGTCTCTGACAAAATGGATGCTGATGGAGTTTGTACATAATCATAGTACAAAGCATTTTTCAAATAAATGAGAAATGTAGTATTTTCTTATTTTCTCTTTGTGTTGTTGAATGTGTCTTCATCTAGAACGTCACAAGGGGTTCTAATTTGACATATCGTTAAAGAGTTGGTGGGTTCGAAGCGGTGTAATAGATGTTTTAATCAACTGATTTGTTTTATTTGTAGCTGGATATTCACATGCCTTGTATATGTCCAGGTCGTTTCAGTCTTTGACCATCTGCCTGCGATTCCAAAAGAAATTGTAAAGCTGTTGCCAGTTATCAAATGTAGACCATTTAAGACAAGATTTAAGTCAAAAGGTCGGATTTAAGTCGTCGAAAAATTGGTCTTAAATTTAAGTAAAAAAGTAGGAACTTCCTAAGTCTTGAGACAGTGATGAAACGCGACTTACGTCTTAAATATATCTTAGGACGTTTTTAAGTCAAAAACACGTCTTAACCCTTTCCCAAACGACAAAATTTCAGGGTGATCCACTATAAAAACTGCTACAAATGACAAAAATGGAAGTATTAAAGATATCATTTGCGTGAAATATGACATAGAAAATATTGAGACAAAAGGAGAAACTGCTGGTTATCAGCAGTTTCTTCTTTTGTTTCAATGTTTTCCCAAGCCTTTTCTATTAGGGACGTCAAAACCAGGTCTTGTTTGGGAAAGGGTTAAATGGTTTGATGAAACAGGCCCCTGTCCTAGTGTAAGTAGAGTCGATGTTAAAAGGTTGAAATGACGTCACTAGCGTCGAACCCGAAGCTGTACATATAGAACCCGGGTCATCCGAGTCGATTTTAATTTTGATTTTATTAGGGTTTTACGCCGTTTTCAACTTCTATGGTCATATCGCGGCAGCTGGAGCAACTAACCGTGGGTTCCTGGTATTTCTCGCACCAGTACAACCACAATATCCAAACCGAGCCTCCAGCTGCTCTCTCAAATAGATGATTCACTCCCATTGGTGAGAGACAAATGACTGTTGTCAAGTGTCAGAATGGATACTGGCCGAGCCGGGGTTCGAACTGGAGACCCCTGGATTGACAGACTCCGACATAACCGACTGAGCTATCCAGGCTCGGCTCATCCGAGTCGAACCCGAGTTGTCATGTGAACTTGTCCAATATGAATGATTTTCGTGCTAAAAATAACAGATAACGATACAAATCGTTGGTGCTGTTTTTGGCCTTGAAGAAGGCCAAATTTAGCATGTCATTTTTCTCAGGGCGTGCTGAATCGTTATCTTGTGAAAACGTTGAACGCAGATAGATAGTGTTCTTGCGCGATGAAAAGTAAATCGGAACTGGATTAGATCTGTACTACTTTATGCAGATTTTGTAAATTTCGACCCATGTACATTACAAAAGAAGTAAATACATACGTTGATAGTAGTAAAGGCATTTAAAATCGTAAAATATTTACAATCAAGAAATCGATTGCAACATATATTATGCGCGGATCCATTCGCCGCCAATATACTCAACGTTTAGTGGGTTTTCCCCCGAATCAATATCGTAAGCAATATCTAAATATAGATACCCTGCAGACGCAAGATTATGACGATGTATTATTGCGATTAAATCTTTTTTAGTCTGGTTTAAAAAGAAGATTAAAAGGTTTTCGAGAGGTTTTTACCTGTCGATGATAGAAATTTTAGTTATTTTCGGAAATAAAATGGTGTCCGATCTGACCCGAAGGAAAATTGATACGTCGGGTCTAACCGGACAAATAATGATTTTATATATTAATTATGTCACAATATAAACAGCAAGATGAGTGGTCGAGCGGTAATGTCGAAGTCCCAGAATTAGGGGAACCGACGTTCAATTCCAGCTATCAGCGAATTTTTTTTTTTTTTTATTTTTTTTTATGAAATACTCGATGCAAATAGGCTAAGTATCTTAGATCGTTCATTTGTATTTTATCTTACCTAAAACCTTTCCAAACAAAATTTTAGATTGTTCCAAATTAATTACGTAAAAGTGCAAACATAATTATTTGAAATAAATCTAGCTCGATTATCGGCTTGTCCGATCAGACCCGATGTGTCCGAAATAACCTTTCGTTGATGACTCATTTTGTTTTCCTTATGGTACCCGGTTTTATACGCTTAATACATACTTCTCATTACCGATGCCGGGGAAAAGGCTTAGAATTTTCTGATTGTGACATAAGATACAGTTTTTGTCTTCACCTATCTAAATAATGGCTGACGATCGCTTAACTGTCCGAAAGTACCCGACGTTCCTCTAATATTTAAAGAAACTCGTTCATTGCAAAATTTTCCGTAAATGTTCGTTTTTTCCACCGCGAAAGAACTATTGGGTCTATAGAAATACCGGAACACCATGGAACGCATAGTAATTACCGGAACACACGGAACGCGTCAGTGATTACCGATACACACTTTAAATATACTAGGCAAAATAATTGAAGGATATCAAAATTCTACAGCTATTTTAGAAACTGTGGTACAATATTATATGAAACACTTATCCTTTTTATTATTACATACATTCGCTCTCATATTTTATATTGCCATACCGAGCTATGCTTCAGTTGTCATGCCAAAATGGGACAATTTACAATACAGGGGTCATCTACAAAACTTAACGTGTTCTTTACGTGCTGTTTTTCACATTAAGGCATATTCTGAACTGCTTCATTAAGTAAATTTAAACGTACTTGCCTATAATCCATTCATTAAAAAGGATTGAACGTTAATGGCTGACAGATCTGCAGCACTGGCAGGCCGTTGGTCAATTGAACGTAAAGGAACGTCAGGTTGACGTCGCTGGTAGATTTTGCATTTTGCAATGTGTATTCAGTCGATTATACGAGCGGTATCATTGGGCAATCGAAATTATGAAACGGCGTGAAAGGGGACGTAAGTAAACGACGTCCTTGGCTGTTGACAGTAACATTCTCAAGAACTCGTTACGTTCTAGGACGCCAATTTTTTCCAAAATTTCTCCAGAGTCTAACAGATGTGCGAGGGGTAGACCTTAGAATTCAGTCTGTGATAAACGGATTAATAATCATGGGCATTAATGCCAGTAGGACGTTGACAGCTAAAGCTTTAACATGACAACACCGACGCATGGACCAGAACCAATATGAGGTGGAACCAGCTGCACTGGAGCACAGTGCTCATCTCCAACCAAAGTTGGTTTCGGTGTTGCATGTTGACAGCAGACTTCATGTTTTTCTCGATAAAAGAACGAGAGATAACACGAGGACAATGTTCCCACACGTAACGCATATGTTGAAGGAAGTGTTATGGAGTTGACGGGAATCTTACCTAATCTAGAAACAAACCTTTTCGTGCTAAATGACACTGATTGACCAACGTTACATTGACCACGTGATTGACTCACGTTCTGTAACTTTTAAACAGGAAAACGGAGATAAACACGCGTTCATTGACGCCGACGTAACATTAATCGGCGTCGTTATTGTAAAACACCATCCTAAACAGATTTGGTTTTAATCCAATGATTTTGCCATCCCATTCACAGAACCTTTATCCAATCGAGCATGATTGAAACACGTTGGGTAGACGTTTACGTCACCACCAACAACAACCGACTAACCCGACATATTCCAACATGCACGTATTCGAGAATGGAATACTGTGCCACAACATGTGGTAATTCAATCTGCGATGAATTTGCGAGGTACTCGCAATGCTTGAGTTGACTTCTGGGTGAAAATATTCGTTATTCATGATGTGTGATTTTTCGGTTGTAGGGTACCAGTGTTTAACCGGATATCACAGGGAAACCAGAAACGATTGCCCTGCTTTATGTGTTTGGTTCTCAAGATTAGATATTGGTATGAAGTTATTTATAGATTTTTGTGCGAATATATGCCTTTGCTAAATTTTACAAATAGTACAAGTTGAATATCCTTCAATTGTTTTGCTTAGTATATTTGGTTTTCCAATACCGTAGGTAATAGTAACGATTTGTTATTCTTTAATCTGTTTTAAAACTTTGTTATTTAGATCTATATATCTATGTATTTGTATACATGTGTTAGATAGTTATGTTTTAATAGGCAGATTCATGATTTAATAAGGTTCTAAATGATATATTGTGAAGATATATAGAAATAACATCACGATTTGTCGGCAATGATTTAACTTCATTTAATAATCGAAATCCTTCTTCCCCGATCCTTGATAATTTGTCCCCCATGATTCCAGTGGCCATCCAGTACAGATGATTTCTGTTCATTTTACTTTTGTTTCATACCATACAGATGATTTCTGTTCATCTTACTTTTGTTTTATACCAAAAATCTGCATGTGTTCAAATTTGTTCGAAACTTCTTCAAAAAAAAATAAATAAAAGATTAAAATATTACTCTTGTTATTTTTCGTACACTTTCCAGGCCTTCAGCACTTTCAGCACTTTGATTATTGCTGAAGTTAAAGAATATTTAAACTTTCTCATACCAATAATCTGCATGTGTTCAAATTCTTCAAGGCCTTCAGCGCTTTCAGCGCTTTGATAATTTCTTGTAACTACAGTTTCAACTGAGCTGTAGTTACGAGTTGTAGATTCACACCAACGAAATACTCTTTTTGTCCGACATTACGTCACGGTTTACTTGCATTAAATCGTTCCCTTTTTTTCCGGTTTTTGAACATAGAATGTGTCCACGTGACTATAAACATTCTGTGAAAATTTCATTCAAGTACATTCACAAATGTAAAAGAGGTGTCAACGAGTTTGTTTGCATTGAATTTTGTGACGTATTTAAGCACCCCGGAAATGTTGGAAATCTGAGAAAATGGCATATCTTTTGAAATGTCAAGAAACAGATATCGAGAGTAGGTACATATATGATTATAAAAATGCATGTTGACACCCTGAACCATCAAAAACACACGAAAGCTAATTTCGTTACTTAGCGACCTACTCTATTTACGCAAATGGGCACGGAGATTCGTGAATCGGTATCCATTTTTGTAAATTTGAAACCATATTGTAGACAGCCGGCTGGTTTATTTTTGTCTGGTTGTGGTTTTCTTTAAGCTTTTCCAACTCTAAATAGCTGTGATAACTGAGTTTCGTAAGCTGATCCGGTTCGAGATCGGCCTCGTCCTGAATTCTGCTACACGCTATCTCGTCGATCGTGTCTCTACAAAGTTTTGCTATAACTTGGAAATGGGCTTCTGGTTTTGACTGGGTCAAAACGGGGGATTGCACGTGTCACGGAAAAAGAGTGGGGTCTGACTTAGAACGACAAGGAAAATTGGGTAAATAACCAATTTCTCTAGTCAGGCGGGGTCTTAGCAAAGCTTCAACTGTCCGTCACAGTGAAGATCTTTTGGTTTTGACTGACTTGGGGTGGTTGCAAGTAGGGGTCACAGGAAAAGGGAGCCTCTGGCTTTCAAATTGACAAGGCAAAATTGAAATATAACCACTTTCCTTTGTCAGGATGTATCCAGTCAAAGTTGAATAAGGGGGTTCGAGGTTTTGACTAGGTATAAAATAAAAAGGAATGCAAAGTTAATACTAAATGAATTTAATCAAAATACTAGTAGAAAGCAGACAAGTTCATTCATACAAAATACACCAAACTCCATTTATTCCCAAGGTCTTCAGTTAATTTACTCTAAAGCCAACATCCCAATACAATACAATATTTCAACGGGACACTCTAGATAGTCTAGTCAACTAAAGGGTTATGGACAGAAAGGGCCAAAAAGGGGAAAGGGGTTAATTTCTCTTCAAAAGACAATGGACATCAGGTAATAAAAAAAGGATAAGGGCTGTTGTAGATCTATCTTTTCAACTGGAATGCCAAAGTGTCAAATAATGTTCTAAATGTTGATAAACTGTTATAAGCCTTAATTTTTTAACTTCACTATAATTTAATCCAGTTTTAATACATTTTCATATAGCCTCCTGTGGCAATCCCGTCCAAGCAACTGATAAGCTTGCTCTGGAACGCGCTCGGGTATTACAATAATGGAGCTTCTGCTCGTGCCGAATTGACCAATCAGAATTCAGGGCGTGATCTACAGTAATAGCGAACAATTTTCGCGCCGATTTGTGCTAAAAATAGATTTCTGATGGGAAAAACCCCAACAACGTTTGCCGGGTACCAGTCTATTATTTTGTTTATCAGTAATGAATCGGACATTTTTTCGTAACAGTGTTAGCAAAAAATTATTATTTTCAAGCGGGATACAAGTCGATCATAGATAATGCAGGCGGGAACTAAAACTACGAAACATTGCGCATATGCAACATGCAAGATTGCTTCCAGAGACGGAGACAGACCAGAAATGTCAAACGTTTTTTCTTGAGATTCTTCAGTAACTTAACCAGAAAAAACATCGAAAAGTCTGAAAGTAAAGTAGCTATGATCAGGAAACTTCTCGGGTAGATAGATATCACCAAGGAGAAGTGCAACGCACAAGGAGCATAACTCTACCTTGCTTATTTTGTGAGACATTGCCCTTTGTTGTAGTGAAAACCTTTGGGGATATCAAATCACATTCAGCGACAAATTCTAGTTTTTTTCTATATCATCCATTTCCCAAACAAGACCGGTTTTGACGTCCCCAACAGAAAATTCTTGGAAAAACATAGAGGCAAAAGAAGAAAATGATGATCGACCAAATTGAAGAGGCCTGCTCAGTAGACAAAATGAGTGTGAATAATTTCCTCTTCGGATATTGATGATCATTCTTCTTTTGTCTCAATATTTTCTCTGAGATAAAACAATAAAAGTATTCACATCCGTTTTGTAATCTGCAGACTTTTTTTTCAATTTGGCCCAACATGACATTTTGTCGTTTTGGAAAGGGTAAGCGAGTACGCACGAGCGACACGACGAAGCCAAGGCAGGACGTATGTGTAAACATTACTTGTTAACTGCTTATTTCATAGTTACCTATCTTAAAAAGTACACGACAGTGCAGCAACCTTCTTAACTCTGAATTAGAATGTTTCTCAACAAATGATTACAGCAATCCAGCTCTTAAAACGTCATCTTCGGCAAGTTGAACGTGGAAAAACTTCGCGAGATTTACAGCCATATTTGCACGATAGGAGATTCCCAATCTATTTTTAGACCAGTGAGGCGTGACGATGACGTATTTGTTTACACGAGAAACCCGAACGCTATTATTGTCCACCCAAATTAACCCGGGACAACTTAATTTTCGTGTGCAAAGTCCGTTAGTTGAGTGCCTTAACAAAACATTGCCGAAGTGGGGTCATTACATATGCAGATGTCTCGGGTTAATCTTGCTGGACAATACAGTTGTCGCCACATCGTATGGCACGTGTTTATGTTTTGTTTAACGTTCAATTACATTTGAACAAAATGTAAACATTGTGCCATACGATGTGGCGACAACTGTAAGTCACCGGGCTCATTTCAGAGACTAATACAAATGATCTAGAATCAGGGGAAAGAATAGCAATTCTCAATTTCCGAGGCCCTAAAGTTTGTTCTCGAGTAAAAAACATAATGGGAAAAGGACATTTAATTATGCTGAAAACAACAATCAAGCACAGCGGACAGCATTTTGGTCGTCCGCAAAGAGACCAATACAGAAGTAGTCCCAAATATTATCACAAAATACATAAGAATTACAAACAATTAAAATCAGAAAACATGACAAGTATTGAACAATCAAAATTCTTTCCACACAGTCCATTAGTAGTGCGATTTAAAGCGTATTTGCACGATTTCAATATTCCAACATCGCGCTCTCTTAGTACCTACGGCGCCCTTAGCAACGAACGTAGACTAAGTGGCCACCCGGGGAAAATTCAAATAACGGATAGAACGCAAATAAACACAATTTAAGACTCAGCCCAGAATAAGATAGACATATTAATCTAGTATCTTCTGCCCAAATATATGCAAGATATGGACTCGGCCCTCAAATGGAGGACCAAAGTGACAACAACAATCACAGAAAATTGCGATTCTAGAATCTACGGCTCGAATCAACTAAAAACCAAGCTGGATAGAAAGAGTAACAATCAGACTTAATGTTTATATTTGGAACAGCATGCAAGACGTCCGATTCTTTGCAAAATGTAAGTGACAACTGCGTAACAAATGCAACTATATTCGAACATAATAAGATTCGGATACATTTATGCATGTATAATGTGCATCACAATATGTTCCGTGTGATGCAGATTTATTTCTGTCGATTTTTACCCACCGAATTTTTATATTTGAATTATAGATATTATATTAATCATACGATGTCCAAAATAATTGGGCAAATTAAGATATTTGGGGTCTCCAACTCCTTAAAGCTTGTCAATAAGGTAGAATATCGTCCCGATACTTCTGCACGTCAACAGAAAACTGTAGATCTATCCACCTATCCATTTCCCCACACAAGACCAGAGCCAGATTCATCAAAACATTTAAGACATGATTTGTTTAACCGGTGATTTACAAAAAGATTAAAACAACAATCGCAATTACCTCGGTTTTGGCGATTTGAGATACGCGATTCTGGCCCTAAACGTTTCGAAAGACATCGGTAAGACAACATTACGTCTTAAGGTAGGCTTATACAGCTCATCATTAAAAACACCACATTCTAGCCATACGAAATGCATCAAATTACACACACTTTTCAATACACTTCACATCAGTTGATTCATCATGCCGGATTTCAAGATTATGCTTCAAGAAGTAAATGATTTACAAATATTATTTTACTCTAAATTCTTATGCAAGGGAGGTAATTCTGAACATTTTTGTCAAATATTTCCATAAGTATGCACTATTTCAAAATTCTAAACCGTGCAAAATGCTTATGTTTGTAATTGGAATGGGAATTTAACACAGTGTAGGAATTCCTGGAACTTTTAAAATTTCGCCCCCGGCTCTTTGGTGCTAATGATAGGTTAAAATTGGTCCCTTGTATTGGCGTCCTTAATACATTATGATTGGGAAAACATTGAGACAAAAGAACAAATACTGCTCCTTTTGTCTCAATATTTTCTGTTCTATATTTTACACTGACCCAATAGTTTTCAACATCATTTGTGTCGCTGCAGTCGCCCTTAAGTTTTATCGTTTGGGGGTTACGCTGTGCACCGTGCAAGTGCACAAGCACATACTGCCACCATGTTGGTATGGTATAGTCCACCAAAATGTAAAGGGACAACATATACTGAAAGAAACTTCCAACGCAAAACCAGCTTAAATGTTGTATGTTTCATTTATGGTTGTATAAATCGTAATCAAAAATGGCACATGCAAAGAATAATTCATTATCCTGCCAATGGCAATAATGGAATTACTGAAATGCACCGTATCGCACATCCAAAGGCGCCGAAACACACAAGGGGTCAATTTTGAGATCCCCATGTTTCAGTATCACATTGAGTTCTTAGTCTGTTATCTTGTGCTGCAGTAGTTACTCTTCCTTTGCAAATCAGCCACGTGACCTGCAAGAGCAGAAAATGGGTCTAAGGTATTTCGTGGTGGGTGGGGGTGTAGGGACTAATAGTGCAGTATTTTGTTTAATGCCTCGATCGGCTGATCAGAATTCCACAATGGTGTGCTCCTATCTGACGTGTTTAACGTTTGCCAAAGTCTGATGACAGTAGATATTGCACAATACAACAAAACGGCCATAGTTATGAATGTCATTCCCGCCTGGTGCATTTCAATGGTGTGCGCTCTGACTTCGGTGCTCAATCTTGGCATATTGTGAGGAGGAGCTTTGAAAAAATGGTTGTACCTTAACTCAACTATCGTTTAAGAAAATCGATGCATACATAAATGTTGAAATCGGTGTTCGAGTTGCACGTGTAACACAAAATTGGATATTTGAGAACAGCTGCACGTGCGTAATGATGCATGACCGGTCACTCAAGTTTTCAGCGAACAATTATAGTGCATGTGTAGGGATCACAATTGCAATAAATATTGTAGTCAAAAATTGGGGCAGAAAAATTTTGCACACAAAAAAGCATCTTGCGTTAGAAGTTTCCTTCAGTATAATTTTCGTCAACAAGGTGCGTTAGTTGAGCGTCTTAATAAACATTACCAAAGCGGGGTCAGTACATAGGCGGATGCCCCGGATTAATATTGCTGGACTATACCTATATCATATTTCCTGTGTCACTTTCAAGCTTTTCTTTTGTCGTTTGTGAAAGGCTTAATGAAACATGCATAGTACTGTAAGAGAAGAAAAGGCTCTAACCCTTTCCCAAACAACCACCAACACGGCACAAATTGATCTAGTTGTTCGAAAAGAATGAACAGAAACTCATCACACTCTCATTTTATCTCAATACTTTCTATGTCCTAATGTCGACATTCCGTAGATAAAGTAACAGTTATTTTGTTGTCTGATACTCCTTTGAATTCTTTTCAAAATTTGGTCGTTTTTGGTAATGGGTTAATTTATATCAAGCAGTTCAACATCATCGGCGTTTCCCGCATTTTCCCTTTCCATTCTCCTCGTCGGCATTTCTAAAATGGCGTCAACCAAGCTTCTCCAACTTGGCTCAATTTCAACTTTTCCGTTCCTTATATATATTTTCACTCGAGTGTATTTATCGAAAATCCTCTTCATCACGGGCGACATTTTCGAGTCGTCAACCTCGCCGAGAAGCATCAGAATGATTGGTTTCTCAGTCGATGATGCGATATCCATTTCGGTTCTACAAAACGGACTATTGCAGAAATTTTCAGACACCACAGCTAAGAAAACGTTTGACAAATTCACAAAGCGTATCATCTCATTATGAAAACTACGCCCGGGACGAAAATGTAGATCCCCGACTAGGATTGTGTCTGCGTCAACGTTCGTAATTCTCCGGAATTCTCTATCAAGGATCGGGTAGATATGCGTCATAACAATGTCTGCATCACGGCTGCTGAATGAAAGAAATGTCTTGAATTTTGCGAAATCTTCAAATCCTCCCAACAAACCATCTTCAAATCCTCCCAATAAATCGTCCTCAAATTCCCCTAACAAATTCATATTCTCTTCCCTGTTTCGTAGTTTTTCTCGATGATGCCTTATTTTCTTGATTGTTTTCCACGAGATGAATATGACCAAAGTAATGCCGAAGATGCTACTAATGGTCAAAATTACGATTAACCACGCATTTGCCTTATAACAAATATCATCCTTTATCTTGTGTATATTAGCTTGAGTAATAAGTCTAGAAGTTCCTCCAAAGTCACACTGAAGACTGTTTTCATTTCCCGCAAAGATAAACGCTGAGTCTAACATCCATATGAAGAAATCAAACGACGAACATGAGCACACAAATGGGTTCTGTGTGACATTTACATGAAGTGTTCCTGTGGCTTTGTAACAGTTCTGCATCCACGCCTTACTTTGTTCATCCAGAATTTGTATTTTGTTTTCGGTGACATCAAGAAGTGAGATTGGTAGGCTTTTGGAGAAATATATTTGTGTCAAAATATTTCCAGCTAATTTAAGAATCTTGAGAGTTGGATTGCTGTCAAACATGTTAACAGGTAACGCACTCAAGTTATTCTGTGACAAGTTTAGCTCTTCTAGCAGAGGTAAATTAGATACAAGTTTTGCAAACATCGACGTATTCCTCGTCTGCATTTTCCAGAGTTCATTAATTGATATGTCTAATGTCTTTATTGGGGCTATTCCAAAGAATTCCGGACTTAAATATTCCATTCTATTTTTTCGCGCGCTGAGGAATATGAGATGTTGAAAAGCTTGAATTCCAACTATTTTCATATCAATATAATTAAAATTGTTCTCATCCATATGAAGCTCGGTCAACGCAAATGAACTCACTTTTCGGGTAAGGTTTGTTATGTTAAAAGTGCAATTGTAATATAGATGTTGTGATGAGAAGAAGTGGTTTCCTTCCAAACGCTTCAAATACTTCATGAAGATGAAGATAACCGTATCAAATTGAACATACAAATTATAATTCTCATCTTTTATATTTCGCCTTTGATATCGAACATCATTCAGAATTAGGCTACGAATAGATCTGCAGTGTTCGAAGCTGTTTAGTACATCTTCCTGTATTGAAGCCGACGTTAAATCCACCGTTTCCAAAGATGTACAGAGTGGCAATAGTGCTTGAAAGTCGATCGTACCTATGTCATCATTTTGAAGCGATATCTCGGTTATGTTACGCGGTAAAAGTGCATTCGTAAATGTCTCGTCTAGCGATATTCTTTGCATGGGATCATACGTGAAGACGTATATATTGTTTAGAATTAACTTCTGTAAAAGCGGCACTGTAGATTTGTTCTTAAGAATCTCCAAAACGTAAAAGCTTGAAAGCCGAAGGCAATTCGACAGATCTAATGTTTTCAAATTGTCAAGTCCATTTAATGCCCCTTTTTGAAGAGAATTAATATATTTCGTGTTGATACCCAGGTACTCTAGTGAACCTAGTTCTCCAAAAGTATTGTTCACAATAACATGATTCTGTATTGCTAACAATTTTAAGTACAAAACTTCTCCCCAACCATCACCAGTAGGTTTAACAAAGGCACCATCTTTATTTGCTGCAATGATCACCCGCCGCACACCAGTTCTAACAAAACTCGGAGTTCGCGTGCACATCATTTCATCACCGGAGCACTGACAATCACTTGGACAATTGTTTGCACTTGCACGGACAAGTGTCAATAGAACAAAAAAGGTCCACAGAGTTCCGATGGTGTTATCCATTTTTTTCTGTCCCAGAACGCAAGTATTGCTGCTTTTCTTCAAAATTCTCTAATCACTAGCTTCTATAATATACAGTGTGAAGACACGTATTCGTTTGTACAAATCCACGCTCCGAGGTATTCTATTGTTAATAGGTTTTTGTTATACAACGAACCAAGCTTTCTTTAATCCTTATATACATAAATCGTCTTTTAAAGTTATTTTAGGAGGAAGTACATAAAATCTGGCACAAAAATTGCATGTTTAACCCCAATAATTGACCCTTCACTATCAACTGAAAAATATTGGAAAACGTAATTACGAGGGGCGATCCAGACTTAGCGGTACTAATGTTATAATATCAGTATAATTATATGTGTTTTTCATTCTGCAATTTGGCATAATACAAGTACAATATATACTTGACATGATGAAGAAAAACTGGCATTTCCTTTTAATTACGTCCATGTTGACAGCATGTCCATAGAAAGCCAATAAACGGTTAGGCGGGGTAGGAGTACAATTATATGGTCTTTTCATTACTTGATATGATTTTTACCCTTTCAAACGTACCAATTTTATCGCGAAGTCGCGGACACCAATGGACACATCTTATCATTCTACGAGGGGTTATTCAAAAGTTCGTACAATGGATTAATAAAACCTATCACTGTTTACCCAAGTTCTGATGTAGTTAATCAGGTTGTAGCCGATTGCAGGACAATCTTGACATTCAATATCCACTATTGAAATCCCAATCTTGGGTGTCACTTGAACAAAATTTCTTTACAGCACTATATTCTTGGGTTTTTTTTTTTTTTTTTTTTTTTTGTTGCTGTTGTTTTGTTTTTGTTTTTTTTTTTCATCAATTTAAATGTATGCATTGTTGTATGACCAAGATCGGGGCCTAATTTTATGACTGGCCGATATTGTAATTCTGATGCTGACGTCATATCGCTACCCAAACGATTTGTTCTACCTTATGAAAAATGTAGTGTTTTCATAACAACTTTGATAACGACGTATACAACTTGATGTCGCGACGTCATGGTAGAGTAATAATAATTTGAGCAAAAAATCTCCCCCAGAAATTAGACGCCCCCCCAGCATAGGCATACAAACGTTAGTTACCATGGTAAGGCAGTTTACGGCCACTAGAACATTTTTGTACAGTTTTTGGGAAGCAAATTTTGCAAAATTTGCTTCTCTTTGCAGCTGTCTTTCTCTGCACTTTCCCATTCTCTGCATACCACACAACATCTCCCTGTCCTCCTCACTATAAATTGTTCTTTCAAAAGCAAAGATTAATGAGGTAACAGTCATTCGAATATTCAATATGTAAGTCTGAAGTTATACATGTAGATATTGAATTGTGTGACTGAAAATAAAACATTCAAATAATCATGTCTATTAGAGAAGAAAAGACCGACGTAGTAATTTGCTTTATTATGGTTCAAAGATCAGTCCAGTGGCCTTCCTTGTAAATGGGTCAGTCAAGTTCAGACACATTCAAAGCTATAAATAGATACATGGAATCAAAGTATTCGAGATATTCAAATGGATAATCAAAGTATCTAATCAAAGTACTCTACGAATCAAAGTATTCAAATACATAATCAAAGTATCAAACGAATCATAGTATTCAATGTATTCAAATGAAAGTACCCAATCAAAGTATTCTGCTTCTGGACAGGCCTACATTGTTAATAAATTTGCTTCCCAGCAGTACTTTCAGTACTTTGGTAATTTTCGTGAAGTCTGTAGATAATGAAAGCTAACATAGCCAAATCATACACTGGCCAAGTCAATAATACGGAAGTAATCGGCCCACTGTACGAATTTTGGATCGCCCCTCGTACTTCTATTTGAAAGTCATATTTGGCTTAATGACAAAACAATGGCCCAGTTTACTTTGGCAATAAAAGTCAACGTTGGTAGATTATTGAAACGGGCCCACTTTTTGAATGTAATCATTACAGTAAATCAAGGAAGTATATGAATAAACCATGACCTTTGAACAATCGAGTTCAGCTAAGTAGGTAAAACAGTTTTTTTCGGAATACCATAGTTTAAATTTCACCATTGTTAAATCAATGTCTAATTTAAAACATGTACACAATAGATAGTCTTTGTGGCAAAGTGTTTTTAAGATACGTAATGGTCTTCCATACCAATGTAATATTCCAGCCGACGTTCGATACCAAGAAAATTACATTATCCTTTTTCTTTTCATATATTCGATATTTTTATTAATCGATCTATTTTCTTTTGTCTTTGTGTTGTGTGTTTCCTTTTCATTATCGTCCATACAAAATATGTATACATTTGAATATTTTTTCTGACATTAGGGCTATATATCTACACACGCCAGACATGTTTTTCAAGTATCATGACGAATTGCTATTTCTTTACATGAAATTTTCTCAGAAGCTCACTTTACGAGCAAAGCTATCATTTAGAACGGTATTTCAAATGATGCAAATACTATTTTTAAAAAAAAAAAAAAAACACATGGTAAATAAATAGAGACTGTGTGAGATTCGAACCCATATTTTCCAAGTCGTAAGTGAATTATAATGTGGTTTTCACCACTTGACCACGGTTATTTCATGTTGACGCCATGGTATATATTCCGTTTTATTTCACCTTTCATGGTGTGGCTGAGCCAAGACGTTATTCGACGAGTTTACTTCTTAATATCTTGGTTTATGTAAGAGAAAAACGTTTGGCACGTGCATGAACACATTTCGAAATTGAAAGAATGTGCCACAATATAAATATTTACCGCTAATTGAGGACGCTGTTTCCCCACGATTTTCAATGCAATGCAATGAGCCGTTGAAATGAAAAGCCATTTCTGCAGTTGCAAATTTTATGTTTCTTATTAAGAACACTTAAGGGGGAATGTTCCAGTTTTTCGGAACACTCGGTCATTACTGTAGTCAATTAAATTTTTCGTACCAATATGTTTCGCTACCATATTTTCAATAATATAACACATCATTACAATTTACCATTTTTGTCGGTAAAGTGTATTTATTATGCGAAACTGATTTCCTCAAGATGGAAATCGATTATTTAGAGCAAGACAGTCGTAACTGTGTATTAGTCTAGGAGCCAGGTCCTGGAATGGAACTTTTCTTGCAACCGGTGACCTATAAAATTTTGGGTGGTATTTTTCAATACATTAGGGTCCCATGCTTTGGTTTAGGGTGGATGACATGCTTAAAAGTGGTAGGATTTTTTTAAATCAAGGTCAAAGGTCATTCGGTGCACTTCTCATACATACCTCCTAAAATATCCCATAACTTACTCATTTATTAAGCTAAAACAATTATTTTGGTATCAAAATAAAGCTAATGATTTGCACTTTGACTTACATGAATAATATACAATTTTTTTGATTTTCAATATTTTTTAATATTCATAAATATAGCAAAAATTGGCTAAAAATCACCAAAATAAGTTTTGTCTACAAGTGAAAAAAAAGTTTTAAAAATACCAAAGGTATGTTTTTGTGGTTGAAATCATACTTAAAAATTGCCCAGAAACCTGTTCTTGACTTATATGTATTTCTTCACAGAATTAGTCTTTAGCTTAGGCTTGTAGTCATAGGTAAAAGTGGGTGGGGTAATTTTTCCCTAAAATTACAAAACATGCAAACATTGATGTAACAATAAATCTTACACATAAATGTGATGTTTTATTAGAATTTATTGTTTTAAAATCATATTTGTAGGGATTTTTAAAGCTTCTAATGCATATTCCTGAAAATTAATTAGAATTTTGAGAGCCAAAATAACAATTCAATAAAATAGCATACGAGATGGATACAGGTCATATCAACACCACAATGTCAAAATAATGACTCTTAAAATGAATATTTATCAAGTATCTAGTACAATTAAATAAAACAAGACTCAGATTAGCATAGTCAGCAGCTGAAAATATTCCTCTTTCTATCTTACGGGTAAATGACATTAAAAAGACCCATGCCATATTTTCAGGAATCAGAACAACATGTGGATGGTCAGAATTTGCTTTGTTGTGTAGTGCATTGCTTTTATAGACCCAAAAGGAAAGCCATTTTAGAGCTGGAACTAAATTTTTTACTATCAAGGTTCAGTGTCACATAAATGTAACTGTAAATATTAAGTGTGGTTAGTTAATTATATATACTTGATTTAGAAGAACAGACTTGATTTAGAAGAACTAGATGAACTTCATTTGAAATTTCCTTGTGCAGAAATGATCTAGCTAACCAGGTTGACCATTCCATACAATATTTCATAAACATATTTCCTATCTTTTTTGTAAGTCCGACAACGTAGCATGGGTCTCTTTAAAAATAATTATGAAACTGCCATCATTGCAATGCTTACATCTGGTAGCCTGAAGAGAACATTTGAACATGTATACATAAAATGTAATTTGGAACAGAATATTCCAGTCTGTGAATACATATCAATATCATCTTTCTAGAATCTGGATGTTATGATGTGTGGTTATGAAGGTCTCAAAGAATAACCATGAACATGTTAGTACCGTATATTCGTTTATGTACATGCCTTCCATAGGGACAAAAGAGGATCTGGTCTTTGAATTTAATTAATTTTGTGACCCAATAAGTTTTAATTGTACAAGAAATTGAACTCAATATGCCCTATATCTCTTATTATGCAAATTATTTATTGCATGTGACATTTTGTTACGTGTAAATAGTACAAAATAAAGATACCACAATTGTTGATCCATTCTTCACAACCCCATCATGATTTATAACATAACTTTGTTTATTGATTCAGGACTGTAATACATATTTGAGTAGACACAGGGAAATGTTTGTTTTAAAAAAAGTGGAAATCTTTGGACCAGTGGTTGTTCTAACTCCACAACAATACATGTATACCTGACAAAAGTCTGGACAATGTTTTACTTATTACATTGCTAAAACTATTCTTAGTAAATCGTGCATCTTTCATTTGTATCTATGTCAAAGAAATCATTGAATCTTTCCCAAACAAGACCTCGTTTTGACGTCCCTTGGAGAAAATGCTTGGGAAAACATTGATGCAAAAGGAGAAAATTCTTATTATCAGCATTTTCTTTTGCCTCTATATTTTCTAGGCTATATTGTACACAAATCTAATCACCCATTTTGTCGTTTTAACTTTTAAACCAAATGAGATGAACTTTTAAACACATATACTTTGAAGAATTATACATTTGATCCTGGAACAAAAACGCTGATGTTTGTATAAGGACGCATTCGACAGGGTGGGGGTCACGTTGAGCGGGAAAACTTTTGACAATTTGTAAAGATGTGACTTATGAATCGCTTTTAAAGCAATCATATTTTGTATTTTGACTTCAACAATTGTCCAAAATGCTTGTTACCTTTAAGCGGACATTTTTCTCAGCAAACGTACATCATCGGCTGACATTTGGAGTCAATTTCCGTAAACAACCGTAAGTGAATACATCGCTTTGCTTACATAGCAAATATGGTGCTAGGGCAATGGTATTCTATAATGATTTGAGTGTAATTTGGAAAATCAAAATCAGAGACGATCTTTATGATTATGAACACGCACATCTAATACGTCTATGAGAAAAATACAAGCATTTGTAAGAGGTATAACGCATTTATAAATTATTTTACCTATGATGTTTCTGACTTTAATATATCTGCAGGACGTCCCAACATGACGTCGGCGAATTCGTTCATTACTTGCCAATTGTGTCCCAGAAACTATCTATAGAATTCCCCAAGTACAGTTCAGACGCTTCTTTGAGAAATAAATGCATATGAACATGGAAATGTGGTATATCGTGCATGGGCAAATATATCGAAAAGATGTAAATATTAGATGTGTAAGACAGACTTTCCTGACTTATCCATCTCAGACCTAGGTTGCGCTGCTCAACATGACCCTAAGTTGCCATAACAACTATAGAATGCACCTTAATGCATAAACTTAGTTTTTGTATCCTATAATATCAAAGCAGTTAGTACATAAATGAAAAAGTTATGACATAATTCCGGATACTTTATAAACAGCCCTCCTACATACCAAATGAGCTTTGTATGTTAAATACTTTTGGAGAAAATGCCAATGTTAAGTTTTGGACAGACAGACGGACGGACGGACAAGAGTAAAACAATATGCCCCTGATCTTTCGATACGGGGGCATAAAATATATGGTCCCATATATATTTTCAGTATAAACATAAATTCAGTATATTCCTATATTTGTAAGCACTAAACTGACCAGTAGCTGAATCTACCATCACCAGCATGCCATGTATGGACTAAGGATGACAACAATAATTTAGTTCCCGTAAAGATCCTGCACCTCTAGCTTTGCTTGACATCACACAGTGGTCGTGTTAAACTGACTGTCACATGCGAAAGTCTAAGTGTCCAAGAGAAGATCTTTTATGCACTGATGCATGTGTTTGTGAGTCAGAACTGTGTAAAGACTTGAGTATCTTGATGCATCAGACAGTGATAAGGATAAGTATATATGGCATGAGCTGAGTGTATTGAAGTGTTTAGTATAGGGTAGCTTTGGACTTTACAAGTCTGGTTATTGCATCATGTGTCTTGTTGTTATTGTAGATCTAGTTGTTGCTGATGATGGTGATGATGAGGATGAGGATAGTGTTGTATATAAAGACACAGATATTACTTATATTTAGTAAAGTATACAAGATACATAAAATGAACAAAACAATGAGTTAATGCATTACCTCTGCTTTATGCAACTATCATGCAGAAGACATTTCGGTTGTTGTTTGACAAATAAAACTCTATAAAATGGTCTTACTTTCTAAAATGCACATTACTAGCTATCTCTCATGAATTCATATATAATTCAGCCTAATCATGAAAAAAGATGTCTTTGTGAAACACGAATGACCCTGAAAAGGCCAATGAGAAGTTTTCATGTTAAGCTTTTAAATAAATGGTTGATAAGGTTTGTGTGTGAACTCCCTTTGGAGAAAAGGCCAATGTTAAGTTTTCACGTTAATTAGTTTAAATGTTAAGTTTTTATGGTAAGGGTTGAAAAGGATTAATGGAAGACCTTGGGGAAAGCCATTTTGCATGGAACAGATAGATATCATTGAAAGAAGGTTACATACCAAATTTGAGCTTTGCATGTGGAATACTTTTGGAGAAAAGGCCAATGTTAAGTTTTCATTTTAAGTTTCGGACTGACCGATGGACAGACAGATGGATGGATGGACGGACGGACAGACAGACAGACAGACAGACGGACAATGGTTAAACAATATGCCATCGATCTATCGATGCAGGGGCATAAAAACGACTAATTCGTGGTCTTATTTCTATCTATATTAAAATTTGGCTATATAAACTTTTAAAGGGGCCATCTTGAATTTTGTTGGCCATTTTGAACAAAAGGAGAAAGATAATTTTGAAAAAAAGATATTTCGGTGTCTCTAATAAGTATGTAATACTAGAGATATTGTTTTATTCACTTAAACTGTAAACTGTGTTTCCTGTGTATGAGCTATTTGGTTCCAGCGCTAAATTCCTTTCCCTTTGACTCTATAAAAGCAATGCACTACCCAACAATGCAAACTCTGACCGTCCCCATGTTATTCTGATTCCTATAAAATTTGGCACGGGCCTGGGTAATATTTTCAGCTGCCGATTACTATTATATAGATACTTGATAAATATTCGCTTTAAGAGTCATAGTTTTGACATTGTGGTGTTGATATAATCTGTATCCATCTAACATGCTGTTTCCTTGCATTGTTATTTTGGCTCTTAAAATTCAAATTAATTTTCAGGAATATGCATTAAAAGCTTTACAAATCCCTGCAAATACGATTTCAAAACAATAAATTCTAATAAAATATCACATTTATGTATAAGATATATTGTTACATCAATGTTTGCATGTTTTGTAATTTTAGGGAAAATTTACCCCACCCACTTTTACCTATGACTACAAGCCTAAGCTAAAGACTAATTCTGTGAAGAAATACATATAAGTCAAGAACAGGTTTCTGGGCAATTTTTAAGTATGATTTCAACCACAAAAACATACCTTTGGTATTTTAAAACTTTTTTTTCACTTGTAGACAAAACTTATTTTGGTGATTTTTAGCCAATTTTTGCTATATTTATGAATATTAAAAAATATAGAAAATCAAAAAGTTGTATATCATTCATGTAAGTCAAAGTGCAAATCATCAGCTTTATTGTGATACTAAAATAATTGTTTTAGCTTAATAAATGAGTAAGTTATAGGGTATTTTAGGAGGTATGTATGAAAAGTGCACCGAATGACCTTTGACCTTGATTTAAAAAAAATCCTACCACTTTTAAGCATGTCATCCACCCTTAACCAAAGCATGGGACCCTAATGTATTGAAAAATACCACTCAAAATTTTATAGGTCACCGGTTGCAAGAACTTTTAATTTAACCCCCTTTGTAAAAGCTGGCTCCTAGACTATATGCAGTTACCACTGTTTTGCGTCATTTTATTCATGTGTAGAGGATAAAAATTGTTGTAATTCACTAATAAGTGCGCTGACCTATACATTTTCTTTTTGAATAATTACCAGGACATGTTGCTTAATACAATGAGGGAATTTTATCAAATACTATTATGTAGAACTTGAAATATTTCCAAAAATATGCAAATTTTGACATAAAACACTCCAGCTTCGTTGATCTAACCGAACACGTGAGCATGCTGTTTTATACATTTACGCGTTTATAATAGCACATAATTTGGGTTTTCTGTTCTTATTAAATGTAAGACGTTACTTTAGATCCGTTTTCGGGACTAAACGATGAATATACAGCATTTTATTAGCATTTTAGAGACATTCGACAGGTGTAAGAAATTGTGCATTTTTCGCTGTAGAGGTATGTGATACGAATGCCTATAAAATTCAATTAAGATCGCTGACCATCCATTTTTATTTTATTTTTCAATTGATAATAACATGTAATTTCAATATACAAAATATAAATAAATTCTATTATTGGGAAAAAAATAGGAAACTGGAGCATTCCCCCTTAAACATTGATTTTCATAACGCCGTTTTTTTTTTTGTGTTCTAAGTTAAACTGATTTTGAAAGAAACACGCCTGATTAAGCAGTTATCATCACCCATAAGAAGAATTTTTTACTTCTTCATCCCCGTATTCTAACAAACAAGAGAGCCAAGATGGTCCTGCATAGCTCACCTGAGAGGGCGTTGAGACAAACAACTTGCAAACTTCAAACTCGCATGACCCACTTTTTACAAGACCAAGATATCATCAAGATAAACAAACACTCTGAACAATTTTCACAATAATGAGTAAATATTAGGTTCTTGGAGCAAAACAAGATTTGACCTTGTGACCTAGTTTTTTACCTCACATGGCCCCCTTTTCACATTACCCAGATATCATCGAGATAAATATTCTGTACATTTTTTTAAAAACAATTATCTAGTAAATATTTTGAGTCTTAGAGCAAACACAAGAGTTGATCTACTTTTTAGCTCCACTGGCCGACAGGCCAGCGGGCTATTGTCATGGCGCTGTGTCCGTCGTGCGTCCGTGCGTCCGTCCGTCCGTAAACTTTTCCTTTAAAAATCTTCTTCTCAAAAACTACAAGACGGATTTCAACCAAACTTCACAGGAATGATCCTTGGGTGACCCTCTCTCAGATTCCTTCAAAGTATTTTGATTGAAGTAGAAATTCTGGAGTTATCTGCCCTTGAATGTCAAAAAATAGCCCTTTTGACTTTATTTTCACTCTAGCAACTACAAATATTGACCAATCAAGACAAAACTTGGACAGAATGATGGTGACTATAAGATCTTGCCTGGGTATAATTTTCAGCCTGATCTGAATTTTACATCATGAGTTATGTGCCCTTGAAACTGACAAAAATGCCATTTTCGGCTTTATTTTGACTTTGTTTTCACTTCAGCAACTACAAATATTAACCAATCAACACAAAACTTGGACAGAATGATGTTGACTATAAGATCTTGCTTTGGTGTAATTTTCAGCTAGATCTGAATCTTAAATTATGAGTTATGTGCCCTTGAAGTTGACAATATTGCCATTTTCGGCTTTATTTTGACTTTGTTTTCGCTCTAGCAACTACATATATAGACCAATCAAGACAGAACTTGTACAGAATGTTTGTTACTATAAGATCTTACCTTGGTATATTTTTCAGCTTGATCTGATTTTTACATCATGAGTTATGTGCCCTTGAAATTGACAAAATTGCCATTTTCGGCTTTATTTTGACTTTGTTTTCACTCAATCAACTACAAATATTGACTAATCAAGACAATACTTGTACAGAATGTTGGTGACCATAAGATCTTACATTGGTGTAATTTTCAGCCTGATTTGAATTTTACATCATGAGTTATGTGCCCTTGAAATTGACAAAATTGCCATTTTCAGCTCTATTTTGACTTTGTTTTCACTCTTGCAACTACAAATATTGACTTATCAAGACAAAACTTGTACAGAATATTGGTGACTATAAGATCTTGCCTTGGTATGATTTTCATCTTGATCTGAACTTTTTTACATCATGAGTTAGGTGCCCTTGAAATTGACAAAATTGCCATTTTCGGCTTTATTTTCACTTTTTCAACCATTAGTATTAATCAATCAATACAATCAATACAATAACTTTCACAGAAATTTTCTGACCATAAGATTTTACTAGCAGCTTGCTTGTTTGTGCAGCCTGAACCTTTGACATTGCATTCAACAAGACAAACATTCAGGCCTGTGGAGCGCTTCCAGACCGCCAGGGCTGTCTAGTTTACCTTACATGACCCATTTTTCACATTGCCCAGATATCTTCAAGATAACCATTCTTAACCCTTTACAACCCAGCCAGGTTGAATCAAGTGTGGTTTTGAACAAACAGATGCTGATGAGAATTATTGGTATTTTACCCTTTCTGCACCTGATCTTAAAACAACTGTTAAAAAGATGCATAATTGATAATGTTACACATTTTTTATATAATATATTATGCAAAGTTTTTAGAGAATTTAAATTATATAAAATGACTTTGCAGAATAGTATCCTTTCATGTTTCCAATTTTATTTTTCTTCAAACAGAAATAAAACAACTATTTTATATATTTCTTAAGATTTTTTTTTGTTATTATAAGGAAATACAATAATAAGGAAATGAGTGATGTAAAAATTATTTTAATTATGTGTATTTCCACAGTAATTTTAAGCAATTTTGAAAAAGTTATCAGACCCCAGTTATGTTTAATTGCAAATTACTCTTTTTTAAAGAACAAAGTGCATATTTTCTTTAAATGGTCTTAAAAGCTTATAAATCAAACTTTCTAATCATTTAAAAGAAAAATTCAAATTTCCAAGGATTGCCATACTTTTTTAAGGTTGAAAATGAAAGGAGTAAAAAAGAGTTACTGTCTGTTCAAGACCTAGGAGTTAAAAAGAGCTAATGAGTGGTAATGGGTTAACAAAATGGTACACTGATTGAGGGAATATTTTGGTTCTTAGAGCAAAAACAAGATTTGACCTAGTGACCTATTTTAAACCTTGAATGACCTGCTTCACACACCACCAAGATATCATCAAGATAAAAATTCTGAACAATTTTCTCAATAATTGAGTAAATAATTTGGTTCTTAAAGCAAAACCAAGATTTGGTCATATGACCTATTTTTTGACCTTACATAATCCATTTTTTTGTACATGACCTAGATATCAAGATAAGTATTTAGGATAGTTTTGACAAAGTTTAGGGCAAAATTGGCATCTCCAGAGTAAAATGAAAGATTATGTAATATTGACCTTATGACCTAGTTTTTGACATTGCATGACCAACCTATGATCATGACCAAGATATCATTAAGAAAAACATTTATGACAATTTTGAAAAAGTTTGGACTAAAATTGGCACTTCCAGAGCAAAAGGAGGATTTTATAAGATTTGACCTCGTGACCTAGTTAATGACCAGTCATGACCCACTTCTTGACATGATCAAGATAAAAATTCAGGACAATTTTGGGATAGTTTGGATCAAAATTGGCATCCCAGAGCAAAATGAAGGATCTGAAAAGATTTGACCTCGTGACCTAGTTTTTTACCTTACATGATCCACTTTGAACATGACATGGATATTATCAAGATAAACATTTATGACAATTTTGACAAAGTTTGGACAAAAAAATTGGCACTTTCAAAAGCATCAGATTTGAACTCTTGGTCTAGTTAATGACCTATCATGACCCACTTCTTGATATGACGTTGATATCATCAAAATAAACATGAACAGGTCAATTTCTGCTATAGTCTGTCGGTTATAACTGTAGACTTGTATACAAACACTAAAAAACAAATACATAGTTTTAACATTTACCAAACTATTTATCGTGAGCTATACGAGCGAATTAATGTCCTAATTCTTTTATTCCCAAAAGAGGAAGTGTTTGTGTTGGGCCATTTATCAACAACAAGAAGTAAAGTGTTTGTATACAAGTCTACATTTATAGCCGATGAGTTATAAGTTTGGGCCGAAATTGGCACTTCCAAAGCAAAAAGATGGATTTTACAATATTTGATCTAGTGAACTAGTTTTTGACCTGGCATGACCATTTTTTTAACATGACCTAACTATCATCAAGACAAAGATTCTGGTCAATTTTCATAACGATTCTAGGAGCAAAAAATGTGGCCCCTAGAGCAGAGAGAAGATTTGACCTAGTGACCTACTTTTTACCCCAATGTGACCCAGATTCCAATTCTTTAAAGTGTTTTGAAAAAGTTTGACCTGTAGACCATATGTATGAAATATGGTTGAAAATCTTTGGTGAAAAGTTGACAGACGGACGGACAGACGCCGGACAACGATCGATCAATACCTCACCTCGAGCAATATGTATTCAGGTGAGCTTATAAAAAAAACTAGAACTGTCGCAAAGCGGACGAATACCCCCCCCCCCCCCCCACTAGGGCCTTGTCACTGAAAAAGTGCTATAGTTCAAAAGGTTCTTGACTTAGAACATGTAAACCGATTTTAAACAAAGTCCAGTTGTGACCTTGACCTTTGACCTTGGTGACCCAAAAACGATAGGGCACCTCCTTGGGTCATGGGCAACAACTGTGTAAGTTTCATGATCCTAGGTCAAAAGGTTCTCGAGTTAGAGCACGGAAACGAAATTTTAAATTTTGACTACTAGCCCCCCCCCCTTTAAAATTTCAAAGTGGCATAGCTCTGAAACTAATGTCTTGATCAAGATTAAAATTGCAGGCGCACAACTTCATATGATAGGAAACAACCTGATAAAATTTCAGCAAAATTGGTCAAAAACTGTGGGAAGAGAAGTAGTCTGTGATGGTATGTCCGGAAATCACGTCCCGTATGCATTAGAGTATTAAGCATGCCAACAACTGCAGTTGTGTGCATCACTATCTCACATTTCATGATCCACTTGTTGGCATATCTGAAAACGCGTCATCACGTCGTATTCCGCCGATTACGTAACGTTGTCAATTTGCTTAATTGCAAACTGAGTTTAGTGATACATATGAAAATGATATTTTTTTTGTTTGTGTGTGTTTCTATTGACGGATATCTGGATATAGGTATAAAATGCTTTGAAATGAACAACCTATATTATTATATCATGATGCATTTATATGCCGTCGTTAACAATATTGAGACAAAAACTGACGTATTCAATATTCTTTACTTTTGCCCTAGTTGACGTCTATCTTGACATTTAATTTAAATCGTGCGGGTGTTGTAGTGGTTATAACTTTGTTGATCGTACGTCTTCGACGATATACCGGGTAGATAGATCGATTTCATAGATTTCACGAACCGTAAATGCACCTGAACCATGTGTGTGTGCTATACTGATCGAAAGTTCTAAAGCGCCAAGTTACAAATGACTATAACTATTTAAATAATTACCATATCTTTATAAAATTTTATATGTGAATTAGTATTATCAATTAGATCAATTTTAATGATTTGTTGTCATTTATCATTGGGTGTCAGGATGTTATAGGAGTAAAGCTTAAAAAGCTCTTAATCGTCGTAGAGCTTCAGATGATGCATTTATATTGATTACGTGTGTTTTTAGCAGAACCCAATCAATGGAGAACAAGAAAGAAAATAAATGACGCGTTTGTATTGCTGACGACTACAGCAAAAAGAGAAAAATGGTGGGTGGAGTAAATCATGGTAGTTTAATTTTCCAAACAGACTTTTTTTCATTGACAATAATGTCACATTCATGTTGCGTAATAAATCAACTCAATCAAAAGAATTTTGAATCGTCGGGAATCACGAGGGCATATTTCAATAATTTTTCTGAGAAGACGAGAATATATGATAATTTTGTCAGTCGAAAATGTCCTCATACGAGTGTCCATGTATTGAATCCCAAAAATTGTGTATCTAGTGTATATTTTTGTATGTTTAATAATCAATCACATAAGTATTTAGTTCTTATTTACAAAATAACTTACGAGGAAATAGTTGTTGTACAAAGACGTGCATTGCATACGTTATTGTGGGTGAAATTAATACCTGTGTGCATTAGTTTTTGTATTGTAAATATAATGGTGAGTAGATTATCTGTCAAGGAAGCCAAGGATATTTACCCAATGGAGCAATTGTATCATGTCAAGTTCTAGATGGAACTCTAGTCAGTGAACCAACAAAACGTTCCTGTGAAATTTTACTTCAGGGTGTAGATATCATGTCCAAGTATGGGGACAAAACCTGAAATTACTCAACGTGTCAGCATGTTTGATGACAGCTATTTATGTCAAAAGAATAAAGCTTCTTGACACAAAACGGTAATACAGTGGTACTACAAAAAAAACTGCAAGAACGAGCAAAGAACCGCCATGAAAAACTACTCACGGCCATATTCAGAGAAAAGGCAATATCAAGTGGTGTCTTTTTGACCTTAAAACAGAGAAATTACAGTTCTTGATGCAATGATGTTGCAGTGCCTTAAAAAAACTAGTATTATTAAATCAGGGAGAGATCAGCCTAAACACTCTTTATCTGTAACAGTAACACAATCGAAATTTAAAGGTTACAAAGTAGATATTCCTTACACATTTGACTTATATGCATTCTAGGAACTTGTAATGTGTGGTTGCATCAAGACAATGTGTCGCACATAAAGGCATGGGCGGATCTAGAGGGGGGTCGGGGGGTGGACCCCCTGGCATTGGCCGAAAATTTAATTTTGACTAAATAAATTTAGTGTAATGTTACATATTTACTACATTTTAAGCCATAATTTTGGCTTGGACCCCACCCCCCCCCCCCCCCTGGAAAAAAATCTTTGGCTTGGACCCCCCCCCTGGAAAAATCCTGGATCCGTCCTTGTAAAGGTGAACATTTATGTCAAACGGGCTGGTCTGTACTGAATTATGGTAAAAAGAAGCGGACAAAGATGCCTGTTTAATTTACAGATTAATAAATGTTTTCAGTCTTCTACCATACTTCAGCTAATTGTGGTGTGCCCTTATAAGTAGAGATCTATTTTGTTCGATTTTGTACACCTTATGTTTTATCATACTTTAATTTCGTTGTCTAATCTCTTCTTACTCGATGGGTATTGTATTTTTATTCATAGTTGTACGCAACAGTTCATTTATGCCAGAAAAATGAAAGTTCAACCTTGAAATAATCGAAATCTACTTGACTAGTATAAAGTTTTAGGATACATGTATTTTTTATTTCGAAAAGAACGAACAAGTAGAGAAACGGCTTTTAAAATAAAGCATATTACATTTTCCCACACAATTTTAAACTTATAAAGAAAAATCAAATAAATAAAATGAAAAAGAGTTAAGTTGAATAAATATTCCACATTACGGTAAATACCTAGAAATCAAACCTGAAAAGTGAAAAAGAAGCCTTATAAGTTTAAACTTTTTAATGTCCATGTACTGGTTTCACAAATATCAATCATCAAGATGCTTGGATGTAAAATTTATGATTATTAGTAACGACGTTACAATGGCGTTGTTGGCGTTAAGGCGTTAGAGCAAAATATCTAAGGGAAATCACATAATGGAACATTAAAAAGTAACAGTTTAACGGGTTTTTTCACTTTGCAAACGTAATACAGTGAATATATGTATTAGATAAAATTGACCTATCATCGACGTTATTTATCTTTTGACGTAATCATAAGGTGTGACTCTTGATAAAAAAAAATTCATGATTTTAACTTTATTGTGTGTGATCATAAACAGAAAATTGCTAAACCTATTCACATAAGCAGTAAGCATGTATATTTTTACTTTGACGTCAGTGTGACGTCTGAATACTAAAACGCATTTAACAGGTTTTACAAAATGATGCGTTTACTGTAAAACAAATATATCAAAGGATTTGAGTTATTTCCCTGTACTCTTTCTGTATAATATCCCTGTAATCGACTGCTTATCTCAATTTTGTTGTTTATCATTGTTGTTTTTGACGTGACGTCACAGGAAAACGACGCGTCTACAGATATGCCAACAAGCAGTTTCATCATCACCAGGGAATTGTTTCTCTGACTTACGTTGTTGGCATTCTTAATACTCAAATGCACACGGATTACCGATTATCACAGACTAAAGAGGACACAAAATTATGTCCACGGACGGACGGACGGACGGACGGACAACCTGATTCCAGTATATAACAAACTCGTCACACCATACAATTCTAAAATAAGCCAAACTTTTAATGTTTCTCTAGATTACATAATAGTAGGTTACGTTACACACACAAACAGCATTATACCCATGACAAAGACTTATTCATATTATATATGCTCTTTGTTGAAAATGAAAACATATTCCCACATGTTGATATCACGCTATTTCAAGGCCCGGTCACATATGATTCCACGGCCGTTCCGCGGTCGTATCACGGCAAAAATAAACCACCCGTGGAATGGACGCTGTTGGACGCGATGCGACAGTGATACGGCCGTGCTATGGCAGTGGTATGGACGTGGTAGGACGCGGAATGAAATCGAAATTATTTTGGACGTGGTAAAGTTTTTGAAGGCCCGGTCACATACGATTCCACGGCCGTTCCGCGGCCATACCACGGCTAAAAAAATCTTAAAATATTTTGGACGTGGTTTGACGCGGTAATTTTGGGTCAATTTCGTTTTAGCCATGATATGGACGCGGAATGGACGTGGTATGGCCGCCGCCGGCTGTCCCACTGCCGCAACACTGCTGTTTCACGGCCCACAACTTCCAACCGCGTCTAATGTTGAAACGTGCGACAAGAAACCGCGTCCACATCGCGTCTGAATCACTGCCATAACACGGCCATATCACTGCCATAGCACGGCCATAGCACTGTAATTCCATTGCCTAATCGCGGCTAAACCGTCCGTAACGCATATAATGCTATTTTCCCACTGCAGATCAGATCAAATTGAACAGACCATATCAAGCGATCTTGAACAGATCGAGTTCGGTCGGCATGGGTGATGGAGAGTAGTTAGGATGATCAAGCTTTATCTACATCGCTCGGACTTCCAACTCGAGTATTTTGACATGTCAAAAATTCTCGTGTGCGATCGAGCAGGAGATTGATCTGGAAACGAATGTGTATTGATCGCTAGAAGATCGATCTAATCGAGAGTCAGTCGTGTCTGAAGGTCAAGTGTGATCGAATTGATATCTTTTACCAGACCTGTACCCAACCTGCATTCGGTCACCCCGTATAGTACTCGATTAACCCTATCCAAACGACTGTTGGGGATATGTTGTGATTGTCTAAAGATCTAGAAGAAGTCATTTATCCCAGGTTCCCACTGCCAACCAGATCAACTAGATCAAACCCAATCAAGCGATCGAGTTCAGATCGATATCGATCGGCATAGGTAATCAGAAATGGTCTGGTAATCGAGTTTGACCTGAATCGCTTTGTATTCGGCTTCTTTCTCGATTTTTTATTGTTAAAATATTGGTGTGCGATCGAATATAAAAACATCGGGAAGCGACTGTGTATTGATTTGGTAGAAAATCGACCCGCTCGGGAAATGATAGTGTCTGGGAATCGATTGTGGTCGGGTTAACATCTTTCGTTCGACCAGCACCCAACCTACACTCGATAACCTCGACTTGTACTCGAGTGAATCCAGACACTATTTCGATTATCTCGGCCTCTGCTTCATCTGCTAATCCGATCAAATCAACTATTGAAGTCGGGTTGATCGGCTAGAGATCGAGAAAAAGTTGTTTTGTGGCAATTGGTCGGGGAATTCAGGCGATCGAGTTGATTTGATCGGCAGTGGTAACCTATAATTAGTTGGGTTTTGCCAGGAGAACTTAATTCTAGAAACACTGCCGATCAGATCAACTAAGTCTCCCGTTAAAACCATACCAAATTATTTCTTCTCGATCTCTAGTGGATCAACCCCGACCTCTGAAGTCGATTTTATCGCTTGGCAAGATGACGCAGAGGTCGAGCTGATCGGGATGCAGTTAAGTATCAAACAAGTACAAGTCGAAGAGATCGACAGCAGATTTGGTGCAGGTCGTGTCAGATATATCAACTCCACCACACTCGATCTCCAGACACGATTGATTCTTGATCAGATATATCTATATCTACCCGATCAAAAAATCGCTTCTCGATCAATTTTCTACGCGATCGCCCACGAATATTTTAAAATGCGTAAAAAGAATATGACACCTGAGCGATGCAGATCCAGACGCGATTGATTTTTGATCAGGTATATCTTCTACTCGATTACAAAATCGCGTCCCGATCAATTTTCTACGCGATCTCTGACGAATATTTTGAAATGCAAACAATCGAGTGAGAAGCCTGATCGGTGCAGATCGTGCTCGATAACCCCGACCAATTCTTATGACCAATGTCGACTAAACTCGATATGTAACCGATCGATTGGTCGGGTTTCATCAAGTTAAATTGATCGGCAGAGGGAACCTAGCATAAGTCACCGAGTTGATCTGATTGCTAGTAGGGAACTAGCACCAAGGTAGTCGAACACGACTAGTCTTTACAGTTTACAGAAAATTTAGATATTGAACCAAAACTTATCATGCTAAAACAGAAAAGTTGTCAAACAAGCTAGCAAAAAAGATGTAAGGATCTCAAAAAAGATACCAAGTCAGTACAGGGAGGGGCCCATTTTCCTGTTACTGCTGCTCCCAGTTAAGACATTGCCCGCAAAGAGATACAAGAGAAGCTTATTCATTTCAATACATCTTAACTTCCGCGTCTTACCGCGTCCATAGCACTGCCGGAGCACTGCTTATCGAGTCCATTGGACACGGCCATTCCGCGTCCGTTCCACTGCCTCATCGCGCCTGTCAGCCGTGGTTTGGCCGCGATAACATTTTTGTGCAGATCAAAAAAAATTTACCACGTCCAAAATAATTTCGATTTCATTCCGCGTCCTACCATATCCACACCACTGCCGTATCACTGTCGCATCGCGTCCAACAGCGTCCATTCCACGGCCACGGGTGGTTTATTTTAGCCGTGATACGGCCGCGTGGACCATTAGTACCACTTTTAATTGAACGCCCCTCGTACTAACAACTTTTTGGCGTATAATGTTATCTTAAGATCAAACAACGCTTATTTAAACAAAATTCCTAGCGTACCCCAATACCGTCAACGCATGAATAGCAAACTCACTGCGTATTCCGACTTATGAGTAACGTACATCAGTGTACCTTTCACGTATGAGAAACGAGTGAGGAATGTTAACCTAACGTAAGATAAGCGTTAACTAAAGGGAGTATAAAAAGTGTTTCTGGGGGCATATGCAGACAGTTCCTGGAGTACTAGTATCCGATCTTCATTGACACCCAATAGCTAGAAGAAGAAGAAGAAGAAGAAGAAGAAGAAGAAGAAGAAGAAGAAGAAGAAGAAGAAGAAGAAGAAGAAGAAGAAGAAGAAGAAGAAGAAGAAGAAGAAGAAGAAGAAGAAGAACAAGAAAAAGAACAAGAAGAAGAACAAGAACAAGAACAAGAACAAGAAGAACAAGAAGAAGTGGGAGGAGGAGGGGGATAAAGCCTTCTTCTTCTACTTCTCCTCCTCCTTCCACTTCCTTCCATCCTTCTCCTTTTTTTCTTCTTCGTTTTCCTCCCTTTCTTCTTATTATTATTATCATTTTCATGTGTAGCATTTAAACTGTTAATTCTAATGAATTATTGTGGTGTTGCAGCACAGAAACCTCCACATTTGCGTTGCTGCTACTCAATGTATAAGAAGCGTACTCGGCGTATGAGTAACGTACATTCAGCGTACTTGACGTATGAATAACGAATATTTAGCGTACCTCTAGCGTATCTCCAGCGTATGTCAGTGCATACCAGTGTAGGTCCCCAAAATCCATACGTTACTCATACGCTGGATCCATACGCTGTAATATGACTGCACCTTTACCGATTTTGAAAATGGTTCGAAGTATTGAAGAGAGGGATAATCCAGTGATTTTCGAGATTTGGTTGGTTGTCAACTTTATCGGTGCTAATTAATTAAAAGGTCTTCGCATTCAGCATATTCCTGGTGTTACACCTCCTTCTCTGCTTCATGCATTTCTTCTTTTTTTAAATCAGTCAAATATTAAATGAATTATTGAAATAAATCGAAAATGTTGTGTAATGTGTTTCCCCACTGAGATTAAGGTAGTCCACCACTAATGAAATTCGCACGACGTCAGAAGTATTCGGGTGACGTCAAAAACATTTGGCAGTGGACATTTCTACCGCAGGATGTTTACGACTGCGCCTGAATACGTTCGGATACATAACGACGCAGCTCGAAACAAGATGTGTTTGTGAAACACAAATGCCCCCGAAATGGCTATTTTTGTAAAATGTTAAGTTTTCGTAGAGTAAAGGGATGATAAGGGTTAACGGATGACCTTGAGAAAGGTCAAATTGCATGGAACAGATAGATATTGTTGAAAGAAAGTTGCATACCAAATTTGAGCTTTGTATGTCAAATACTTTTGGAGAAAAGGCAAATGTTAAGTTTTCGGAGTAAAATGTTAAGTTCTCATAGAGTAAAGGGTTGATAAGGGTTAACGGATGACCTTGAGGAAGGTCGAATTGCATGGAACAGATAGCTATCATTGAAATAAAGTTACATACCAAATTTGAGCTTTGTATGTTGAATACTATTGGAGAAAAGGCCAATGTTAAGTTTTCATGTTAAGTTTTCGGACAGACAGACGGACGGACAGACGGAATGACGGACAGACGGACGGACATGAGTAAAACAATATGCCCCCGATCTCTTGATACGGGGGCATAAAAATGTGATGTTTTATGAATCTCAAAATGGCTCCATTATTGGTATTCTTCCTTAAGGTAACTATACAGTTATACTGGTTTATATAACAATGACAAGTGACAAAAAGAATTCACAATATCTTCAATACTGATAATTGTCAATCTTGCTTTAATAACGACATTTACATGATTCTACATTCATTCAGTTATTTCAATAAAAATATTCACAAACAAAATATATTTATAACAAACAATAAATTTATCACAGTTTACAAATAAGAAATATAAATACTGCTATATCAGTTTCTGGCAGATATTGTATCGAATACTAGAATGGGTGTATTTCAGAGCTACAGAAAAGAGAGGTTGGCGCTTTTCAAAATGCAGTTTTTCAATAATAGTTTATAAAAGCCCTATGTTGTGGGTACTCATTGGAATCGTCTAATCTAGAAGATTCCAATGAGTATGCACAACATAGAATTTGAAATAACAAAGTTAGAATGTCTTTATCTTTCTTATCTGTTACTCCACTATCATATTTGGTAGTATTGACTTCAATGAAACTTTGCATTTTGATTGTTTTATATTCCGCGTCAGGCCAGGCTTTGACAGCCACATAAGAGCAAATCTCATAAAACAAGTCAGCATTTCTTGATTTTCTTCCTTTTCTCTCAATGAATTCCTATACTACTATCACATTTATATTCCTAACAAGGCCTTGTTTTGACGGAAAAGTAAGAGCAAATGTCAGAAAACATTGAAGGAAGTCAGTATTTCTTGATTTTCTTCCTTTTCCCTAGATGATTTCCCATGCTACATTTACAAAGTTAACATTATGTATCATGGCATCAAATCAATTACTTATTAAAGAACCAAGCTTCCATGCAAATGTTAGATATAACGAGGATTCTTTTTTCAATACTGTTTTAAAATATTGGCCATAGTTTTGGCATAGGACAAACAGCAATTTAATTAAGATGGAATCTAAAAAAAAAGGGCCCCTATAGATATCAATTGAGAAAACCCTGTTTCAAGATCAGCCTGTGCCTTAGTGTAGTCTGATCATGATCCATGCCGCTCTTCCATGGATGATGCAGGTCATTTAGGATCCATGATTTCAATAAAAGAGGTTCGAACATACCAAATGGGTGTTTGCTTACCTAGTTTTACACGATTTCATTATGTTTCTATATGAAAATAAATTAATCAGGCTATAGACACGGTGGATAATCACGTGATACAATATTTTCAGAAAATCTTCAATAACTTTGTAAATACTGGACCGATTTAAATTTGGTTTGAAGCAAAAATATGGACAGACGTTACACATTAGATGGACGTGGTTAATATTTGAAAAATCAACTGATAAAAAAGTTATTGAAGATAAACCAAAATTTTCCACCTTCTCTGCTTCAAAACGAATTCAAATTGGTCAAGTATTAAAAAAGATGTTGAAGATTATCGGAAATTCTGAGTCACGTGATTATACACCGTGATAGCTGGGATTCAGTTTGAATACCCTCTGTGTCTGCCAGTGGGAGTTTTTACGAGAGCGTCATGGATCCTGATCAGACTGTGCGTATGATTCATTATGTTCTCAAAAACTTTATAGGCCCCTTTTTCAGATCCTAGCACAATTGTAATACCTGTCAATACTGTTGTTTGATGACATTTTCATTAGTTAGAGAGTGTATTTTTGAGTTTCCCTCATACATAACAATAATACGACTACAAGTAGAAATGGTCAGTAAAAACACCTTTCCTAGGCAATAATAATTGGTTTCCAAGTCCCTAAAAGAAAGGTTTTGGAAAACATTGAGGCAAATGAAGAAAATGCAGATAAGCATTTTTTCTCCTATTCGCCTAAATATCTTATGTTTGTTGTCTCTAGCAGCTTTCAAATTGGACCACCTTATTATTTTGTTGTGTTGGAAAGGGTTAAATACTTTTATTATTGAATGATACAAGCAATATAAAAGAAAGTTTTGACTTGTGTCTATATTTTTGTGGAAATCATAGTCAAGTGACATTGGGGTCTGACCAGATCAACATATTCCTGCATATTTCCAAACAAGGGCCGTCGGAGACGGACAATGCTCCCCGAATAAGGCATTGTCACAATAAATGTATGCCATGGAGAGCACTTTATTGTCAAGGGCATCTGATTTGCTACTCAAATATGAAATTTCATCAAATTCTGACCATTAGACTAGGAGAAATTAGAGAAAAACTGTATTTTACCTTAAGTCCCCTTTTCCCATGACGAGGCCTCAAATCCAAAAATTGGGAAAAAGTACATCGGCATTATGTCATAGGGAGTTCACATGGTAAGTTTCATTTGATTTGGCCCAAGGTTTATGGAGAAATCACTTCGGACGGACGGACGGACGGACGGACGGAATGACAGACGGACAGGATGGATGGACGGACAGACAAAGCGGCGACTATATGCGCTCCCTTCGGGAAGCATATAAATTACAAGTAACCTTACTTTTCTCCAGTGCAATTTAAATTAATCATGTCAGGTTTTTATTTTAAAAACCATTATTTATTATATCTGACAGAGATTTCAACAAAAAATATTGACATGTTTTGTGAATACTTCAACATGTAATTATAATAAACATGAATACTTGTGTGTTTTTGGTATTTATTGATTTATTTTTCTATTTTTGGTCGATGTGCAGTTCTTTATAAACAATAACAAATACATGTATAAAATTGTCGCTTCTCAGCAAAAATCTAGTATCTACAGCTTAAAACAAGCTGTAGATACCAGGTTTTTGTTGAAAAGTGGAAATAATTTGGATCAGATCACTGTTTGGGAGGTTGTGGTGTGGGTGAGGTGGTAGGGGGGACGGTAGATTTACGTGGGTACATGTCGATGACTTCCTCCGAGTCCTTGTGGATCTCTTTGTGAGCTGCTTGTAGGTACTTCCTCTGACCTCGCTTAACTGAAAATGTACAAACATAAGCACATAATATTACTCTTTTCATTTTATATGTCGTTTACTTCAATGCAAGACATGTTTATATTGGGCAAATATGACATACCCATATGAAAAGATAATTTAATCAACTTTTACAATGTAATATGACAATAAATGAGTAGTCTATTGAACTGCTTACCTTTTTCTCTGACAGTTTGTTTTTGAACTTCTGGTAGTAAGAAACAATGGACCAAGTCAGCAACAATCTCCTCTGATTCAATCTGGGTACGCCTGTAAGGTAAAAATAACAATTTCAAAATTATATGCGATAGGGTAAAAAATATTGAGCTAAAAGGAGATCACGCTGATAATCATCATTTTATTCCTTTTCTTCAATATATACAAAAGCTTGACACTAAGAAGCATTAATAGATGTTAATGTTCTGGAAAGATTCTTGTCAGATTGCATGTTTGTACAGGTCTGATTCTAGGCCAGTATGTATCTGCCAAAGTCCATGGAATATTCCAGGATCAACAATACTAGGGTTATTAAAGTTTCAACCCTTTTGCAAAGAGGAATGTGTATGTAATATAGAACAGAAAACATGTAGGAAAAAGAAGAAAATACTGGTCATCAGCATTTTGTCTCTTTTCAACAAAAACCTCGTAACTGCAGCTTAAACAACGTTGAAAAGCAGCAATTTTCTTCTTTTGTCTCAACTTTTCACAACCTGTTTCTATTAGTGACATCAAAACCATGTCCAGACCAATTGCAAGTTAACCTTTCAAATTACACCACAATCCATCTGATTGGCTGAGACAATTGTCTCATCCAATCGGGTGAAAGTTGTTATGAAAATTTGCTTTAGACAATAAATTTAGACATATACGGCCCCAGCTCTTGTTTTAGAAATATTAAATGTAAGTCTACTCACTTATCTTCCATTTCATAAGCAACATCATTAATGGTGGTGGCTAGTTCAGAGATCTCCAATCTAGCTTGAGCGTCGGCTGTGGTATCTAGAGAGTTGAGGATGACAGACTCTAGATAACTGTCCACACTTCTCTGATGAATCTTTACAACCTGGATAATAAAGTAACATTACATTCATAACATTATTTAGTGATAATTACTCTCAAATGAATATTCCCTTACAACACAAGGCTTTTTCTACTTTAAAAAGTCTAAAAAACTCAATGCTGTGAAATTTTACCAAAAGTAAATAATGTCACTCAATAATGTTGCGGAAATTATGCCTTCCATTAACGATAATTGCACAAAGCAAAGCAGCAATTTGAAGTTGTTGCAAGGCAGGAGAGAGGGTGGGGCAAAAATGTTGAGATAGTTTAATGTGACATCACTAAATAAGCAGTAACAGTGTCATAAAACTAGCAATAATGACAACAACATTGTTTTTCTGTGTTCCAGTGACCTTGATGTTCATGTGTATTATCAGACATCATGTAAGGTTATTGTGATTCACAAGCTGATCTTGTCTGAAAACTTATCTGGATTTTACCTGTTCGAAATTCTATTTCTGGGAAAACTTTAAGTGTCAGAAAGAGCTACAAAGGGATCCGACTGTTGTTTTACAGCTGCGGTGAAAACACTTGGGCATATTTTCACCCGTATTTAGGCTTTGTTTTCTTTCATAACCCTTTCCCAAACAAGACCTGTATTTGACGCCCCTGATAGAATAGGCTTGAGAAAACATTGAAACAAAAGAAGAAACTGCTGATAACCAGCAGTTTCTCCTTTTGTCTCAATATATTCTGTGCCATATTTTACACAAATCCTATCTTTAATAACATCCTTTCTGTCATTTCTGGCAGGTTTTGAAGTGAATCACCCTAAAATTTTGTTGTTTGGGAAAGGGATAACATGGGAGTTTTTATTCACCTGTTTGAATATTTCATCTTCTTCACGTCGTCGTCTCTCCTCTACTTGACGTTTACCGCTCTCCTCCGCCTCACGGATCCTGCGTTGTCGTTCCGCCAGCATGGAGAACGCGTGGATACGTCGTTCCTCTTGAAGACGGATCAACTCTTTACTCAGGAAGTCAAACATGTCACCCAGACTCTCACCCTCAACCTTCGACAAGGCTTCATCAACCAATGATTCCTGAAATATCAAATAAACAACAGGATTTATAAAAAGCTCATACTAACAAACAAGTCATTGAATTATACATGAATCATAATCAACGTCATTAAATTGATCAAAGATTGACAGTAACTTCATTTTCCACTTTTTCATAAATAATGCATTTTTACCTATTATGATATAGCGTTTTAGGTTAGTCAAAATTTGATGAAAAATAAATGCAGTTTCTGAAAGAGTTAACCAATTACCAGACAGCAATACTTCAGACTTGTCCAAATTCAAGTATGTTGCAGACAACTACTTCAGATAAATGAAATTTTAAATTTTTTAGTCTTATTATATAGAAAACATTGTGGAAAAACAAGTAACTTCTTCATTGTCCAAAATGTTTTTTCAATCCATTACCATAAGGGGCGTCAAAAAGCTTCAAAGCATGTAAATGGGTTAATTGACATACCTGATGTTCATGTAATCGTCTCTGTCTCTGTAGTGCGAGTGTTGCTTGTTTCTCCTGTTTCTTCACTGTTTGTTCCGCGTCCTGTAGGGCGTGTGTACTACGCAGTTCCTTGATTAACTCCATACGCTTCTCCTTACCCTCATACATCTACAACAACAAAACATAAAATGTCAATTTTCAACAAAAACCTCGTAACTCTAGCTTGTTTCAACTTGCAGTTACCAGGTTTTTGTTGAAAAGCAGCGAAATATCGATGTTTTAAAATGATCAACTCTTATCTGCTGAATTTTTAAATTTTGATTAAAACTAGCTACCAATTTAACAGACCTTTCAATAAGATTAGCTCAAGTTTTTGAAACAATAATGGAATAGGAAGCAGGCAGTGTACGCTAAGATCACACATTATGCATTTTCAGATGTCTTCCGTGGCAACAGAAATTGACAATAGGTTACCTTCGTTAATTTTTTTCTGCCTGTCATCTGTGACAAAGGAAATTGATGAGCAATGGCTTTGTCAGTTTGCCCGCATCAATTTACGTTGCCATGGATGACGCCAGAAAATGACCAAAGTGTTTGGTATCTAATGATGGGTTGTAATCCTTAAATCCAACAAAACTAAGATTGTTTATATTAGACAATATCTCACCATATTCTGTATAGCTCGTCCGCGGATGACTTGTTGCATAAAGATGACAGCCAGCTCTCTCTCCTCTTCCTCCTCTGAAGGCACCTCAACCGTCGGTGTCGGCGGACGTGGGATGGGCTTCTCGATCTTCTGCAGGAAGCGTAATGGCTTCGGTTCTTCTTCACCCTTCAGCCTGGCCTCCTTAATACTCTGTAACAATAGAATTATCATATTGTTGCTTTTCAACTTAAACCTCGTAGCTGCAGCTTGTTTTAAGCTGCAGTTCCGAGGTTTTTGTTTAAAAGCAGCAAAATTCAAAAACGTTGTAAACACAGCTTGTTTAAAGTTGTGGTTATGGTGTTTTTGAGAACGACAAGAATAATCTAATATAAACATGTCTAAAGCTGGCTGCAGCAACTAAGACCAGACTGTACATACTTAACATAAAACTAAAAGGCATTTTCCAGGATTAGTATGACAAAAGATTACTTTTGGTCTTGACAATCCACAAACTACTGGCATATACCAATAGTCTTCATGGTTCCTTAAATCTTGTAAGTCGTAGCACCACATTGTTAACTTATTAAAATTATTAGGCTAATGTTTGTATACATTAATCCTTATAACCAATCTCAAAATAGAAGGTAATTTACAGAAATGTTTAATTCTGGTTTCATGAATCACCCATATATGTTCAGACGTCTAGCAAATTCGAAAAAAAGAAAGCATAAAAAGTAAGTAAGAATCTTTCATCTATAGATATTCAATCAATCATTGTATAGCAAAATGTCCATCACCATTGACTCCAAACTTATATAAATGGATTTGTTTGTTTTCTAATTAATCTTGAATATCCTGTTGTAAAACATTGGGTGGAAAGATCAAAATGCTACTAAAAATTATTCCGTAGTAAAATAGTGTATCATGAAAGAGCCTCTGCCCCTGCAACTATTAACACTCTCTATCAATTCCTTTATGTAAATATTCATAACAAAATGTCCAAGGTTTTGTTAAGTAATAGGATAAAAATTGTAGGCATATACACAAAAAATGTATTTGAAGACATAAATATCTACATCCAATCCTCTGTAAATAGTCTACCTTAGCCCATTACCACACAGTGAAGCTTTGGTAAACTTTGTGGAAAATGACAAGCAATTTTCCCATTTCCCACAATGCTTTTAACTCAGAAAAACTAACAAATTTAAAAGTTCACTTCAAATTGTTCTCTTCTGAGACACTTCTAAATTTCGACAAGGCTAAATTTTTGCTGTTAGAGAATGGGCTAATTTACCGTTTCCCAGATATACCCTTAGATTTGACACCCAAACAGAACAATAATTCAGAAAAAAAAAAACAGAATAAAATGAAGAAACATAATAAAATATATTTTGGGTAACTAAAGCTAAAATATGCTGAAGTTACAAAATTTCTATAACCCATCATAATTATGATAAAAAAAAAAGACCAGTAAGAAATTAATGATAAATCCTTAAGCAATGTTTACCTTTGGTGGAGATGACAGACATAAACTGTCCATTAAATTCTGTAACAACATCAATAAAGCCTATGTAGGCATTTTCTAAACTTTGCAGAACATGAGAGTAGCTTCTCAAAGGTTTAAATACAACGAAACAAACTTATTTTGTTTTTTATTACTCCGGCCATTGACAGTTGTTGATAAAGATATGATTTGTGTACAGGTTGACACAAAAATATTAAGGCAAAAGGAGAAAACACTGGTAATCAGCATTTTCTTCTTTTGCCTCATTGTTTTCCCAACCTTTAACAATTCAAGACATCAAAACCTAGTCTTCTTTTGGAAAGGGTTAAACAAAGCAACAGATAAAAGGAAATAAAGACATTCAAAATTGTTATTTCAAATTCAAACCCTATGTTGTGCATACTCATTTAAACTCGATGAGACTATTTCAATGAGTACCCAAAATATGGGGTCTGATGAACAATAAATGAAATATTGCATTTTGAAAAGCCTTTACCCCCTCTTATCTGTACATTTAGCTCTGGTTAAATATTTGTGACCCGTCAGGCAAAAAGGGACCTTATGGGAAGCCCTTAAAACCACATTTCGAGAAACAGGTTAGCATTTGCTAAGGTCAACCAGATATCGTATGTGAAAAATGAGCATATATATCAACATATTCAAAGCATACTAAATCAAGAAAATTGCCCCAGGGTGAAAAGTTTCAATCCTAGTCAATCTGCAGGGAATGCATAGACTGACTAGGTTCAATACTTTTCACAAATCTAATAAGGTCCCTTTTAGCATGACAGGTCACATTTTGTGCCCCAGCCTTACCTCATGCATGTCCATCAGTTCTATCTCCTGTCTGTATTTACGTTTTACGAACCCAGACTTTGTCACTGTTTTAGGTTTGGGTGCCTTGATACGCGGCTGTGTTACAAAGTCTGGTAGTGAAGCCTCAAGCTCTAGCAGACCCTGATAGGTGGTGAGGTGTCGACTCTTCACTACAAACTGTTCCGAACCCCGGTCCAGGAAGATTCCGACGCGTGTGAGGGGAGCGTACGCCTGTGACCCAAAGTTAGAATACTCGTTGATGATTTCTTTCCTCTCCAATTTACCTTCAACCTTCCTTCTCTTGTCTGTTAACTTTCTGATAGCTAAAATTAAACACAAATAAAGTTTAGACTTGTTGTGTTGAATTTGTAGGGAACATCATTTAACCCATTACTAGACGGTAAAATTTTGGATTGTTCCAATTTGAAAGGTGTTGCAGACGACAATGTCAAGTTGATGAAATCTTGAAAGTGTTTCAATTTTGGGTTAGAAAACATTGTGGAAAATGAAGAAATTGCTTGTCACAAGCAATTTCTTTATTTTACACAATATTTTCAAAAGCCTTTTACTTGAAGGGTGTCAAAAAGTGTCATTGTTTGGAAATGGGTTTACTTCAAGATATACAGATTCGACTTATCCAATTCTTGTTTAATTTTGATTTATATATCTATCCCATTTTTTTCTTATCATTAAGTATTTCATAATCAAAATATGTGTACAGTTAAAAAAGAAATTGCTGACTTCGAGCATTTTTTTATTTTCCAGCTGTATTTTAATGGCTTTATAAGCTTTGCATATATTCTATGTTATTTTACAATCTCATAACTTATAAGGTTTAGAATTATGTTGAAAATATATAACCCTTTTTGTATAAAACTTGCAAAAACAATTAGAAGAAAGAAGTAAAAAAAATACTGTAAGATGTAAGAGAATGGCATCTTGTTACCAAAGCAGATGAATCACTGACTAAACAATTTCGAAAACTTGCTTTAACCCTTTCCCAAACAAAACCTGGTTTTGACATCTCTAATAGAAAAGTTTTGGGAAAACATTTTGACAAAAGAAGAAACTGCTGATAACCAGCAGTTTCTCCCTTTGTCTCAATATTTTCTGTGCCATATTTTACGCAAATACTATCTTTATTGACATCCATTTTGTCTTTTGTGGCTTTTTTTTAATTTGACCAACCTAAAATTTTTCTGTTTTGGAAAGGGTTAATATAAACTTTCTGAATCCTCAACTTACTTAAAAATTTGTAATTATGGAACAAACAATACTTACTTTTAATGTGTTCATTTCTTATTTTCTTGATCTTTGATTCCTTTTCTTTCTGTTTCTTTGACCTAGAATTAAAAAAAGATTCACAAGTATTTATTTATTGATGGACAGAAAGTCCTTTTTAAAATTTGGTTGAAATTAATTGTCAGAGTAACAAATCTTTTCCTAGAGACTGAATTATAGTCATAGAAGCATGTGCTAAAGTTTCAAAGCTATAGCATCTATAGAAACAGAGAAATAACGGTTGCACATAAAACCTAAACCAAAGCATTACACCAATGCATGAGTGATCTGAATAGCCCCACCCCCTTTTCTACAAATAGTCACGCTAAAAATGTCACCTCATTTGAAAATAAATCATACGTTTACACATCCAAATTGTTACATACCATAATTTATCCAACCTCTTTATGTTCAATTCTTGGTGATTTTCTTCTCTTTGTTGTAATAACTTCTTCAAAACTTCCAGTCTGGCTTCTTGTAGTCTATAAATTATAAATAATCAAGTCAATTTGTGTTTATACTTGCTTAAAACCATCAAGACAGCCACTTTTGTCAGCCCAGGCCTGCTAGCAGCAAAAACAAAAACAAAAATAAAGGTTTTCATAACGACGCCCTGACCTAAGACCAAAGCATACCCTAGCACCCTTGTCCAAATTCAAATATTTCGAAGATGAACAAATTTATCAAGATAAGGCTTATACCAAAATATTAAAGTAATATTATTAATATCAAGAAAATGATGGTTATCAGAATTGTCTTTTTTCTCTCTCATTTTCTGCGGCAATTTCTAAAGGAGACGTCAAAGGAATTGTTTAGAATACATACAAACTGATGAGGACTTACTTTTCTATTTCTGACTCTCTGAGTGCCCATTCCTTCCTCTCCATTTCGTCCATCATACGTTTACGTTTCTCTAGCTGTGACGTATCATTGAGGGGTGGTAGAGTTGCCTCCCATGCTCTCTTAGCCCGAGCTCTCTCGATCATCTCAACTTCAGCTAGTCCGGCTGGTAAACCTCGCCCTGCAAACATAACAACATAACATGAAAATTATTATTAGAATATTTATTTTCATTTACTAACACAATTGTTAAGATTTGTTACTTGAAAAACATGTTCCAACATTGCAGAGTGTCTTGTGAAAATTGATATCTACATTGAAATCCTACGTTTCAAAGTATTATCACAAAAATCAACAAATAAATGCACATTCATACACATGAAAAAGATGAAATCAACTGATATAATTGTGTTGCTCTTTCAAACACGGACAGAAAACAGGGGTTAGTTCACCTTTAGGTTTCATTCACTGTAAATTTTTGTGGGTAACATCTTTGAATTCAGAAAATCCTACAAATTTTGACATCTGGTAACATTGGTTAAAAGTTCCGTACCATAAGAGAGTGTTGCGAGTGTAAGAAGTTCTGGAGCAGATCCTGGTCTCACTACATATTCTGGTGTATAGGGATCAGTCTGGGCCTCTGAGTCTCTGTAGTCAGTCTGAATCTCCACAGTCCTAGTGAGGGGTGTCGGGGCTCTCTCCATACCCATCTCAGGGCCAGCTAGTGGATCATGTCTATAATACACATAAAAAATAGTAATTTTTAATTATAGGAATTATAGAAAATTATGTTTATTTGTATCCAATATTGAGCTACATAATAATACTGTTCCCTTCTTAGAGGTGGTTGGACCTTGATAAGTCTGCATATTTGTGCAACCTGATCTTGGTCCAATTACCTGTATGTTTTGGACGACATCTTTTTAAAACTTTATTCGGAGTATTACATCAGATTTTTTATATAATTTTATGCATGTACCTCATTGTTTGTTTTTCCCCAAAATTGTAAATTAATATAACATACATGTTGTCATGTGTTTTTTTTGTTTTTTTTTTTGATAATTCAATACAGTAAAGTTCTTCCTGAAGAAGGCTTATGCCGAAATGGATTTTTAAATGACATGTTGTAATTACACACATAAATAGTAAAATGATCCTTGCTGAAATTATTTTTGTAAGTTATAACTTCGTAGGAATGATATAAATCGTGTGTGATGTGTTACCTGGCTGTGGCTAGAAGCACTTCAGGTGGAACTTGTTGTAGAAATGGAATGATGGGCCTGAAATGAGAAAGTTGGTAAAACTTTATGTAACCCATTACTAAACAGCAAAATGAACCCTTTTCATGCTGAATTTATACAAGCTGGTAGGAAAGAGTAAGATCAGACTGCACATATGTGCAGGCTGATCTTGCTCTATTCTGCCAGCCAAAGCAACCCGAATATTCCTGGATCAGCATGACCAGGGTTAATTAATTTGGAGCTGTCCCAAATTCAAAGATGTTGCATGTGACAATTTCAAATGAATAAATTTTTGCTTTTTTTTTTGTCTCTCTTGTAAGAAAACTTTGTGAGAAATGAAGAATTGCTTGTCACTGGCAATTTCTTCCTTTTCCACAATGTTTTCCAGTGCCTTTATTTTGTAGAGCATCAACAGAATTGGCTCATCGAGACAATTCCAATGACTCATCGAGACAATTCCAATGAGTACCCACACTATAGGGTTTCATGAACCAATAATTAAATATTGCATTTTTAACGCCTTCACCCACTATAATATATAGCTCTGAATGAGTTTATAAAAACCAACCTTCTAAAGTACTTGTATCTGTCTGACCCTCTAACAAAGGCTGTGGAGTACTCTTTAGCTGGGACTTGTACACTGGGATCATAGTTAAACCTGCAAACAAAAAATAATCTATTACCAGAAGGCAAGATTTCAGACTTGTTCAATTTAAAGACAACAATTCCAAGTGAATGGAATTTCACCTTTTTAATGTAATTCTGGTTACCATTAGAAAACATTCTCTATAGGGAAATAAAAAAAATAGTTGTCACAAGAAAATTCTTCATTTCCCATAATGTTTTCTTAATTCAAGCAATTATCTCGTCAAGCACCAAAAAAAGCTAGTATAAGGGTATGGGACTATGGGTGAATGACAAAATTATGACTTGTTAACCCTTGTCTTGCTCATATCTCAATGATGCTGTATAAAAACAAGAGGGGAACAGAGAATAAATTAAGACTGCAACAAGAGCCGTCATAGACAGATTATGCTCCCCGAATAAGTGTTTGTCACAAAATAAAAACTAGCTCCCCGAATAAGTGTTTGTCACAAAATAAAAACTATCATACATTAAGCCCCCTTTTCCCATGACAGATTTTTTTACACACATTATTTATAAAATATGGTCTAGAACATCCTATTTATCACATCAGTACAAAATTTCATTTAATTCTGCACATAAGATGAAGAGAAACAAGGGCCGTCAGAGACGGACAATGCTCCCCGAATAAGGCATTGTCACAATAAATGTATTCCATAGAGAGCATTTAGAGAGAGCATTTATTGTCAAGGGCATCTGATTTGCTACTCAAATATGAAATTTCATCAAATTCTGACCATTAGACTAGGAGAAATTAGAGAAAAACTGTATTTGACCATAAGTCCCCTTTTCCCATGACAAGGCCTCACATCCAAAAACGGGGAAAAGCACATCTGCATTATGTCATAGGAGATTCACATGGTAAGTTTCATTTGATTTGGCCCAAGGGTTATGGAGATATTGCTTCGGACGGACGGACGGAATGACGGATGGACGGACAGACAAAGCGGCGACTATATGCTCTCCCTTCGGGGAGCATAATTAGAGAAAACCAATTTTAACACTAAGGCCCCTTTTTCCATAAGGCAGCCTCAAATTAAGAAACAGAGAAAAAGCTTTCTAGGGATTATCCCAGGGAGTTCACATGTGAAGTTTCATTAAATTTGGTCCAATGGTTGCTGAGATCTGGCTGTGGACGGACACACAGATGGACACACCGACAGTGTGGCAACTATATGCTCCCCCGAAATATTTTCGGGGAGCATAAAAATTAGCAGGATTATCCTTTTCCATAAAACCTTCCAGAGCTACCAAAATATTCCGGGTTCAGCATCACTGTCCGCTAACATTAGAAATTATAAATCATTTCTATTGAAAAACATCATACCGGGCCTTGTTGAAAATGGCAGAGGATTAAAAACAAACAAAATTTTAAACTTTGTTTATAGGCTACAAAGTGTTAAAAGGAAATATATTTACGTTGTATATCTGATGATTTCTTCTCGTCTTTGATCGGCATAACCTCTCCACTGGCGAGATATGAATTTTGGGACAGGGTCGGTGACATCGAGTCGCATCTGAAACCTTGGGTGATGACGAAGTTCACTGAACATTGTCTTGTAAATTGGGACCCGTTTCTGAAAATTCAAAATAATCATGTAGTAAACATTAAAAAAGAGATGATCTTCATGATCCAGTTTCTGCCTATAAAAAATGATCTCATGGAAGAGAATAATTTTGTTTCTCAACAATAACTTAAAAAAAAACAACCAAGAAATTAACTCTTGGAAGATAAATAAATTAGATTTTTTTTTAATGTGCTGCTTTTGAGTGTTTTGATTTTGTTAAAAAACCCTCGACAGAATATTGTTATACCTAAATATTGCTTGCAGAGATGAGAGGAAAATGCTTATGACTAGTATTTTCTCCTTTAAGTTAAATGCTTGTAGTCCAGTCAATCTAGACTTAGACCTAGAACTAATTGCAAAAGAATTTCTAAGTATACCAGTCGAAAATATAGGTTGAGAAGAGTCTCTCATAAAAAATCCCGAAATTTTGCTGTTGCAGTGTCAGAGAATTTGATGACTAAAGTTGGCATTTTTTCCGATTTAGAGAAGTGGCCCGAAATGCCACCATACCATTATTTATACATTGAGTCACGCGCTTTATCTCATGACGTCACATAAATTGCAATGGCGGCGCCCATAAGAAATTTTGACAGCTGGTGTAAATACGCTACATTGCAGATCACTTAACGGTTTAAGGTAAGTTTTATGAGTTCCCATTGAAAATATAGATCTAGTATAGACATTAGAATGTATGAATCGAATCGAATCGAGTCTAATTTATGCAAAAACGCTTTAAGATTATATCAACAATATCGACGCTTGCACACTCCCGTCATTTCCGATTTCATGAAATAAACAATAATCAACAATTTACAAAATGATAAAACCGAAATCATAAATGTTATTTCGTGTAAAAACTGTCATTTAATTAGTCTATTTTGTGTAAAAAATTCAATCGCGAAAACTGTAGAAGTGTCCCTGTTTCGTTTTTTTAAACTACGGAAGCGAATATGGGACATAATTTTGAATCTGATTACGTAAAAACAATCGTTTATCTAAACACTAAAAATCTTTTTAATTTCATGTATCTAGATGTGTTTCTTTTTTCACATTTTGCAGGCCCAATGTCCTACTTGTTCTGACAAACAGAATGGCACGTATCTTTGATATATAAATTTAAAAGGTGTGTTACTGTACATGTTTGTTTAGATAAAGACATTTTATCTCGTAGTGACCATTCTAAGACAAGTTCTGGTATTTGAAAGATTGTCATCAAGTTTTCTTGTTTTATATCATTCAAAATCATTTTGAATTCCTAACATACATTTTTATTTCTACTAAGAGCGCAAAGCACAGTGTTTGTTGATAATTGAATGTAATAAAAAAGCTTAAAACAACGGAAGTGTATATGGGATCTTATTTTGAAAACTAATTCTTTTTAAACACTCATTTCTGCTGAATTGAAGACTGAAAATGAATTAAGGTAGTACTGATTTTACAGTTTCATATCCTTTCAGGACATAATCAAGCCTTTTCCCCATTCTTGAGCAAACGTAGACAGAATGACACTGACACAGTGGAACAACAATAAAACATATAATTTATAAGGTATTCAACTATTTATATATTTCGTCGTTGTAAATGCAAAACCTCGTATCTCGTTTTTAGAAAATTTTAAAGGGGAGGGAAAATTGTGTAATAACTTTTCCCAAAATGAAATGTTTTACATGAAATTTGGACATATTGTTTACAAATGATTCGTCATTAATACTGATCAGTAAAAATATCTCAAAACCAGCAAGAATTGTTTTTAAATGGGAACACAAGTTTGTAATTTGAAAATCGCAGAAATCGACATACGAGGTTTTGCATTTACACCGACGATTTGTACCATTAAACATACATAATTTTATCTTGACACCTGGCAAACGAATCCTGGTATTTGAAGGGCTTTCGTCGTTGTTTGTTGTTATGCATCATAAAAAAATAATTTCAAACTCTTTACATTATGATTAGTACTACTTGTCTTTTCACTATGCAAAGTAAGTTGTTTTGTTGTTAAGAAAATAGGAATTAAATGTTAAAACCATATGGGATAGAAAATGACGCTAGATATATTCACTATTAACCTCATCTGTGCCATTCTGCAATTATTATTGATAATACCATTTTCTTTTCAGTACCATTATTCAGTCCCACATACCCCCAATAGAGATGAGAAAAGAACATTTATTATCTAGTCAATGTAAACTATAAAATATCAAGGTAAATAAATCATGTTTAAATTGATAAGAGGTAAACATATAGAAAAATCATTGCGTTTCAAGAACAAAGTATAATCAATATCAAAATGAAAATTTGAGCACAATAGATATTTTCTTTAGCTGGATCAAGATCAAAAGAATCTTTATTTAACAACAATGCATATACAGTTTATACACTATACACTAGTACTCGTATACATATTTGTTCATGCAAGCTTCTATTATGTATTCCATGGATTTTCTATTTCAGATGAATCCCTGTATGGAGAAGAGTTCATGTTTAATATGTCCACTTTGCGAAGAACCAATAAACGACATCAGTCCTTCTGCTCGAGTTGGAGAAAAGAGATGCAAAGGAATTCATTCTGCTGGCGAAAATCATTCATTCAATATTGAAGTACACCCGGGAGTCTTTATTAGCAATTCATGTGATAAGAACTTTACTGAGCCATCCTCTGAGAAATGCTGTATAGAAAATTCAAATGATGAACATGAGATAAATTTTGCGTTCTGTAGTACTTTACTTTGATTTTATATTACGTTGTTGTTTTTTTTGTGGAATATTAGCCGAATGTGGTATCGAGCACAAAAAGATCTTTTGATTTACATGTATATCCTGTTAGAAGTTTAGAATTTCAGAACGCAATTGTAAATCATTGTATTCAAAGAGGTTTCCAGTAGGCAGACGATGTAAGAAGTCGACGATGCCATATTATTAGGTAAGGAAAACGATATTAAGGTCGCGTACATTGGTCAACGCATATCATTCAGTAATATCGTCCAAGAAGTGTCATTGCTCCACTCCAACTCGGTCTTGGTGTTCAACTCTATCATCATTTTGGTTCAAGATTCTTGGTCGATCATCTCAATAGCTTCAAGTTTTGTTGTCAATACTACGAAGTGCAAACTTATTAATCAAATGCTGCTGCAGCCTTATCTACCCACATTCCTTATTAGGAAACAAACATCCCTTTTTACAGTTTGTTGCAGACAATGTGGATCACGACACCGGAACATTTGATGGATATGGCACATTTCATGGCAATGGTAATTATGGTATAACACCAGTAATCAGCATAAAGAAACTGCAACAGCAAGAGTTCACAGAGATTCTAGAGATATGAAGACCATTTTGTCATTTCTTCGAGAAAGAAACACATTTGATTTACCAGAAACTAAACATGGGAGTATTGAAAGTGGGGTGACTGCTGATGATTCTGCTAACACTGATAACGCTGCGACCAAAGATGTTTTACTAAACAACCAGGGGAATAAACAGACGTTTATTGACATGTTAAGTGAATTCCTTACAAGTGAAGGCATCGATGAGCTACACGCCCACAGAGATGCAGATACCATGATTGTGCATACTGTCATTGAATTAGCAGAACAAAACCCAACCACTGTAATTGGCGAAGACACAGACTTATTGATCCTTGTTTTGTATCACTTTCACTTGCACAACCTAAACCAAGTCCAATTTAGATCAGGTTCAAGATCTTCGAGGAATAATGTCAAACTATGGGGCGCTTTATCTTATGACGTCACATAAAGTGCAATCTTTAATTATTAATGTAACCCATTCCCATATAATGACTCTTTACCTCCCCCATCCCACTCCTTAAAGGTTATGAAAACATCGTGGTAAATGAATAAATTGTTTTCGATGAGCATTACCTTCACTTCCCACAATGTATTCTACCCAAAAAGATCATAAATATATAAAAATACATTCAGTGGAAAATGTCTTAGCCTGCAACATCTCGTATAACCCAGAAAATGATAGTTAACCTGTTCCAAAACGGCAAACTATTAAGGTGCTCCGATATACAAGCTGTTTTAATAGCAAACGAAATGGTGCTGATAAAGAGAGGATTTGCGTATAGAAAATATTGAGGCAAAAGGAAAAAAATACTTGTTACCAGCATTTTCTTCTTTTATCTCAATGTTTTCCTAAGCCCATTGTATGAGGGGCGTCAAAACAAGGTTTGTTTGAAGAGGAATAATTTAGAATTGACAATGCGTTAAATTATGGACATGTGGTAGTACTTGTCTGGGTTAACATTAGTGGGTGGGGTAATTTCACATACAATTCAGTTACTTAAAACCAGGATTTCTTCTTTTGTCTCAATGTTTTTTCCCAGCTCATTGTATCAGGGGCGTCAAAACAAGGTTTGTTTAGTAAATGCGACGCGAAGAAATGACAATGCGTTAAATAGCGGACATGTGGTAGCACTTGTCTGGGTTAACATAAGTGGGTGGGGAAATTTCGCATGCAATTTCGGTACTCAAAATCAAAGTTTAATGCTAAAATTCATTTACATTGATTGTAAGTATATGTTTTTTACTTAGTTTATCATTATGTAGTACGATACAAAAAACACAAACTTGATTATTGTAACAAATGTTTATTAACAATCTCATACATCCATTTTCATATTATTTAGAAATCCTGTATACCACTCTCATTCGGAGGTGAAATTCTCAAAAACTGCAATTGCAAAAGTTCGGGACTTTTTTTCTGATACTTATACATACCCTAAGGTAACAGAAAAACAATCTTTCAAAACTTTTATAATTAGTTATGGACATGTTGTAGTACTTATCGGGTTTAACATTAGTGGGTGGGGTAATTTCACATGCAATTTTGGTACTTTCAACCAATGTTTCATGCTAAAAAATATTTAAATTGATTATAAGTACGTGTTTTTACTTAGTTTATCATTATGAATTACAATAAAATGAACACAAACTTGATTATTGTAACAAATGTTTATTAATAATCTCATACAGCCATTTTCACATTATTTAGATATCCTGCATACCACTCTCATTCGGGGGTAAAATTTTCAACAACTGTAATTGCAAAAGTTCGGGACTTTTTTCTGATACTTGTACATACCCTAAGGTAACAGAAAAACAATATTTTAAAACTTTTGCAATTAGTTATGGACATGTGACAGTACTTGTCTGGGTTAACATTAGTGGGTGGGGTAATTTCACATGCAATTTCGGTACTTTTAAGCAATGTTTAATGCTAAAAAACATTTAAATTGATTGCAAGTATGTGTTTTTACTTAGTTTATCATTATGTATTACAATACAATGAACGAAAACTTGATTATTGTAATAAATGTTTATTATCAATCTCATACAGCCATTTTCATATTATTTAGAAATCCTGTACACCACTCTCATTCGGGAGTGAAATTCTCAATAACTGCAACTGCAAAAGTTCGGGACTTTTTTCTGATACTTGTACATACCCTAAGGTAACAGAAAAACATGCTTTCAAAACTTTTGCAATTAGTTCTAGGTTGACCCCCATATTTGGGTAGACTGACTGGCCTATTGATGGTATTGAAATATTCACAACTCAAGCTTTAAGTACAACATGTTAAACCATTTTTGCCTGCATCATCTTTGAGTTAAGACCAGTTCTAGATTTGGGCATTATGAAAGGTATATAACCTATAAAATTTTTGACTGGTTCAAATTCAAAGATGTTGTATACAACAATTTCAAACAAATAAAATTTCACATTTTTTTTTGACTTTCTGGGTTAAAATCACTGTGGAAAATGAAGAAGTTACTTGTCACAAGTAAGTTATTCATTTTTCACAATGGTTTCCCAACCCTCACTGTGAAAAATAAGTTGAATCTAAGATAATAATGAAAACTTACGACTCTGTCTGGCCCTGTGTGGGCCTTAAATGTGGATCTGGCATGATCTCTCTCACTGGCCAACACATGATGGGGGTCTGAAATACAATGAATACAAAATCACATGTATTGTCCATCAAACCATATATTTGGGGTACACATTCAGGGGTTTTCCCCTGCATTTTGGGAAAAGGAGTCTGGCCCAATTGGGAAATTTTTAAAGTGCAAAAATTGCTCATTTTGGGCTAAAAGGGTAAGCAAAACACTCATTTTTCAATAGTAAATTAGGCATTTTAGATAGATTGGGAAAAATGGAAGACAATTTGCTTTGGGAACACAGCCCTTTACTTTGGGAATGCTTCCGTTTTCAGGAGGCACAGAACGCATAGGAAAACCCCTGGTCTGGTCCATTGGTCAGACTCTTTTCCGTTATTTGGCGCACAAACTTTGCCTTAAATACAAAGATATGCATATTTACACAAATTTCATTGTTGAATTCAGAGTAGAGGGGGCCATGGCCAAAATGAAAATGACCCCCTAAAATCTCAGATGACTCCCTTGAGAATGAAGCATGGGCCCAAGTGGCGCACTTCAATAACAAGTTTCTCTTCAAGAAAAGTTGGAAAATAATGTCTAAATTCTATCTTAGAGGTGTATTTTCTTCCAAACATTAGATTAATTAGTCATTGTTACAGTTTGTTATTTTTAAGAGCTTTTTATTCGATAATTTGTCCATTTGTTTGTATTGGATGACCCCCTTGATCAAGATCTGTGGGCCCATTGGGCCCCCTAGAACACAAAGCTAGATTCAACGCGGAAATTTGTCGTCTTTATGTAACAGGTCACACCCTTGCTCAATTTCCTTTTCATAGACAAAAAATCTCAGGCTAAAATATGGCAAAAAGAGAAAATGCTGAATAACAGCAAAAATCAGGATTTTCTGCTTAGTTTTAAATGAAGGGGTTTCAATAAGTTTTGGACTACAAGGCGAAATTTGAAAAGTGCAGATAATTCCTAAACTGTTTAACATTTCCATTCAAAATACAAACATGATAAGCATTTTGTACCGTTTAGAATTTTGAATTAATGCATACTTATGGAAATATAAATTTAACAATTACAAAAATGTTTAAAATTACCACCCTTGCATATGAATAGAGAGTAAAATAATATTTGTGAATTATTTTCTTTTAGAAGCATAATCTTGGGAACACTTCAAGTTTAGCGGTCCCTACTAAAATAGCGTCCATTCACCTTGTCCATTTTAAGGTTTTTATGGGGGCTGCCGCCCATACACCTCCGCTTAATCTTATTTTAAAATTATGTGTGGGGGCGGCTGCTCATTTTCCATTTTATCTATAGAAATTACACTATTTTGATATGACAAAGAATACAGCTTTAATCTGTTGGATGATTTACCGACTCAACAGATTTTAGATTTCAGCCATTTTAGGCGCGTTTGCTTGTTACTCTGGTGGGTGTTTTTGTTACAATGATCCCCTTGACTTTCGAACAAAACAGAGCGGTTCAGTTTTCAATTTCACCAAAATTGTCCAAAGCAATGCTTTAATTCGTATCTTTTTAAGCTTATTTAACACAAATGTATGATACTTTTTATTTTTTAACAAAGAAAAATAATTACTCGAGTAATAATGAACGTGTGACCGATGGTGGGCGAGTTCATTTCGCTGTTGCGCACTCAAGTAATTCTTTTTATTGTGAAAATTAAAGAGAATCATACACATTTATCAGTGATTTTTTTTCTTAAAAAAACGGTCGTTATTGGGCCCCTTCCCCCTCTCTGAGGTATATACTTTCCCCCCAATTTTAGATAAATTTTCCCCTCCTGGAACTAGTTTTTTTTGTTGCAAAGAAAAATCGAAATCATATTTAGATTCTAGGCATCCCTAACACTTCAAATGGTTCAGGGCTTTTCTTCCTTCTGTAATAGGGGCCGAAATTCGGTGGCTTCCCAATTGGAAAAGGGCTCCTTTTTTCCCAATTTCAGAGTAAGAATTTCCCAATTTTTAAAATCAAAATTCCTAAAATTTGGAAAATAGATAATGTTCATTTATCAACTGACAATTCAAGTCACAAAGAAGCAGTGTGTCTTCTATAATTGAGTTATTCTGTTTGTAAAGTGTTGTTTAAGAAAATAATATTCTCATTTCTATATCTATTTCCATTTATTATTTTTTTCCCAATTTGACCAAAATCGCGCTAAAATTTCCCAAAATGACTGACCAGGGCCCCTTCCCAATTTTTGGAAGAAAAGCCCTGTGGTTGTTTGAATGTCCAATTATGATATACAAGCAAGTTAAATGCATTTATAACACTGTATTTGAGAGTATAAGCATGTATTGAAATTTCCCCTTTTGGGGCGTTTACGCGCAAATTTTCCCCAACCTATGGGCCCTGACCCCCTTCCCCCTAAATTAAAAATAAACTGTTTATGTTAAATTAAGCTTAAAAAGATAAGACTTAAAGCATTGCTTTGGACAATTATGGTGAAATTAAATAATGAACCGTTCTGTTTCGTTCGAAACAAACGAACGCGCTGGCAGCGTGCATGTGTCGTACATGGCAATTTCAAATCTTTAGTCAAGAAACGGCCTCTGTCACAAAAAACTCTGATCATTACCTGTACAGACCCTTCAAAATTGGTGTTGTAACAGGTGTTTTGCGAGAATGGGTACTGTTTTCTATATGAAAACTTGGATCCCTTTATTCGGAACACATCTAGTATACTGGTCCCTAATTACTTGGAAGTATTTTGGGGGCTGCCGCCCCCACACCCCCGCTTTATTTATTTATGAAATTATTTATGGGGCTGCTGCCCCCACACCCCCGCTCATTTACTTCTTTTTTGATGAAAAATAACAATATTTTGTCACTTAACTGGCGACCATTTAGTTTGGGGACCGGCTAACTAGAAACTTCCCCTTTATTCAATAAGAAAGAAACCCCAAGTGACCATCAAAAGCGCTAAAATTCCCTGTGTACAAACCAATAAAAGGTAAATATGATTATCATAATTTTACTTCTTTTTCTGTTTGTCTTTATGTCCCCCACTTTCCCCAAATGAGCCTCCCCTGTTTTGATGGTTGTGTGCTCGACGGTGTCCATTCCGGGCAAAGCTAGATTCAACCTTAGATAAAATGAACGGGCCGTAAAAGCGAGGCAATAACAGAAGGGAAATTACAAACCGTAGAGATAATCGTGCGTTCGTGACTGCTGAACAGGAGCTTTACGGATAGTTTGTGTTTGAGTTGCCATAGTTCTTTTCAAATATCAGAGCGATATCTGCTAATACGGTAAAATACGGTAAATTTTGTTCAGAAAATTCCAATATTTTGTTTTCCAGTCTCCATTTTGTTTCTTTTCAAAATGGCGACCGTTGCTAGGCAGCGACAATGGTAATAGACTGGGAAGTCTTTTCGACATAGACTGGATTTTCCTCTGCTTTATTCTTTCGCCAGTATTAGAAATAATCGGTTTTAGTTTTATATAGATAAACGGCGCACTCGATCTATAAAAGCAAAAAGGAATATTACAAACATTTCTGTTGTAAAGTGTTTATGTGCGTCGATTCACAATGATCTTAAAAAAATGAAGTGCATCACTTGGATGGTAATAGGCCTTCTCCGTTCACCTAAGCATACAATGTTTAATAGAATTTTCAGAATGCATTTTAGCTCCACTGGCCGAAGGCCAGCGAGCTATTGTCATGGCGTTGTGTCCGTCGTGCGTCCGTCTGTTAACATTTTCTTTAATCATCTTCTCCTCTTATACCAGTGGGCCAATTTAAACCAAACTTGGCAGAAATGTTCCTTGAGTGACCCTTTTCAAAACTTGTTCGCGCATTTTTTATTCGTCAAAAATGTGGGTGTGGCAGGGCGGGGCTTCGCAGACTCAGAGAAATCATAAGAAAATTCTTTGAAAATCAACCATTGGGCCAATTTGAACCAAACCTGACAGGAATGTGCCTTGAGTCATTCTTTTCAAAATTTGATCACAAATTTTTATTTTTGTCAAAAATTGTGGCCGTGGTAGGGAGAAAGGGGCTTATCAGACTTAAAGAAATCATAAGAAATTTCTTTAAAAATCAACCATAGTGCCAATTTGAATCAGACTTTGCAGGAATGTTCTTTGAGTCTCTCTTTTATAAATTTATTCACAAGTTTTTACATTTGTCAAAAAAGGTGGGCGTGGCAGGGAGGAATGGGCTTATCGGACTTAAAGAAATCATAAGAAAATTCTTTAAAAATCAACCAGTGTGCCCAATTGAACCAAACTTTGCAGGAATGTGCCTTGAGTCATTCTTTTTTTTTAAATTTGTTATATTTGTCAAAAAAATGTGGCCGTGGCAGGGAGAAAGGGGCTTATCAGACTTTGAGAAATCATAAGAAAATTCTTTAAAAATCAGCCATTAGGCCAATTTGAACCAGGCTATGCAAGAATGTTCTTTGAGTCTCTCTTCAAAATTTATTCACAAATTTCAAGATTTGGCTGTGTAAGGCTTACCAGAAATAATGGGATAATTCTTCCACTTTAGCCAGTGGAGCGATTCAGGCCCTCTTGGGCCTCTTGTTTGGTATGTCATTGAATTAACATCTGACGGACGTGGCCATCACAAAATATTGAATAAAAGATACGATAAAAGTCATTTTTTTAAAAATAGAGCAATGTTTACTGACCTACCCTAATATGTGGGTGTCATGGCCGGTTTTTCGTTCATCCGTTCATTTGATTTGTAGATTCAAAATTTTGGCTTTGACTTTGAAATGTTCTTTGTAATTGCTTTGATTGGCTTTGTTATTAATGAAATGATTCCAACTGATGCAGTATGATAATTATTGTTCTATCTTGTTTTCAAAATGACAACTCATTGATTTAAAACCGATTTCACCCAAAATAAAGGAACCATACAAGAAAATATAAATTATAAATCCATTTCTTCATTATTGGGGCCTTTCCTCATCTTGTTTGACTTGAAAGAATGGGGCCTTGAAAATCATACTATAATTTGAGCAATGTTTGTCTGTTTGTTCCCCTACTCCTCCCAGGTCCTTGGGCCGATCTTCACCAAACTTGGAGGGAAGGTGGAGGGCGGCCCCGGATATTAGCTTGAGGGGTTCATTTTTTGAAAGGTCAAGGTCATCGAGGTCAAAGGTCAAATTTATGTTTTTACGGGTTACGGGTATCGTTTTTACGGGTTACGGGACGGGATTGCTTACGGGTTACGGGACGGGATTAGGTGGAGGGCAGCCCCGGATAGGTCAAGGTCATCGTAGGTCAAGGTCATCGAGGTCAAAGGTCAAATTTCGAGACGGGTAAAATTGCTAGTAGATTATAATTCAGATATAAAAAAAATCATTGGCAAAAAACGGAGATGAACGGATTAATGAGAAAGAACGGAGTAAGTGAGAAAGGGGGATATTAGCAGACGTGGATGGGTCAGTGCAGTGACGGATCTAGAAGGGGTTCGGTGAGTTCAAACAATCCCATTTGGAAACTGAATGGTTCATTTTCATGCAGAAATTAAGTAAAAAATTGTTTAATGATAGTAAAACGAACCCCTATTTGTATATTCGAACCCTGCCTCACAGAAATCTTGATGCTCCCAGGTTCCTCCACGAGACTACTTTTTTAAAACAGAAGATTTTCTTTTCGGAAATGAGTGTCATTGTACAGTTTTATTTTAGTCTGCATTTATTTGAATTTAAAAGAAATGAAACGTAAAATAGTTCTCCCATTCAAAAAATGATCACATAGGCCTACTCTGCTTGTTGAAATGCCCATTTAGCAGTCGTCTTCTTTAAAGTCGCATAATACATAGCGTTTCCGTAAACAAAACCTGGTTTGGCGTCACTAGATTTAAATATTTTTTTAGAAAAATGCTCCCAAACACGGAACGTTTTCTCATTGTGCGTCAGTGGTCTCGATACTATATTGACACACTAAAGAAAGTGCTATGTTTGGGATTATGTACAGGGAAATATTGTACGTTTATTAAACAAAATTAGGTCTACATCATAATTATAATTTTATATGGTATCCAAATTTACAAAAAATAACCAGTTGACTGTAGACTAGTATGATCAACAAATTACTGTAACTGGCCCATTAGCCTAACAGTCCTGTGCTAACGTTAGATCTATATATACGTTTTTAAAGTAACAGAGGTTACAAGTGTCTATATATGTCTTTCTCTTTGGTAGAATCTATTAGACCAGTAATTCCATATAAATTCCGTATCACTATATAGACGGATTTAGTGAAGTGTGCTTAGCCGCATGTATCTGAAAAATTGGCAAATTACATTTCCGGATATGCAGGCTACTAAAGGCGGAAGGGCAGGAAAGAAAATTCCACGAGCCGACAATTTAATCTATTAGTGCTGCAGCACTCCATCGCAGAGTTTTGTGCAGGTCTGTACTGCGCATGTTTTAAAAGTAAACGTCTTTTAATGACCCAATTTCTGTAAAATGCAAATCTTATTTCAATTAATTACGGACGTTATTCATTTTTTATTATTATTATTATTATTATTATTATTATTATTATTATTATTATTATTATTATTATTATTATTATTATTATTATTATTATTATCATCATCATTATTATTATTATTATTATTATTATTATAGCGACTTTCCTCACTTAAACAAGACAAAACAGCCGAAAATGGTTATTTCATATTGGTTTATCAGTCATTTAAATTTCGTTAGTTGGTTACATGTAATTTTCGACTCCAACTAACTTACAAAATCTGAATAATTTCTAAAAGAAAAAAATCTATTTTGATAGCGAAAATAATTGGGACGAATAATAATACTAGACTGGTCCGTCGTATTACCAGAAAATCAAAGTTGGTCAGGCGCTTAATGGTGTTATTTCTATTTTGTTTGCAGATGATGCAATCGTTCTTTGCACTCAGATCACAGTTTTTTGGCGGGTATCATTCAAACTTGTCATAGCAACATTCGCCCTAGCAACTGTTTATCTACCAGTGATCAGTCGCATTTTCCAGAGCTCTCGATAATTTACAAAATTTATCACTTTGGGATTTCGTTTACCAGCAAAATTTGATTTATATCGAATGATAAAGTAAGTGTCCATTTCTCTGTAATGTTATTTTGACGAATAATCACTATAACAGTTTGTTTTGTGATTCTTTTTCTAGATGACATTTCATAATGTCACAGTGACAGACATGACAGAGCTCTACATAAAATGACCGTTCCCTTTGTGTGGGTAGATCCCAGATTAAGGAACACTTCCAGTT